>JANTPM010000003.1:32043389-32061318 GCA_025434745.1 Erythroxylum divaricatum
AATGATAAGTCAGCCATATAAACCAATACATTTGTATTATTATTAATGCTTAACTTAAACATTCCATCACAAGCATAGCCTTTGCCTACAAACAATCTATTCTTAGACAAAATAACTTTGTCCCCCTCTAATACAGCCTTGAACCCCTTTTTACAAACCAAATTGGACGAAACGAGATTTTAAGTAATCTTAGGTACATGTAAAACATTAATCAATAATAACTTCTTTCCCGAAGTAAAATCTAGTTCGACACTACCCTTTCCCAAGACCTTTGTAGAATTGTTATTTCCTATAAGAACTTCTTGGCCTTCATCAACATGTTCATAAATCTTAAATAATTCTTTATTTTTGCAAACATGTATTGTGGATCCCGAGTCGAACCACCAATCATTGGTAACTTTGTTAGAGGCCATGTGCAGTTCAATGATCATACCAATATGCAAATCCGAAACCATTGCAACCAAGTCATTAATTCCAAGGTCCACCATATTTGCAATATTAGTATTTTGGGCACTACCATCTTATTTTTGTTTCTTTCAAAACCAACAATCCTTTTTGTAATTTCCCTTCTTATCACAATTAAAGCATTCTTTCCTATCTTGAAATTTTCAGCCTTCATTTTGATGCACCCGCTATATTGGAGTATTTTCTCTTGTTTCCACTGCTTTTATTACCTTGCTTCCCTTCAACATAATTAACTTTTGTTGCAACTTCAGAAATATGCCTTTTAAAAAGACTTCTCGTCTCTTCTTCTATCTGCAAATGTTTCTAAATTTGCTCAAGAGAGAAGTCCTCGGTGGTATGCAAAAGCTTCTTCCTATAATCATTCCAACTAGGAGGAAGTTTGAAAATTATTCCTCCTACTTGCAATGACTCGAGAACTTCCACCTTTAAGTCTTTAAGCTTGGAAACAAGAACTTTTAATTCATGTACTTAGTCCATTATAGACACATTGTCAACCATATTAAAATCAAAATATTTCATAATAAAAAATTTGTCCACACCTTGCTTTTTCGTATTGTATTTGAACTCCAAAGCCCTCCATATTTCTTTTGGTGAAGTAATTGATGTGAACAAATCATAGAGTCGATCAGAAAGATTGTTGAGAATGTGTCCTCGGCATAGCAACTCATCTTCTTCCCGCTTCTTGCATGTAAGTTTTGTTGCTTCATTATCATCTAGTTGTGGGGTTGGAAGATCTTGTAAATCTGGGTCCAAGCAATATGTAATTTTCAGTACTGTTAAGAGAAACATCATTTTTTCCTTCCATCGTATGAAATTCGTGCCATCAAAACAATCCAATTTCATGTAATCTTATTTCATGATACTCTTTGAATCTATAGCAAATATTTCCTTAAAATTGGTAGAAAAGTGGATTCAAGTTGGATGGCTTGAGGCATGAAAAATTACTATCTTTAAGGAAATATTTGTTGCCACTAGTTGCTGCAGGATTTTGACAAATTTCGTTCTAAGATACAACAAGCCTAATGTTCTCTAGGACAGCAAAATCAATAGATAACCAAAAATGAACTTCAATTAAGAATGAATATGATAAAGATGAAGAAGAAAAGATTTGATTGTGTATTAACCATGAATTGGATGTTAAACCAACCTTATATAAACTTAAAGAAACCCATTCATAATGTACATGATTGTTTATGTGACCATTCATTCATAATGTACATGATTGTTCATGGCACCTCTTGGGAAAACATGTGAGCATTCATAGCATTTGAATTGAAAAGACATGTCTTTTCATTTATACTTCTTCATTCCATCTTGCATTTCAAACTATTTTCCAACAGCATCAATGTCTTACTAACAGACAAGGCTATATACCATCCCAAGCCTCCCTTATATAACGTTTCAAATTACAATAAAATAAATATAAACTCTATGCTTTGCTGTGCCACTTAACCATGATGAAGAGCTGCTCTTTTATTCATAATCTGCAAACTATGTAGCTCAAGAACAAGGTTAGCTTATATTTTTATTTTTATTTGTCATCACAAAAGCACACTAATCTAATGTTATAATTTGACTTTACTTATATTAAAAATTCATTTTTCATAAAAGTTAAACCTTAATGTTCTTTTTAATAAATAGGCAATAAGTATAAGGGAGTTAGCACTCTTGCTTATTTCTCTCAAATACTGACTTTTTTCTCTACTCTATGGATATTGTTAAAGTCTAGATGCTTAAATAACTCATGATTGAAACCTCGTGAAAAGGCTTTTTGCAAGAATTCAAATAAGGTACAACTAAATTACCTTTCATGATTTATGCTTTTTAAGTTATTCAATTACCAAGATTTAATTAGGAAAAAATAAAATTTTATTTTCCCATTATGCTAGTGATTAGATCATAGTTAATTTTTCACTAGTGGTATCATAGCCTCCTTGAATTATTTGAATTGATTAAATTGCTTGATTGCTATCATTTTCTTAAAAAATTAAGACTTAAACTTAGTTTAATGTATTAACCTAGTATTGATTAAGGATTGCTGTAATTTTTTAAAAATTAAAACCAAATATTATTTGTTTTTAATTTTTTTTTAAATTAAATTACATGACTTCCATGTTATTTCTTTAATTGATGAATTAGACATGTCTCTTTCGATAAAAATTATAAGAAGTTGCCCCTTTTCTTAGCATTTGGAAATCACCATGCCTTGTTTTGTTGTTGGAAAAACATGTTCATTGCATCCTTCTTCTTTTCTTTATGCTTTTGGAATACTTGGTTGTGTGTGTTGCATGTTGTTTTAATTAAAATTGGGAAAACAAAACTTGCATGGCCCCCTGGCTAGGTTCAGATGTGTGTGTTATGTTTTTTTTTTTCCTAAGTTGACGTCTCTTGTGGTGAGCCATCACCAATGATAGACATGGCCACTGGTGAAGGAGGTAGCTAGTGGTGATTCTCGCCACTGACTAGGGCAATTATTGCCTAAAGAAGGCAAAAATAGTCAACATAAAATTCACATTAGTTTTGGGAGGAGTAGCATTAAAAACAGTGGAGTAGTAAATGATGATTTTATTAGAGGAGAAACATCAGGGAACAACATAAATGAAAATAATGAAACCATAATTAGAAAACGATGGGGCATGTTTGAGATATGCACCCCAAATAGGAACCAATGTTTGTTGGCAAACACTATTGGAGCAGTCGCATGAGCTATTTAATGTTGGGAGTATTCATTGGAGTACGTGCACAAAAAAGTTTCTGGCATTTACAGTGTATGCACCAGAGAGTTTCCATTCAAATTTTATTTATTTTAATTAAATTGATATTAAATTGTTTTAATTTCATAATAAATTTGGAAAGATGTTTTCTAATTTTTTTCAAAGGGTTAGTTTTATTAGGAGTATTTTGAAATTAGTTTAATTTTTCAAAGATATGAATTATTAAAGTAAATTAGTTATCAAATCAATAATTATAATCAAACAAAGGTTTTAATGAATTTTTAAATAATTTTATTACATTATAAATAATTAATATAATGAGAATATATTTTTTATAAGACCTAAATTTTTGAAAATTTAAATCCCTCAAATAAATATTAAGTACATATTAACAATGTGATAATTGCTTCTATAATTAAGAATAAAACCAAAATTCTGTTCATTGTAAGGCTTATTGAGCAAATTCAAAGCTTATTTAACCTAAATGTTTTTTTTACTTAAATTCCTACTTAACTAGATCTGTATAGTTTAGA
Source organism: Erythroxylum divaricatum (assembly GCA_025434745.1). NCBI lineage: Eukaryota > Viridiplantae > Streptophyta > Magnoliopsida > Malpighiales > Erythroxylaceae > Erythroxylum > Erythroxylum divaricatum. The sequence continues at coordinate 32,047,102 of JANTPM010000003.1, forward strand.
TGAACATATTAATGATTATATAAATTTCTTAAATTAATGAGTCCTACTTAACTAGATCTGCATAGTTTGGACGAACAAATTAATGATTATATAAATTTAAAGGCAAAGCTAGGAATAATATATGAGATATATTTTTGACAAAAAGTTATCACCTGACAAATCTAGGAGTTATATAAGATGTGATTGATAAATTTGATAGCTACTTAATTTAAATTTAGTTGGTTTATTGAGTAAACTCAAGATCAACTAGGTTTGAATGAGATCCTAGCCCACTAGATTTTTTTATAATTTCTTGATTTAATAATGAGGGCTATTATTTTAAATAAAATAATGAGTGTAATCAAATATTTGTTAAAATCCTTATTTTATTTTTTATGGCATAAGCTAGTACTTGATCTTTTATTCCTTTTGGTTGTCAGAAAAGATGAGCACCAATTTATTGCTAAAAAGCATCATAGATGTAATAAACTAATTGAACCTAATTTCTCAAACTAGTTTCATAACTTAAGAATTGTTCTCAAGAAGAAAAGAAAATATACGTTCTTGAAACTGTTGTTTCGCCAAAGTGTAGTTCAGATTCAATTAATGAAGTTTAGGGGAGATATCAATGTTATATTTATATTTATAACAGTAAACAAGCTACATGTATGATGTCGATTGGTATGTCTCCGAAGCTTTAAAGGCATCAAGAGAACATAGATGCTCCTACTATTATTTTGCATGCTAAGGAGTTGTTTGGTGTTCAAAATAGGCTTAAGAGTTATTAGTTCTCCAAAACAGTCTTTGAATGTAAAATGGCAAAAATATCTTTAGTGGAGTTACACGTATTGAAGATGATTAGCTATATTGAAAAACTAGGCCAATTAGTTTTTCCATGGACCATGAATTGAGCATTGATATGTAGCCATCATCTTTTAGTTTAAGCCTTTTCACACTTTTTATGAACTTCCATATGAACTAAAAGGATGTATCATTGCCTAAATTATTAAATATGCTCAAGGCTTTAGAAAGATGCCTTAAGAAGGAACCTAATTTTATTCTTATTGTGGATTCTTCCAAAAGCAAGAAAAAAAGGCTTTAAGAAGAATAATAATAAGAAGCAGAAGACTTTTTCTAAAGTAGCAAAGTTAACAGGCGTTATCAAAAAGAAGAACAATGATAAGGGCTTATGTTTCCATTGTGGAGTCGATAGAGGATGGAAGAGGAACTGTAAAACTTTTCTTGCTACACTAAAAGATAAAAAGTTTAAGTAAGCTTCTCTTTATGTATGTTTATAATAAAAATTAGTCTTTCTACTTCCGTTCCATATTCTTAGGTATTCGATATTGGATGTAGTTCTCATATTTGTAATAACATACATATATTATCAATAAACAAATTACTAAGGAAAGCTAAAGTGGACCTATGAGTTGGTAATAGAGTAAAAGTTGCTATATTAGATATAAAAACTTATAGTTTAACTTTGTCTTCTGACTTGAACTAGAACTAAACAAATTTTGTTATGTTCTAATTATTACTAGAAACATCATTTTCATTTTTATTTAAATTTAAACAGATTTATCTTTATTATTAAGAATAAGAGTTGTTCCTTTTATAAAGATGATGTTTATTATGGATATAAATTATTTATGAATGACTTGTATGAATTAGATCTTGAAAGTATAATCTTTAACATAAATAGCAAGAAAAGAAAGTTAATTGACCAAAATTTATTTTATCTACGTCATTGTAGGTTATGTTATATCAACGAAACTATAATCACAAAGTTATATAAAGGAGAATATTTGGATCCTTTTGAATATGAATTACATGAAACTTGTGAATCTTGTTTATTAGAAAAGATGACCTACCTACCCTATAATAGAAAAGGAGAGCATGCTATTGAGTTACTAGATCTTATACATTCAGATGTATATGGTCCTATGTCTACTCGCACTAAAGGTGACTACTCATATTTTATTACATTCATAATGATAATTTGAGATATTGTTATATGTATTTAATGAAACAAAATTATGAATCATTTGAAAATTTTAAAGAATTTAGACTTCAGGTTGAGAAACAAACTTGTAAGAGTATTAAGATACTTAGATAAAATAGAGGTGGTGAATATTTAGACCATGCATTTCTTGGTTACCTAAAAGGGAATGAGATTCTCTCATAATAGATTCCTTTTAGAACTCTATAACATAATAGAGTGTTTAAGAGGAGAAACTATACTTGATTAGATATAGTACATTCCATGATGAGTTATATTGTCCTTCCTGTCTCCTCTTAGGAATATGTCCTTGAAACTGATGTTTACCTTCTAAATATAAATCTATCCAAATTGGTTGATAAGACATAATATGAGATATGGGCTAATAGTAGACCAAATTTATCAGATCTAAAGATTTAGGGATGTGATGCTTATGTGAAGCATGCAACATCTATTAAGCTTCAAGATAAATTAGATAAATACAAATTTATAGGGTATCTGAAAAAGAGTATTAGATATCAATTTTACCATCCTTTTGAATAAAAGATGTTGATCTCAAAACTTGTTGCATTTTTATAAAAATAATTTATTCTTAATGAAATTAGTAAGAAGAAGATAAAACTTAGAGAAGTTCAAAAACTAAAATTTCATTTCTAGATAAAATATGAACTTTAAATTGATACATATGATGTATAACTAAAGGTTTAAAATACACGTAGTCGACAACAAACTAGTAGGATATATCATCCCCCGACTAGATTAGATTTATGTAGTAGAAAAGAAAAAGAAAATGTATCACTCACGGATGATGAGCCTACTACTTTAAGAAGCAATGTCTATAATTGATTCTTAAAAATGACATGAAGCTGTAAGATCTAAAATAGAATCCATGTACACTAACTAAGTAGGTGGATGCTCCTAATTGTATTGTACTTAAAGGATTGCAAGTGGGTTTTTTAAGAGAAAAACTTATATGAATGGTAGTATACATATGTACAAAGCAAGGCTAATGACTAAAAGCTAAAAACAAAAAGGTGTTGATTTTGATGAAACCTTTTCGCTAATAACTATGTTTAAGTCAATTAGGTTCTTATTATATGGTGATTATGAAAAATGGAAGATAGGTATCAAAACAATATTTCTCAATAAGAACTTTCTTAAAGGTGTGTATGTGACATAAGGAGTTTGATTTTATAAAAAATGTGGATGAACAATGTTTCTATAAGAAGGTTAGTAAGATTACAATCATTTTCCTAGTGATATATGTGGATGACATATTGCTGCTTAGAAATGACATACCGATGCTTTATTTTGTAAAGATTTGGTTATCAATGAACTTCTCTATAAAAGATATGAGTGAAGCATCCTATATTTTGACAATAAAGATCTATAGAGATAGATTATAAAGGTTGATTGACTTATCCCAATTCACGTACATAGACAAAGTGTTAAAGAGGTTTAACATGAAGTATTCCAAACTCTCTCATAAAGCATGCTTCCCGAGACACAAGAAGAGAGATAAATTCTATAATTGGATCAATTATGTATAAAATGCTATATACTAGACTACATGCCTCTTATGCTTTAAGCATAACAAACGGTTTCAAGTTAATCTTGGTGATAGTCAATGGATAGTTATGAAAATATCTTAAAGTACTTGAGGATGACTAAAAATATTTTCTTAGTCTATAGAGGAACTAAACTGAGAGTTCAATGGTATTTAGATGCTAGTTTTTAGTCTAATCTAGATGATAGTAAGTTATAGTCAGGGTAAATCTTCACTTTAAATGATATTACGATAAGTTAGAAGAGCTCCAAACAACCAATTATTGCAAATTCTACAATCGAGAAAAACTATAGTCTAGTGTCAGAGGCGGTAACGAAAATAGTTTGGATCAAAATGTTCATCACTAAACTTGGAACAGTTTCTAGCATTGTAAAGAAAATAGTATCATACTGTGACATCAGAATCAAGCCGTATGATCATAAAGCCCAATATCTTATCATCGGAAGCATGATTATTGCCATTACATAGGTAAAGAAACCAATGTCTCATCAACAATTCAAACGTATACCTAAGAAGCTTCATTTAATCAAAGAGATAGTGGAGAGGAAAGACATAACATTAGATTGAGTTCTCACTAAAAAGAATCTTGCAGATCCTCTCACTAATTCATTGTTTTAGAAGAAACATGATCGACATATGGATGATTATGATATTAGATATATAAGTAATTAGCTTTAGTAAAATTGAAAGATTGTTAGTTTATGTCCTTGCAGTCAATCGATTAGTTTAATTTTATGTATGACATTATTATTTTAATTAATAATGGAACTTTTTTTATCTTTATGTATTTTGTTAATTACATTTGATGTTTTAATACTAAAAGTAAAAAATATAGAATAATTACTATGCAACTAAATTATGATATTCAAATTATATTTATACATTATTCTTAAATTATTCTTAGTTATAGTTTCATCAAGATGAGATATTGATGAAACAATAAAACTAGCATATGCTATGTTTATTTCTTATAAAGAAAGTAATTGATTGTATAAATTAAAGTATTGAGATACTTAAATAAATTTGTGAGTGCATATTAGAGAATAAGTTCAATAAACTGACCTGATTATGAAGATCTCAAATGAAGTATTACTTATATATCTATGAATTTCCTCATTATGATGGCTATGTAATTTACCTTTAAATTTGAGAATATCAAATTATCACATATGTGAATTATTGTATTTTGATGCTACTTATGACCTATTCTATTTAGATGACTTAATTTGTAATACTTACATATAGTATGGACCATATGAAGATACTTAAATAAGTCAATAAAGGATTCATCACTCTAAAGTACCTAAAGAGAATGTTTTATTATTCTTGATCTATAATTATATATTATTTATTTACAGAATTAAAAATAAATTAAAAAGAGATTTTGATTTATCTAATTTTAATTATAAATTAAAATTGTAATTTATAATCATTACCGGCATACTAGAAACTTAATAGGTCATATATAAGTATAGTTAGAAAGAGAAAAATCAATTTAAAATAGATTGAACTTAATTGGGAAGCTTGAAAAACTTCAGGGATCAAATATGAGATATTAAATTATATTAAAATTAAATTGTTATTATAATTAGAGTTTGATTTTAGTTATAATTAAAAATTTTAATTTTAATAAGAAATAAACATAATTCTTTTTTTCTATAAATAGGAAATAAGCATAAGAGGGTTAAAACTCCTACTTATTTCTCTAAAATGTTGGGTACCTTTTCTGTGCTTTGTGAATATCGTTAGAGACTAGATGCTTAGATAGTTCCTGATTGACACATCATAAAAAAGGTTTTTATAAGAATTCGAATCAAGAACCTTTTCTTATAAGAATTTGAATCAATAACGATTAAATTACTTTTTATAATTCATAATTTTCAAATTATTTAATTGTTGAGATCCAATTGAGAAACAATAATTTTGTTTCTTATGAAATTTTGTTGGTTATTGTGAAATGTAGCATTGATTAATTAAAATAAATCAAACTAAAATATTAGAGTCAATTGGTTTGTCTAAGAGAATAAGGCTAAGGAATATTTGTCATATATGTGCTGTAAGAAATATTGCCTGCCGATTATTCCTGATGTGAAACAATAATATAAATTGTTACGTAGTTGTTTGATGCCTTTTAAAAACTGCAATATGATATATTAAATAGATCATTTACTTTATAAAGCTAGTTAGTTTTGGCTAATGTACAAAGGAAATATATTATGGGCTAGCCTTTTTTTTCCCCCTTCGCTTGGATTGACCATTATTTGAATGACAAAGGCAAACGAGACTTGGAAGGAAGGAATTCCTATATAATATTTCAAGCAATTGAAACATGGTCCTTCAAAGAGCATCGGCGGGAAGATATATTTAACCTCCTTTCATGCAAATCATCTGTTTGCACTCATCAACTATGTATCATTTGCCTTTTTTTTAAAAAAAAAAACTTCTGTTTGGTAATGTCTCATGTGGCAGGTTTAATTTATTGTTTGTTAGGTGGCCTGTCCAGTGTGCTTAGCTTGCCTTTCACTTTCTCCTGGTTTATCTAAGTGTTATCGTTTATTGCATCAATACAACCTCTTTTTTTTGTTTTGTTTTTGTTGAAGTTGTAAACTCCTTCCAAACGTTACTAATAATATTTGCAGCAGTTGATATATAGTGCTTAATTGATTATCTGATATGAAGATATAGTCAACCTCTCTTTTTCATGAAAATCATAGATACCTACTATGCTTGGAATATTCATCTTGTTTAATTTGTTGTTTGTTAGTTGGACTGACCAATGATTTTAGCTGTTATCACATCAGTACTCTTCTTTTTTTTTAATTTTAAAAAATTTAAACCACCTTTTGAACCTAATAGAGCTTAAACTCGGGTGGAATCTGCAGCTTTGGGTATAAAAGAAAATTATTATTACATTAGCTTGACGGGATCGTTTTTCCTCCTCATGTTCTAAAGAAAAAAGGGAAGCTGTATTTGTAAAACATGAAGTATTTTTGATCTTCTGCTTTCTCGTTGAGCAACTTTGTTCTTTCGTCACACCCCTTTCATGCAAATCTTCCTGCTTTGCCTTGTTGTCCAAAAACGTTTGCTCTTTGTTTTGTACGTCAAGAGTTGAGTGTCAGCAGCTATATATATAATCTTGCAAAAGCTGGTCGATTACCAGTTGTCCCATGAACACCTAAACCTCAATAAGGAAAGCGCCATAATGGATTAGGTTTGAAAATATCTTATGAGGTCACACATTTTCTCCAACAGAAATATTTTTTAACTAAGGAATTTAACCTTATGGTTGGGTGATGTTCCATGCCCTCTACTCCACTTTTCATGTTTGAATTAATCTCATTAGAAGTTGGAAGGGCAGAGACAAATTTTTTAATAGAGTAGCTATATTTGACGTATATCTCACTACTTCATCCTTGATTGACGTGCAAATTGGTGGGGGATGTTCCTGAACTACAAGTTAAAGAAAAAGAAAAGAGAAAGGAAGTGGTTGTTTCTTGCTAGATTGTAATTTCCTAGTGGCCGGCCGATGGAGACATTCCAAGACGCTAGCCACCAAAACCGGCCAACGATACAAGCAAGGCTGTAGCCTATAGGTTAATGAGGTAATTGATATAGTTTTCTCCATGAAAACTTTGAGCTTGGTATTATGGTCTCTAGGTTCTATGAAACATTCCTGTAGACATGTCCCTCTCCTTTTCCGCTCATTCTCAGTTGGTAATAGTCTTGATGGCTTCCATGTTCCACTCTCCCGCCGCTAACATGGAAACTTCTTGTCCTCTGAATTTCAATGTCCTTCGTGCACTTTATCAAGGACATCTAAAACCTGCTTCTTTGTACATGCCTTTTCAATGTCGATATGCTGCTGAAGGCGTTCGAATTCTGCGGTCGGAGTATCTTCGGGTTAATGGTTCCTTTCTACCCCCTTCAGATACTCTTCAGGTATGCTGGGAGTCATACAGGAACTTGATCCGTGACCTTGTCGATGGTGTTGATGTTGAAACCTTTTGTGGGTTCCGTTCTGAATTGATTTGGGATACTTGTTTGAACATTACCACATCCGAAACATTTGAGAACCGGTTTTCCAAGTCAGTGCTGCTGCAAATGAGAAGCATCTGTGAGAATTCTTGGGACAACGGTGTCATCTGTGAATCCTGTATGAATTACTTGGTGAATCTTACTAAAATAGATCTTCTTGGTCCTGAAAGTGAGGACGTCTCAGGTTGCTCTTCTTATTTGGTTATGTATGCAGCAGCTTTTGTTAATAAGTTTGGACCGACTGACCCAGGAACTACAAAGTGCTTGTTCAGGCTTGATTATCCAATGCGATTCACCTCTAGTACTAGTGAGCATCGTAGGTCTATGATTTCTGGAACTGTGTTAGGTTGCATAATTGGGATCGTAGGGGCTTTTTTGGCAGTTGGATTGCTAGTGATACGAAGCAAGAAGTTTGAGAAGAAAAGGGGTGCTTCTGTCATAGACGAGACCAGCATGGAACTGGGATTAACATGTAATGCCAGAGGTAGCAATTTAGTGAAGTTCAAAATGGACGAAATCAGAAAGGCTACAAGGAATTTCTCAAGACACAATATTATTGGGAAAGGAAATTTTGGAAATATTTACAAGGGAGTTCTACCAGATGGCACTGAAGTTGCCTGCAAGAGATTCAAGAATGTTTCTGCTTCTGGTGATGCAAGTTTTGCCCATGAAGTAGAGGTCATTGCAAGTGTGAAACATGTCAATCTTGTTGCTTTGAGAGGCTACTGTAGCTCTACTGTAGGTATGGAAGGTCACCAGAGGATCATTGTCTGTGATTTGATGCACAATGGAAGCGTTTATGATCATCTTTTTGGTTCTGGAACGAAGAAACTGAGTTGGCCTGTTCGCCAAAAGATAGCCCTCGGAACTGCTCGTGGGCTGGCGTATTTACACAATGGGGTGCATCCACCAATCATCCACAGGGACGTTAAAGCCAGTAACATACTCTTGGACAGGACATTAGAGCCAAAGTTAGCGGATTTTGGCCTTGCAAGGTTCAATTCTCACGAAATGACACATTTGAGCACAAGGGTAGCTGGAACACTAGGTTATGTTGCTCCGGAGCACGCAATGTTTGGCCAATTAAGCGAGAGAAGTGATGTTTATAGTTTTGGGGTGGTGCTTCTTGAGCTTTTGGGTGGAAAAAGAGCATATGAAGAACATGAAGGTAAAGCTTCTCTGCTGACAGATTGGGCATGGTTGCTTGTGAATGAAGGTAGAGCACTGGATATCGTTGAAGAAGACATACCTGACCTGGGGCCAGATGAAGTTGTGGAGCAGTATGTTCACATAGCAGTCATTTGTGCTCATCCAATAGTTCATGCCAGACCAAGAATGGAGCAGGTTGTGAACCTTTTAGAAACGAATAGCCTGGTTTCATCAACCCCTGCCAATGTCATACAAACTACTACAAGTCAAAACCTACTTCCATGTCTCATGGATCCAATTCAGACAAGAAAATCATAGATTGTATTGATTAGTCATTCTATTAATTGTTTCATACCTCATACACCAATACATTGTAAAGGATAACCAGTTTTTCTATTTTATACTAGATTTTGGTAACCGATATTATCGGAAGATAAATTACTCTCTTCGTTATATTAAAATGTTGGCTCATCCTATCCTCAAACGAGAGACGAACAGAGCTCCTGAGGCTAACTATTTGTTATTTAAGCATTCTTTTTGGTTAAATATTGGGTAAGATAATATTCGAATTAAGGTACTAAAAATAAGTTACCAAAACAGCAAATTAAATTAGTCACAATAAACACAAATAATAGTCGCGACAATTCTAAAAATAAAAACATACAGCAGCGTGCTGCTGTGCCAGGACAGAGTTGTGAGAATATCTACAGTGATCCATCTTCAAAGCTGTTAGGAGAGAAAGTGGAGATGAAGCTCATCCATCAATACTAAGAAGAAGATAAGTTGTCGTATAGCTCAAAGTGTGAAAGAGTGTGACATTAGTGAACTGAAGAAGTTCGAGCAAAAAGGTGCTATTATAAAATCTTATGCTGAATTCGACACACAAGTTGGCGATGCAGAAGTTATATCTTATAACCTTCTTTTTTTTTTTTAAGGATTAAGATTTTAAATCGAATACCCTGCCAAAATTTGGAATCCTAAACCTTTACAACGTACACACGATTTAGGGGGGGAAAAAAAAGCATGATATCGCGACTTTGCAATGTCATGGGTAGGACAAATATAATAAGAGAAATTCTTATTCGATCCCAATAAATTCTCAGATAATCTTGCTAAGGCTAATACTAGTAGAGAACCAAAAAAATAGCAGTGGAGGAAGAGGACAACTTCTAACAGGGTTACATGATAGATAAGATAAAAGCTTGCGCTTTTAGTATGAGAAAAATATGTGCCAAGATACAAGTGCAAAAGCAATAGCTTTACAAATGTATATGGTGGAAGAGAAACATGAGGAAGAAAAGTTGTACACGGAAGAGGAGGAAAAGAAACAACCCACTTATCCTTATAAGCAATGTAGGAGCGAGTGAGGCAAAATATCAATAAATGAAAGTGAAAGGACAGTCAAGAAGAGAACCATAAATATGCTAATCTATGAGGTAATACGTATAATTTTATTGAAAATGGGTTGTTAAGCACAATGGGGGAACCATTGGAGGAGATTAAAACAATTCCTATTGTGGTTGGAGAAGGAATATAACTTCCCGGTAATCAAATTTTCATGGATTTCAAGTGACAAATGAATGGAAATGATTTTAGTATTGATGCATTGGTAATTGAAAGTAGAGGAAATGATATGGTCTCATGAGTGTGAAGGTTTTCCACTTTAAATGATATCTTATATAACTATCAAAAAGGAATTGTAAATTTTTGTGGAAAGGGAAGGAGATAGAGTTAAACAACGAGGACAAAAAGTAGTAAACTATCGTGTCAAAAAAGAAATTGGAAAAGGTGTTAATGGCAAAAGACTAGGGCACAAAATCACCTGTACTAGTTATTCTGGTCCTATTCTCTACTTCATCTCATCCACACATTTATATAAGACCCACATAAATGTGTGATTGAGATGGAATGGAACAGAATAGGACCAGAATAACTGGTCCAGAAGATCACATCTCAAAGACTAGCATGTCAGTTCATAGTATTTAAGAAAATTTGATGAACATGATCAGATGATGGCTCTAGCAAAATGGTGGTTAATATTTGTGGAAGTAAAAGACTAAGGATTGCAAGAAGAATTCAAAAAAAGTTTGAGAGTTCTTGTGGAGAAGTATATGTTGAAATATAAAAAGTATAGGAAATTGTGAAGAAAATCAATTTAGAAGCTCTAAAAAAGTAAATTAATCTAAAAAGCTTAGAAAAGTGTATGCAATTAATTATGAAGAAATATCTTATATAAATTCTAAGTATAAAAAAGTAAATAAATACTAGGCAAAATATGATTAATTAAGATATGTTCGTTAATTAAACTGAGCTATCGATCAACCTAGAACAAGCTCTCTAGATTTAATAGGACAACCACAATATGAATTAGGAAAACAGATTAATCAAGAGAACAATCACATAAGCTCGGGTAATTTAACCTAAGTTTTGTTATCTGTAATGATAAAAAACCATTAACTGCCACAAATGAATATCAACATAACAAGTACGGATTATATTCAAATTCTAACAATGGGTTCATACACAAACATTCTAATAATATCGAGAATAAAGATCATTCATCCATAAAAACCAAATCCCATAAGTATAGGATAACATAATCAATCCCTAAGAGAGAAAGAACAACAAAAACAATAAGAGAAATGTTTAATTGGGTTCTTCGGCATCAATATCACCTCAAAATAGGTGTTGGGATGTTTAACCCTTTATAGGTCACTCCAAAGATGAGAGCTTCTGTTACCCTCTTCTCTTCTTGCTCTAGACCTTTAAAAAATGATTCACAAACCTTTCGTATATGTTTTGACAGCAGCATGATGTATTTATACTCAAAACTAGGATTTTGGGTGAGCTGGCACTATGTGGTGTCACGAGCGTGCTATGTGGTGTCACAGGCATGCACGTGAGTCATGGCGTGCATGGTGAAGTGTCACGCCCATGAATTTTATGTCGTGGTCGTGAGTCATTTCCAACACTCTTCATCTTGATGTTTTCAACATATACTCATCATCTTCATGCATTTTCTTGTCTCCTATTGCTCTAATCCTTCTCAATCTTAATTGATGAAGACAAATGATTGTGAATCTTTGGAAAACAACTCAAGTATTGTGCTTTTGACTCACTTTAGCTCTTGCACTTTCAAATTGTATCTAAAACCAAATATAAACTAAAGTGAATTTCTTAAACATATCATATCATTAATCACTAAGTATTATGGAATAAATATATAATCAATTAAGCACATATCAATTTCTCCCATAATTAGCTTTTGACCATCCTTGGTCAAAACATCATAATCAAAATCATAGACTAAAAAATATTTACTCATTTTTCATATTTCCCAAGAATACATAATCATAAGAAAAGATGAATAACTTTCAAAAACCATAGCAAGAACTCATCAATCAATACTTCTACTCATGATCAATCAACATTTATCACTTTTAGAAACTGAACAATCTAGAGGTAGACTTGACAAAATGTGTTTAAATACTATATATTCATAGGTACACTCAAACACCATTTATGATCATGACATTCCACAACTTTGCATATCATTTCATTTCCCCACTGCTAAAATTCATATGCATCATTATGAATTAAAGGACTTTTCAAAGTTGTAATGTGGATAAGGCTAAGGTGAGATGTATTTGAATAAAGTAGCATAAAAGTCATCAAAGTTAGTGAAACAAGAAAAGTACTCAATATAACATCAAGCGCAAAAACCAACATTCACTCACAATTGTGTACATCAATTATGATGAATGCAAAAACTATGTTTCCTATCTCAAATTCAGGCTCTTACACCCCTAATATGAAACATAACTAACTAGAAAGAATCACTCATAATTGATGAAAATACATTGAAACTAGATGGAGTGATCCTTCAAAGCTACATCTACCTCATATGCATCATATTCAACTAACCCATTCACTACAACTTTAAGAGAAGACACTAATCATAAACAAATTTTCAAAACATGTACACTTCCTCCTATATACATTTATTTAAACATTTTTTCTTTCCTTTTTCTTTTCCCCTTTTCCCCTTTTTCCTTGGTTTTCTCTTTTTTTTCCTTTCTTTTTTATTTCTTTTCATATAAAAGTTGAAAGAAGCTACACCAATAATGGAATTCATAACATGACATTCTGACAAATAACCAATCCATATATATGCACACCCCCCACACTTGGACTTTTATACATCCATAAGCATCATGTAACACCCCACTCCTGCAAGACACGTGCCTGACATCTTGAGTGATATCGGAGACCGTGTCTCGCGAGGGTGGCATGCTAGAGCACTTAATCAGTCAAAACTCATTATAATTTTTTTTCATGCGTACGCGAAAATCAGTAATAAAAAATTTGGGCCCACTTTTATTCAGAAACATTTTCATTTACAAAAGTTACCAACATTTTTCAAATATCATAATTTCAGTAATCACTAGGGCCTATTCTAGAAACAAAACATGTTATGCTTTGATCAATCTCTTTTGCAAAACCTTTTTCCAATTGTAAAGTTATACGTAACAAATATATTCAAATACATAAAAGACAATAATTTGCAGAAAATACAATTCAATACGAAAATAAAGAAATACAATACAGACGCGAACTGATCCCGACCTCTATCCCTCACTTGTATGCAGTAAGTATACTCCCGTTTGCCTAACGGGGTATTCTTCTAATCTTGAAAAATATTTACAATTTTTGGGTGAGTTTTGTGAACTCAATGAGTGACCATCCTCGATGACTCACCCAGTCACATAACACATAAATCACATTCACAACATTTCACATTTAACAATTAATACAATTTAATCATTCATAATATGCATATGCAGTGTGCATGAGACCCACTTTCTATTTATTACTTTATTTTGACCGAGTGCCTAAACTGTCCCATATAGGGCTCATTGATAACTGTCCCACATAGGGCTCATTAAACATTGAGCCTGAGGCTCTGAATCACTTTTGAGCTCGAGGCTTATTTTCACTCGTTGAGCTTTAAGCTCTGATCGATGGCTACTCAGGTCACAACTGCCATTATATTTCATGTATTCATGAAATGGAATGCATCAATTACATTTGCATGCTCCCATTCAATCACATTCTCATATCATCGGACCTTAGTCCGGCATTCAACATATTTTCACTTACATGCAAATGCACATTCAGAACACATTTAACAATCAAATTATATACACTTAGTTCATCTCATTCGCATACAAGCAACACTTCAATATCTCAACCAAACATCACAATCATCGGACCTCCTGTCCAGAAACTAACACAATCAATCACATTCATATAGACATTTAGTAGTCAATCAATACAAAATTTAAAACAGAACAAACAATAAAATGAGACCATCTAGGTCTACTCACAGTATGCTCCACATTAGCATTAGCTTCCATGATCTGAAAACGTCTAGATAGAAACGTTCTATCTTGTATCATCATTATGTAAATCACATATTGCACACACA
>JANTPM010000003.1:32093958-32104903 GCA_025434745.1 Erythroxylum divaricatum
TTTGTAATTAAATTTAATAATTATTAATAAGTACTTTAATTAAATTGAAAATATCTTTAGAATATATAAATTATAGATAAATTTTGATTTAATAATTAAACAAACATATATTTAATTTGAAATTATTTAATTTAACAACAAAAATAAAAATAACATACAATTGAAGTGTACATTTGAACACAAAATAAATGTATTATTCATATTTAAATTAAATTGATCTTAATTACTATCAACTTAATTATAACAATATAACAAAATGATGCCAATATAATTAAAAGTAATATTGATTGTTTATTTGAATACAAAATAAATGTATTATTCATATTTAAATTAAATTCATCTTAATTAGTATCCATTTAATTATAACAATATAACAAATTATACCAATATAACTAAAATTAATATTGTTTGTTTATTTGAACACAAAATAAATGTATCATTCATATTTAAATTAAATTCATCTTAATTACTATCCATTTAATTATAACAATATAACAAATTATACTAATATAATTAAAAATAATATTATTTGTTTATTTGAACACAAAATATATGTATTATTCATATTTAAATTAAATTTGTCTTAATTACTATCCATTTAATTATAACAATATAAAAAATTATACCAATATAATTAAAAGTAATATTGTTTGTTTATTTGAACACAAAATATATGTATTACTCATATTTAAATTAAATTGATCTTAATTACTATCCATTTAATTATAACAATATAAGAAATGATACCAATATAATTAAAAGTAATATTGTTTGTTTGTTTGAACACAAAATATATGTATTATTCATATTTAAATTAAATTGATCTTAATTACTATCCATTTAATTATAAAAATATAAGAAATGATACCAATATAATTAAAAGTAATATTGTTTGTTTATTTGAAGACAAAATAAATATATTATTCATATTTAAATTAAATTGATCTTAATTACTATCCATTTAATTATAACAATATAACAAATTATACCAAAATAATTAAAAGTAATAATGTTTGTTTATTTGAACACAAAATAAATATATTATTCACATTTAAGTTAAATTCATCTTAGTTACTATCCATTTAATTATAACAATATAACAAATTATAACAAATAAATGTATTATTCATTTTTAAATTAAATTCATCTTAATTACTATCCATTTAATTATAGCAATATAAGAAATTATACTAATATAATTAAAATTAATATTGTTTGTTTATTTAAACACAAAATAAACATATTATTTATATTTAAATTAAATTGATCTTAATTACTATCCATTTAATTATAGCAATATAACAAATTATACCAATATAATTATAAGTAAAATTGTTTGTTTATTTGAACACAAAATAAATATATTATTCATATTTAAATTAAATTCTACTTAATTACTATCAATTTAATTATAACAATATAATAAATTATACCAATATAATTAAAAGTAATATTGTTTGTTTATTTGAACACAAAATAATTGTATTATTCATATTTAAACAAAATTGATCTTAATTACTATCCATTTAATCATAACAATATAAAAAATTATACCAATATAATTAAAAGTAATATTTTTTATTTTTTTGAACACAAAATAAATGTATTATTCATATTTAAACAAAACTGATGTATCATATGAATTATTAAACAATTTTTATTAAAAATTATCTAAAAAGAGTTATATAAATTTATGAGAAATTTGATGACAAGCAAAATCGACGTATCATATGAATTATTAAACAAGTTCTTATTAAAAATTTAGGAAAGTCGTAAAATTTAATTTTTTCCTATTTCTCACTAAAATTATATTATATAATTATACAATATATTGGTTATTAATTAAAATTATGAATAATTTCATTAATGAAATTTATTTATTAATAAAAATTTTATTTAATTAATTTTAGTTATTAACTGTATTTAATATTTGTAATTAAATTTAATGATTCTTAATAAGTACTTTAATTAAATTGAAAATATCTTTAGAATATATAAATTATAAATGAAATTTGATTTAATAATTAAAAATATATATACTTAATTTGAAATTATTTAATTTAATAAAAAAATAAAAAATATACAATAGATTAAAAATTTAATTTCTTTAAAAATAATTTATCTTATACATAATCATTATCAATACATAGTCATATTAACATTATAATTTATTTTTATTTTTAACAAAATTGAAACTACAATTTCAAAATCAACACAAAATAATACATTGGTATGAACAAGTACTATAATATATCAACACATAGATTCTAAACTTCTTGCAAAACAACACCAATAATTAAAGTTCAACAACAATTCAAGACAAACACCTATAGGCATTTTGTCAAATACTTGATGTGCAAACAATTCTTCATCCCTAATTCAACACAAAATCTCACATTTTTTTCATTAATCTCCAACAAACACATACCCTATTATTAACAATCACCAATTAACATTTTAAATCAAACAACAACTCCATATTAACCTAAAACAAAATCCATCGATTGTAGAGGAAGGAGAGGAAGGTTTAAAAAATGACATTATTTTCGGTTACCACCACCGAAGGAGGGGACGCCGACGACACAAACCTCAACGACGATGGAAAGAGCAGACGACGGTGATGGCTAGAGATGGTTGTCACAAACGACAGAGAAAGAGAGGAGAAGGCACACATGACGTCGTTTTGTTATATTGTAAACGTTTAAAAAAGTAACTAAAATGACGTCGTTTTGGAGATAATCGTTTTGCTTATATCCAAAAAGACGTCATTTTGTTTATTTTTTAAAAGTTTATAATTTCATCAAATGACGTTGTTTGGATTTTAATCAAACGACGTCGTTTTTGTTAGCTTCTAAGTTATTCACAATGACGCTGTTTAGGGATAACCAAACGACGTAGTTTTGTTCCAGCTCCTAGACGATGATTTACAAACATTTTTACTGACGCCAGTTACAGACGGAATTAACGCTGCCGGTAAATGATTGCTTCCCGTCTTATTTTTCCAATGCGGTTGTTATTTCGTCGGTAATTACCAATGGAATGTTATCAATCCTTAAATTTCTATCGCTATTCACATCTTTTTCTTGTAGTGTGAGCATGGTTGATTCTTTTGGCCATAACATCATAACCCGACCTCCAAATTTAGTGATTTTTGAAGTAATAGATTCCTGACACATTTTCCTATCTCTCCATAAAATTTGTAGCTTTTGGTGTCAATTAAAAAAAGATTGATGGAAGGAAAATGAGGGATCGGTTGGAAGGGCATAACTGGGTTATGAACACACTTTAGATTTTTAAGCATATCTTGAGCTATAGAACCCCGAATGAGATAGTTCTTATTTCAAAATAACTAGAGACATAGAGCTACAATTGTCTTGAAGAAGTCAAATTGTGATGTTGGTGATTGGCTGGTGTGGGCAAGCCACCCTTGTGAGATGACGGTAAAGTGAGGGTTCATTGGAATAACCCTACAATGAAACCCGCTCACCCTTTTCGACCCCGAAACGATAGTTAAGCTTTGGGAATGGGGCCCAAAAAAACACTCACGTAGTATATCCACATATTTTCATATGACTGACAGAAAATATGGAAGAGATCATACCTTTAGGAACATGTACGATCTTTCATCTTCACACGAAACCATCTTTTAAATACCTTTTGATATATATCAAGATGGCTCCTTCTTCACCTTATCATCAACATCCATTGCAACTCCTTTTATATCACTACAATCAAACTCTTTCATTCTCCAATCTTTAAAGAAAATTTTCAAACATCCTACTTTGATATGGAACTAACAAAATCAAAAGGTCAAAAGAAACTGTGGAAACCTACTTTTAACCATGGTGAAACCCTTCACTATGAACAAGAGTCTGAAACTTGAAACTTCTTTGTCACCAACACCAAAATCTCGAAACATTTATATTGAACCTATTACTATCTCCTCTATCAAAAAGGCTCAATTTTTAAAGAAAAAGATTGTGCCTTTGTCATTGCCATTTGAAGAATCAGCTTTTAATTCATTCACAGAACACCATGAATCAAAGACCAAATGACGATATGATTATGATGAAGAAAGTCCTATTTATGGGGATACAAACCTTAGAGTGTTAGAAGAAGAAGAAGAAAAAGTAGAAGAAAAAGAATCTTTTAGTAAAGAAGAGCCTACGTTTGTAAGGAGAATTTTTAGTAAGGGTGAGTTGTCGAGAAAGGTAAGATCCCTCTCTCCTACTCCAATTTCAAGACCTTTCTCTCTGTTGTTTACTCCTTTACCTTCACCTTTGCCTTGAACTTTACCTTTATTGCCTACTCTCATTCTTAAAATTTCTACACCTTATTTGTCATCTACTCCTCGATCTAGTCCTGCGATTCAAAATTTGTTTAAAGAACTTTGGATCATTGCTGATGATGATCCTGATGAAGAATTATAATACAAGCTGTGAAAGAGCCATTGGGTGGAAAAGAAAATAGCACTAATAATGAACCGAAGCAAGTAGAATGTTCTTTGAAAAGAAAAAGAGAAGAAATCAGGAAAGGAAAGGCCCCCATTATTGCAGAACTTGAAGAGAACCCTATCAGTTAGAAGGAGCCTTTCTTTGAGGAAATCTCCAAGGGAAAATGATCAAAAAAAAGCAAAACTCATTGTAAAAGAAAGGAGAGCCTTCAGCACCAACCCAAAACTGAAGCATGCTATAAAATGTGCTACAAGAAATGAAAGGTAGTTTCTAGACACATTTTGCCTCCTCTTGTATTTGATCATATCTATTTATGTTTTTCCTTACTTGTCTATTGGCTGGCATCATTTCTCAAACTTGAATGAAACTGTATGTGATGAGTTGGTATGATCATTTTATATGAGTAAGAGAAAATAAATTATCTATGGCAAGTTGGCAATTGTCTCATGGGTGTGAGAATGTGAGATTCTCTTAACCGAAGAAATATTAGGGAATTTGCTAGACATAACCCCAATTGGACACACTAATTTTCCATGTCACAAGTGGGATGTGGCTGACTTGGACTTGAAAATAGTTGATCAATCCATCTTTCTTAATATTGAAAACAACCAAGATGGCAGACCTTGGTGCAGATAGTTGGATCTTCTTCAAATATGCCTCGCATCGATTTATGCCACCTCAATTTTCCCACGAAGTTGCTTAGTCAAACGGTATTTGTTGTCTATAATTTGTTAAAAGGTAATCAGATGAATCTCCCCTTAATTATAATACGCTTTTTGTTGGATAAGGGCAATCATAAGAATACTATAGGATGTTTCCCTTATGAGATGCAACTTACTAAGATTTTTGCATATTATGATGTGTCTTTTGATAATTTGGAATGGTATGAACCTGCTAATTATCATTCATTAATACCTTATCAATTTGGATACAAGTTAAAAGACAATGTCTGGGTGGAGAAGAAATCTGAAAGGGTAGTAGATGTCTTAGCTCTTGCTTCACAGCAACAGGCTTCTGTCAATCCTCAAGATGCTAATAGTTTAGTTATCTAATAACAACCAAGGGAGATTTGATTACATCAAGATCAAATGAGTAGGCAGTTAAACAAAATGCAGGATCAAATTGAGGATATGCAGATTCTCCTTCATACTATTATTTCTTCTCCTATAGAATACTTTCGATAAAACGTATACTTTTCTTATAGTCTTTGGCTAATGATGTTTTTGTGATGTTATAACTACTTTTTTCGGTTTATACAATCATGACTCTTTTTGGTTATGCATATTTGTGATATTATAACTCTTCTTGCTTTATGGTTATTGTCCTTGATTGTTTAGTTACTTTTTCCTTCGTTTTGATAATGATATAGGGGGAAGTGTCAAGAGAATGATATATTTTGATTTTTGGTAGCTATATATTTTGCTAACTGTTGAAATGCTATTAAAATACCCTTTTGATGTTGATATATACTTGATATTCATATGCTTGCATCTAAGTTATCTTTCAACAAATGATAGGCTCCTTACTTAGAGGTGGTAAGAAAGAGTCCTTATAATCATAACTATGTATTGGCCAAAAAAAAAATCATAACTATGAGTAAGGACACATAAAGATTACAAGTATTTTTTGAAATCTTTTTCAGCTATTTGAAAATTTGAAAACATATATGTTATTGCTTTTCATCATAAAAAAAGGGAGATTGTTAGCTCAAGGCTTTTTAAATTAATTATTTTGATGATAACAATCAATAATATTTACTTACATTTCAAAATTCAAACTTATTGGATTATCTTATTTATCCTTAAAGATAAAGATACATAAGAGGTTTTATAACTTAGTTATCTATTCAAATAAAAATAAAGAAAATCATTTTTCTATTTTACAGGGATCAATTTAACAAACTCACTTTGATAGTAAGAAACAATTTTGACAAATCTGGAATGGATAAGCTCCTAACATCTTTGTACAGATAAAGGATCTTATTATTAAACCAATTCGATAGTCAGCTTCGAAGACACAGTCAAAGGGTTATTTAAACAACAAAATACTTGAAGATTTTGTCAAAGATAGTGAGAAAGACATTTTAATATAATCAAAGGCGATTTAGTTAGTTAGTCGATGATAAAATTGAAGCAATGGTTAATTGAAGGAAATTTCTATTTAAGAGAGAGCTACTGCATTCGATAACATATTAGATTTTAGAAGTACATTAGTAGCATCTATAGAATTTTTATAAGGACTGACCTTAATGCGAAAGCGGTCGATTGATTCTCTGTTTGCTATTCCACATTTTATGGTTGGCTACTAGAGTTACCGTTAATCCACACCCCAAACTCTAAGCCTTGATGGTGTGATTTACGTGACGAAGAATGAAGGGAGTTTTTCTTTTGGATTGTAATGAATGTAATAATTATTTTCACTCCCTTAATCCTCCTTTTATATAAGGACGAACATAACCGATGGAAGTTACATTTTATGTAACAGCCAACAATCAATACTTGCTTTTGAAAAATTACACTTATACCTTATGAGCTTTAGAAAGTAAAAATACTCTTCCAAGAGAGAGATCAATATTCATTGAAGCTCATATTGAGCAAACCCTACTTTCATTTGTTGAGAGCTTGAAAAGGCTTGTTGAATACTACTAGTTGAAAGGTTGAAGAACCTTAAAAAATGTATTTTTGAGCTTAGAGAGACTCATCAAATTAGTATTTGGAGATTTATTAGTGAAATACTCAAGTTGGACACTTGGGGACTAAACGTGGACTTGGTAATAAGCTGAACCAGTATAAATTGACTGTGTCGTTCTTTCTCTTTCTTTAACTTTTAAATTTCTACATTTTATTTGTTGTTGTTTTCAATTTATTAGAGGCTCCTTTCGTTTCAAATTTTAACAGACTCTTATAGTTTATACTAATTAATAGTAACTTGAAAAAGTTTTTAAGTCACACAAAATTCAGGTTCCCTTGCGTATGTTATCAATCTTCTCGTGCTTTGAGATTGGTTACTCACTATTATTTTTCATTATTGAATGACACTTCTTTATATTGTGAGACCTTCTATTTTATACTATTAACCTAATATATCAATAACTATTCATGCATAAATAAAAAATTATAAACATATATTAATCTAATATATTACTTCTTGTTTTTGCACATGTTAAATTTGGTGATATGATCATATTTAATACTACTTGTCTTGTCAACAAATACCACATACTTCTTTTAGTAACCCAAACGTGAGCAGGACTTGTAAAAAAAATAGAGAGGTACTTGCTGTTGTCAGTTACACAAATGGCCATATATATATATAAAAGGAGTAACAGGAAGTTGGCTGGATATAGTTCTCTTTCTTAAGACAACAAATACATCAGAAACTAAATAAGTTTTGGTTCTCTTTCTCTCTGCAATTTTGCTAAATCCGAACAAAAGAGAAAAACTCCTTTCGTTCTTCCTCACGTGAATCACACCATCAAGGGTTAGAGTTTGGGCATGGATTAACGATGACTCTAATAGCCAATCGTAAAACGTGGATAGCAAACAAAGAATTGATCAATCGCTTCTGCATTAAGATCAGTCCTTATAAATCTACATTGGTATCAGAGCCAATAATGCGTTTACATCATATTTAAAAAAATGACCCATGATTTGCGGTTTTTATTTGTTCACAAAAATTGCATGAGTGTGTCATTTCATTCACTGACAAAGTGGATAGAAGAGATACTGGTTCATTCACTGTCAAAGAAGATAAAAGAGATTTTGGTTTTCATTTTATGCTGTAACGTGCATGAAAAGAACGCTATAAATAGGAGAGTAACAATATATACAAACATTGTTTTTGTTTTTGTATAAAAAATATATAAAAAAACAAGAATAAAAAAAGAAGTCTTCCTTGATTTTCATGTTTGTATGGTGATACAAAAGGAGGGGTTTTGTGCTTTAATAGTTGTTCATGCATAGTAAAAAGTTTTTGATAACCAAAAACTTTCTTATATGCATGTACCTTTATGTAAATAAAGCTTTATGCATTAAGTGCATTTAATGAGTGTAAGTAAGCATGACTCATGAAAATGTTTTTGAAAAGGTTTTTTTTTTTAGTTTTTGATAAAAAACTAAAAACTTTCTTATAAGCATGTACTTTTATGCAAATAAAGCTTTGCTTGTTTTGTTTGTGCATTCACAAATGTGCCATAAAACTAAAACATTCGTGAGTTTATCAGAAACATGCGAGAGTTTATATTGATAAATGATTTTATTTGTAAATTTTTTTTTGAAAAGTGATATGATCACTAATGTTATTAAAAGTTAAATTGTTATAAATTCATGAATGTGTTTTTATATAGTGTAATTTGAAATATTCCATAAATATGTTTTATGGGTAATTTTGTATTATATTTCAAATAATATTATATAAATGAGTTTTATATAATTTTGTATGTAAATTTTGTTTTATATGTAATTTTTTGTTGTAAATTAGTTTTATATATAAGATATTTTTTTTGCTTTTAGCATCTTTGTGATATGTCAAATTAAAATAGGTTAATTAAATTATAGAAATTCCTAATTCATTTTTTCTGTATGAGATGATTATGAGCTTAGCAAAATATTCGATCAGACTATATGAATTATGGATTTTCAGATAATTTAATTAATGGAAATGTGCCTTATGTCATGTTTATTTATACTTGTAAAAATATGGCAACTAAAATCTTGATCGGTGATTTGTCCACCACTAAAAAAATAGATAGGTCCAATTATTATATGTGACAAAGGGAGATTCAGTATCTTTTAAATGAATGAGAATTGCTTGAACATTTGACCATAATAATGACTGCGCCTTTAATCAAAGACAAAGACAGGAACGATATTGATACTACTAGTGAGCAATATGAAACATCCTTAAAGGCTTATGCAGATTGGTCTAAAAAGGATCGTAAGGCACATTATACTATGTTGTATTTCATGCATGACGATCTAATTGGAGAGTTTGAGGATTATGTCACTGCTAAGGACATGTTGGACAATCTTAAGATTACTTTTGGTCAAACATTTGCTACAAGGCTTCATATTTTGCACCTCAAGTGGATGAACTATGAGATTAATACAACTCGTATTATGGTTGAACATTTATGAACCATGAGTGTTATGGTTCGTGTTCTTAAGGCAGCTGGCCAGGCTATTTCTAAAGAGGAGCAAATCCTGAAAGTGATTCGGGCTCTTCTAGATGATAATGAGCACTGGAAGAATGTGAAACTTATTTTGATACATAATGGGAATTTAGAGATCACTAGGCACCTCGAAATGTAGGAGGATCGCTTAAAAGTATCTGACTCCTTTAATGTAGCTCTTGTTGCTAAAAGTAAAGGACAAAAGGGCAACAATGCCAATTGAGGTAAAAGAAAAGGTTCTCGGCCTCCTCAAAGAAATGGACCAAAAGGTCATATTGTCAAGAAGAAAAAGGTTAAGGGATAAGGAGAGACAAACATAGCACGTGTGAAGTGCTATAATTGTGGAAAGAAAGGTCATTTTGCTTGGGATTATCCTGAACCTAAGAAGGTACCTTTCTTATCCATAACTCCTGAGTTATATGTTTGTTCTTATGCATTAGTAGCTAATTCTCTTCCTAATTGGATTGTAGATATGGGAGCAAGCAAGCACATAGTTCAGGATTGAGTCAGCTATGTAGACTTTCATCGATATCTGATGGGTTCACAAACTGTCATGTTAGGAAATGACAGTGAAGAAGATGTCCTATAGATAGGGACATATCAGCTCAAGTTACATAAAGGAATGCTTTGCTTCTGAATATGTTAAATGGCATGCTAGACTTGGTCACATTAGCTAAGATAGATTGAGTAGGGTCGCTAAAGAAGGTCTTTTAGATCGACCCACTAAGGTTAAGTTGCCTAGATGTTAGTCATGTTTAGTTGGTAAGGCAACCGCGGAACCTTTTGGTAAGGCTTCAAGGGTGTCTAAGCCCTTAGAGCTTATTCACTTTGATATTTGTGAACCTATGAATGTTAAGGCACATCATGGGTCTATCTATTTTCTCACTTTAATAGATGACTATTCTCACTACAGGTATGTGTATCTTTTAGCTCATCGTTATAAAAAACTTGATGTGTTTAAACGTTTTGTGACTGAAGTTGAGACACAATTGGAAAGCTCCAGACCGATCGTGGTCGAGAATATCTATATGATTTATTCAAAGAATTTTGTGAGAAAAAGGGTATAATAAGACAACTAACGATTCCTCAAACTCCACAACAAAATGGTGTTGTAGAGCGTAGGAATCGAACATTGCTTGACATGGTCAGGTCAATGATGGCACATGCTCATCTTCCAATTAGTTTTTGGGGAGATGCGTTGCTCACCGCAACTTATATTCTTAACCATGTGTCAATTAACAGTATACCCGCCACTCCATATGAGTTATGGAATGGAAGAAAGCCCTCTTTAGATCATTTGCGCCCATGGGGTTCGGCTGGT
>JANTPM010000003.1:32106885-32119366 GCA_025434745.1 Erythroxylum divaricatum
GATATTGGTTGAGGATGAATTTGTCCAAATGAGGAATTGAAGTGCTTTGTATGAGAATGATTAAAGAATGAAAAGAAAAAAAAGTACACAGATTTGGATTAGTTTAGACTGATAGTCTTAAGATTTCCAACGCGATGTTTTTCCTAAAATATTTGTTCAAGGATGTCGGAAATTGGTTTCGATTCAATTTGATCCGACATTTGCTTCGTTTTGATTTGCTTCCGATTCTTTCGTTTTAAGATTGGATTTGCTTTCGTGTTGTAAATACCATTCTTCGCTTTCGCTTATGATTTTGCTTCCGCCTTATGTTCCTTTCTTTCGATTTTGCTTTCGTTCGTTTAGTTTTTCGGTTGGGATCCGATTTTTGGATCGGGTCCTAACAGTAATGTTCCCTATGCTAGTGTTGTAGGAAGCTTAATGTATGCTATGTTATGTACACAACTTGACATTTGCTTTGTGGTTAGTTTGGTAAGTCGTTACCAAAGCAACCCAGGACCTACTCATTGGTAAGCAATCAAAAGGATTTTCGTTACCTTTGTGGTACATCAGACTTGGTCCTTTGCTATTAAGATAGGGATTTAAGGTTAAGGGGATATTCGGATGTCGATTGGGGTGGTGACCCGAATGAGTCTAGGTCAACCTCAGGATATGTTTTTACCTTGGGAGAAGGAGTCATATCTTGGTGCAATAAGAAGCAATACTGTATATCATTATCAACAATAGAAGTAGAATACGTTGCTTGTTGTCTTGCCGCTCAGGGGGCAATATGGTTGAGAAATTTTCTCCATGATCTTAATCTTACTCTTAGAGTTAATGATTCTGTTGAAATATTATGTGACAACACTGAAACCATACAGTTTGCTAAAGATCCAAAGTTTCATAAAAAATCTAAGCATATAAAAAGGTGTTATCATTTTGTAAGAGATGCCATAAAATATAAAGAGGTTGCCATAAAGTATATATCTACTAATAAGATAATAGTTGATCCCTTAACTAAACCTATTCCCTGATATTCATTTTAGGCTCATGTGATGAGTTTAGGTTTGCATAGGGTTTAGTTTTTCCATTGAGTTATATCTTGTTGTATAATAGACATGTTTTTAATTGTAACAAACTTTTGTTTAACAAAAGTTTATTTCTCAAATATTCATTGGTACGCAATTACATGATAAGGCACATTAATGTAAGGTCACCATAAACTAGGCTTCTAATTGACCTTATCATACAGGCAATTGCCCTAACGCTTGAGTAGCGGGTAGGATGAGACTCCATAATATTAATATTGAGTGTATGTAATATTATGTTATCTTCATACTTTTGTAGTATGCATAATAAGTTTTTATATTTGAATAGTCACCTTAATAAGTCTAAGATGAGAATTTGATGAGTCGGATGTAAAAGATTCAGACTTCACATTGAAGCTTTAAAGCCAAATCTTGAGTATCAAGATTAGTATTAGGTATGTTAATCTAATGGCTCAAATTAATTTTTAAGTAAAGCTATATTCGTGATTTGCATGACATAAAAGAGTAACATGCCCAACTTAGTGGGAACTATGCTATGACACACATTTTATACTATGTGTGCTATATAACAACCTTCTTGTAGTGTGACAGTTAAATCCTTTTGTCTGTCACTGTATGATCCTATAGACTTTAATGTCTAATCGAATGAAACCCTTCGACTTAGAACTATGATATGAAGTCAAGACTTGATGTTGCTACTTTAGTGTGTTTTTTTCCAAGAGTTAAGTTATATACAGTCCAACAGAGCACATTAAAAAAGCAGTTAAACCAAGATAGATTATTATGAGTGTCTAAGAAAGAATCTTTTCCTTCGTCAATATATCAGCTCGGGTGATTATACTTAGTGTATAATCATATGATATATTTATGAACATAAACGAACAATGTATACATTTGATGATATTTTGGACGATTTGGGATATCATGACTATGTGAAAGTATTATATTAGTTAGACAATGACTTAATATAAACACTACTAGTTTTTTAAATAGTTGCACGCCCCATTTTCAGTATGATATATGAAATTTTATAGAGAAGATGTAACTCTTAGCTTATGTGAGATAGTTGGGAGTTGTTGGCAATTACACGAACAGCCATATATATATATATATATAACTTGCATCAGTTTTTTTTTTAATATAAAAGGAGTAACAGGAAGTTGGCTAGATATAGTTATCTTTCTTAAGACAGCAAATACATCATAAACTAAATAGGTTTTGGTTCTCTTTCTCTCTACAATTTTGTTAAATCTGAACGAAAGAACAAAAAAACTCCTTTCGTTTTTACTCACATGAATTACACCATCAAGGGTTAAAATTTAGGACGTGAATTAACGATGACTCTAGTCACCAATTGTAAAACGTGAACAGCAAAGAAAGAATTAATCAATCGTTTTCACTTTAAAGGCAGTCCTTATAAATCAACACTTGGTCTTATCCACTTGACAAATAAAAGATTTCTTAATTTATAAATCAAATATTTTATTATGATGAACTTTTCCTCAATCTCAACTTTAGATTCGTTCCGTAGAAACCAGACGATCCAACCCTGGAATTCAGTCATTCAAAGAATACACAGTAGGCTGGATGCGGTTGTTAAGAGGTTTTATAATTCAACACTGACAAGACTTGGGATCATTCAGGATCTGAAAAAAAATGAGTCGAGGAATTGGAGAACTCCCTCTCCGAGTCGCCATCTCCTTGTCTCTTTCTCTTACGACGTGATTCCCCCGTCTATTCTTGTTTCCGCTCTTTCAATCTGTTTCAACTGCTGTTCTCTCGCATCTGCGCTTCTTTCATTTTCTTTTTTCAGCTCCCTCTCCTTACTTAAATGCTTATGACGCGTTCTCAGCCTACCAAACTCATGTTTGTCTCTATCCTGTTATAAAATTATTTAATTACTTATAGTTACTTCAACATAGATAAATATAATTAATTGTAGTACACTAAAATTTTGATATCATAATATATATATCTATTTAAAATAAAGATAATCTAAAAAATTGTAACTAAAAAAGAATTAAAGTGAATTGATGTAATCAGAAATCATTAAAATTAAACAAATAAGTTACAGATTTATTTTTAAAGAAATTCAAAATAAATTTGGTAAAAAGTTGTTTTTGAGACAACTAAATATATAATTTTTAATCAAAATTTAGTATTGGTTTTCTCGTGACCAGCCTGAACCTGTGGAGCCGTTTTAGTTCGCTTACGTTGAAGAAAGACAAGAAGCGTAGATCAATGTCAATGGCGTCGGACCAGCAGGTAGGATATTTCTTTCTCATGTGGGGCTGAACAAACCTGGATGAGATGACTCATCATATAATATTGCTTTTTTTTTTTTTTTTTGGAAGTGTTTGGGCTTTGCAGACGTAGCTGATGTGCAGTCATTCCAGCTTATAATTATAAAGAAACAAACAAAGATGTTCTATATAGACAAGTCCTGAGACACTACTTCTGCCACTCCTTTTATTCTTCTGTACTTTAATCTTCACTCATACTCATGGATTTCGGTAACCAAGACATGGGGAAAAGAGTCATTGAGCAAGAGCAACTGATCGAGTCCTTGCTTATAAACCGACCCAACACTGATCCCAATATTGGCATTAGTGGCAATGATGGTTTGTCATCAGGAGACACTTCCCATTATTCAGCTACTCTTGTATTTAGTATCTTCGCCGTGGCTTGTGGCACTTTCTCTACAGGAGTCACCGTGAGTTAAAAAACACAACTTTCTGGTTCTACTTGTTAGTATTTATCTTCACTGAGGTAGTTGTCGTTGGAGGGAATGCAAATAGACATCTTTGAAGCTCTTTTAAGAGGTTGATTCTGTAGGACATTCTTGTCGTCTATCCTACGAGTTA
Organism: Erythroxylum divaricatum; assembly: GCA_025434745.1. Taxonomy (NCBI): domain Eukaryota; kingdom Viridiplantae; phylum Streptophyta; class Magnoliopsida; order Malpighiales; family Erythroxylaceae; genus Erythroxylum; species Erythroxylum divaricatum. The sequence goes on from JANTPM010000003.1 coordinate 32,110,775, forward strand.
CAGATTCATCTCCAGAGTTGTGTTCTTTGATGCTTTACAAGGGAAGATGTTAATGCTAGTTGAAAACATGCATCTTTTCTCAATCTCTCTGCAGATAGGATATTCTGCTCCCGTGGAGTTCGGCATCAGGAAAGATTTGGGCCTTTCCGTGGCAGAGGTAAATAGAATGTTGATTAATATCTTATCCTTTTCAAATATCAGTGAGAAAGCACTAGGAATGTCATTAGCTGATTTCTGATCTATTGAAATTTTTGTGCAATTTCCTTGGATGGATTGTTAGGAGGAAACTTACATAATAGTATTGTAGCATGCTGATTTTCTTTTATCTGCAAAAAGATCAGCATCCTACAATACTATTATCTAAGTTTCCTCCTAACAATCCATCCAAGGCACTCTCCTTCAAGTTCAGCATGACATGGCATATATGGACACTCTTGCTTCAGACTATGCAACCATGTCATGGAATTAACTGGACAGATTTACTAGTTTTCTCTCCCTCTTTTCCTTCTTATCATTGAGACTGACCCCCAACTAAAATGCTGCAGTTTGCTGTGTTTGTGTCGATATGGAGTGTTGGGGGATTAGCAGGTGCAGCAGTAAGTGGGTGGATAACAGATATTATTGGTCGCAAACGTGTAAGATTATCCTTATTTGGCTGTTACTTTCTGAGTTTTTATCACTTCTTCTATTCTCATCTCCTAATTTTTGGATTTCTCCTTTTTGAGCAGACAATGTTGGTCATCGATGTCTTTTACATCACAGGATGGTTGGTGATAGCATTTGCAAAGGTTTCAATATCTCGTGTTTTTAACCTTTCTCATAGTCTGCTTAACCTAAATTCGGTGTAAAGGACGTTGTTGATTTTAAGTTGATAATAATCTGAAACGTGATTTGTTAAGAATTTTTTGGAGCCAGCCAACGGATACACTAGCTTAGTCTTGCATATATCCTTCGTTGTTGTATTTCGCTTACTGTTTGGGTTGTTAATTATATGTTTCTGTGAATATGTTGGAAGGGTGCTTGGCAACTTGACCTTGGAAGACTGTTACTGGGCCTTGGCGAATCTATTAATAGCTACTTGGTAACTGCTATATGATCCTGTTCTTGACATTTCCGGTTAATTAATCAGTAAAGTGATCATCTGTTATGTTTCTTTTACCAAATGCAGTCACCAATATATGTTGCAGAAATAGCACCCAAGTACATCAGAGGGGGAGCATTTTCTCTGACTCAGGTGAGCTCAAAGATGAAAGAATTTTGTCTGCTAATGCTACGACTTCCTCTTTTTTTGGCTATTCATGAACTGTTTTTGTTTCTTCATAGTTAACAGTAATTTTCGGCATCGCATTAACATTTGTCATTGGTTCCATTATCAACTGGCGCATGTTGGCCATTATAGGTAGCTTCTTTTACCTTCCACACCGTAGTAAGTAGCCTATATAACTTAACATTGCCAACTTGTTGCATGCTTGTGGTCCCAGGGGCTATTCCAGGTGTAGCCCAACTAATTGTTGCTTTCTTCATTCCTGAGTCTCCTAGATGGTTGGTGAGTCCAATACAAAACTCCTCTTAATTCATATTATTGAGAAGTTCACTGTAGAGTACCTTGAAGACGTGAATTCTAAACCATGATAACTCTGTCTGCAGGCAAAGATTGGCCGAGTAGATGAGTTTAAAACAACTCTTCAACGCCTTAGGGGAAAGAAAGCTGATATTTCTGAGGAAGCAAAGGAAATCAAAGTTACATATTCTGAAGCAGTTGCCTATTTTGAAAACAATTTCGTTTCCCTTCGTACTTTTTGTGACAAATATGCTATCAGTTCTCAATCATTTTTTATTTTTACAAACTAAATGATTAGTAGAAGTTGGAAAAAGTTGTAGAACTGAAGAGTAATTTTCTCCCTCTTTCTTCATGGTTCTTGTTGGGAACAATTTGTCCATCTCAGGAGTCTATTGATGCATTTAATTACATCTCCAATGATGGCATCTTAGATCTATTTCAGAGGAAGTATGCTCGCTCACTAACTGTAAGGATAAACTAAAACTGTCAACTAATCAAATATTTTTAACCAATTGGCTATCCATCAATATACTTTATATTTGCTACAGATTGGTATTGGGCTAATGATTTTTGAGCAGATCTGTGGATTGAGTGCATATACTCTGTATACAGGTTCTATATTTGTTTCAGCTGGTAAGTCAGGAGTCCATAATGTTGTTGATGTTAGAAAATGGAATAGAAATCATCCTCAAGCCGCTAACTTTGTACATTGCTGCAGGCATCTCAACTACAGTGGGATTCGGGACAGTTGCCGTATTTGAGGTTTTGAATCTTTGAGTTGTTTATTTTGAACACATAACTGCCGGTTCCACCTAGCTGTTGGACCTGAGACAAGATCTTCTGTCCAATATTATCTTGTCTTATTCTGTCTCATAAAATCTCAGCCATTTATTTCGCGGGATTCATGTGGGACTCATGTGGGACCTACATGGGACCCACATAAATAAATGACTGAGATTTATTGGATACAATAAAATACCATAATATTAGACAGAGAATCTGGACTTGTTGGACCTGGCCATGACCTTAATCTGGTATTTAAATTGCATTTATGATAACATACCTTTTTTGGCAGATTGTTGTGACCTTGATGACAATGATGTTAGTGGACAAATCAGGCAGAAGACTGCTTTTGATGGTTTGATAGCACAAAAATACGTCAAATTTGTAAGTGAACACTCAACAGACTAAATTAGAGATGCTAAAGTGAAAGAAAAAGCTAATTTGCAGGTTGCATGGGCTGGACTTACTTTTGGCAGCGTTCTTACAGGATTGTCATACTTCTTGAAGGTTGTGCATTTAAAGTGTATGAATTATGACAAGGTTTTAGTAGGTTTTGATTTGAATTGATTTTCTTGAGGCTTTGACTGCTCTGGACAGGACATTCACTGGTTCAAAGATTTCACCCCAAAGTTGGCACTTATTGGCGTAATGGTAAAGCAATAAGTTGAAAGCATCTTACCTTGCTCTATAAAACAATAAATGTGATGCGTAAAGATCTTACCTTGCAACCAGGTGTTCTTGGGTTCTTACTCGTTAGGGTCATCAATTCCATGGATAATCATTTCAGAGGTCAGATAACACTGTTACTTCTATGCATGATTTTACTCCGTTACCAAATTCGTTAACATTGCGTTCAATGTTTGAAGAGTATGGAATTCCGTTTCAGATTTTTCCCATAAACATAAAGGGTTCTGCTGGAAGCATTTGCAATGTGACCTTCAGTGTGTGTTCTTTGATTTGTTCATACAGTTTCCAGTTTATGCTTGACTGGAGCTCAACAGGTGGTTATTCCTACCTCTCTTACCCTCCTTTTTAGCCATATAACTACTACTTATGACGAATGCTTATTGGTAGAGGAAGTTAAATTCCTTCTTCTCCACCAGCTTATGCTTTCTGATTACAAGGGAAATAAAAATCCAACACATGGCTTCTCCTCTGTTTACAGGTACTTTCTTCATATTTGCAGTCGTTAGTTCATTTGGGATCCTATTTCTGGCAACATTGGTTCCAGAAACAAAGGGCCGAACTTTGGAGGAGATAAATGCGTTAATGACTGATTCTTTGCAGTGAACCTGTGAACTTGGTCCTGATAGAATCGACGTGTAATAAATAAATATTTGCTATTATTAGAACTGAGAAATTATCAATAAAGACTTGAGAGATATATGTTAAAGATTTTTGAAGCAAATGGAGAAATGAATATCAGGACTATTCTGTTAGAAAATACAAATCCTCTTTCATTATGGATAATTATGTAATTATGACAAAAGATAAAGTTAGGCTGGAGAAAAATATCTAGTGATGATGTGAAAATTTATCAATGAATTTAAAAACTTGTAGATAAGAATGAGTTAATTGATATGTCAAAGATGTGGTCAAATTGCATTTGAAGTCTTGTGAATAAGGACGAGTTAATTTATGTGTTAAAGAAGTAGCCAAATTGTATTTGAAGTCTTGTGAATAAGGATGAATTAATTGATGGGTCTAAGAAGTAGCCAAATTGTATTTTAAGTCTTGTTGATAAGGATGAGTTAATTGATATATCAAAGAAGTAGCTAAATTGTATTTGAAGTGTTGTAGATAAGGATGAGCTAATTGATGTGTCAAAAAAGTAGTCAAATTGTATTTGAAGTCGTTTAGCATGTATATATATATGTGTTCTTGTAAGCATGAGAAAAAATAGAGAGTATTTGAAAAAAAAATGTTTTGAGAGCTGTAGCTCTTTGTGAGAAAAATATTGAGAAGAAAAGTACAGTAGTACTTAGAGAGAAATATTTGTATCTTGTGTGTGTCTTTTGTACTCATAAACTTTGTTATCAATACAAACACATATTTTATTAAAGTTCTTTTATTTGGAGCCCATCAAAGCTTCCATCAAGTAGTATCAAAGTAAGGTTCGTTTGTTCGTGAATTGGTGAAACAATAGCCAACTTGATCTAGACTCAAGTTCCGAAATTAACAAAGACAAATTATGAGAATTTGAGCATCCAGGTGAGAGTGATGCTTGGTTCTCATGATTTATGGGATATTGTCGATGATGGATATACTGAACCTATAGATGCAGCTGCTGAAGTGGCTTTATTCGATACCGAGAAAAAGAAATTGAAAGAAAATCAGAAATAAAAGGACAAAAAGGCGTTGTTCTTTCTCTTACAAGGTGTTGACGAACTCACGTTCGAAAAAATCTCAGATGCAAAGAATTCAAAGGAAGCATGGGAGATTCTGCAGAAATATTTCCAAGGAGTCGAGAAAGCTAAAAAGGTACATCTTCAATCTTTCAGAGTTGAGTTCGAGATGCTAAAATTGCAAAACTCATATACATCACTCGTTTGAAAACAGTGACTAATGAGATGAAAAGAAACGGTGAAACTCTAAACGATATTCGAGTAATGGAAAAACTTTTGTGTTCGTTGATACGTAAATTTGATTATGTCGTCACCGCAATTGAAAAATTGAAAGATTTGCAAAACTTTCGATCAATGAACTCGTTGGTTCTCTCCAAGTACATGAACAAAGAATGAACCGGAATGATAATACTGGAAATTTAGAGAAAGTCTTGCAAAGCAAACTATCAGTTGGTGAAAATAAAACAAGCAGCAGCTAGAGACAGGACAGAGGAAGTCAAGGTGGCTACCAAATGAGACATGGTCGATGGAACAACCGAGGCAGACGTGGACATGGTCGACAATTTTTTTTTAAAATACAAATGAAGGAAATTTGACATATGATAGTAGAAGAGGTTATGGAGACAGAGGTCGAGGCAGATTTCAAAAAAAAAGAGATAAATCTTAAGTGCAGTGTTATAATTGTAATAAATATGGTCATTTTAGTTACGAGTGTAGATCGAATCTTGAGGTGATGGAAAAAAGTAATTTTGCAATAGTAGAAAACAAGAAAGATAATATTGTTATGCTTCTCTCATTATGAGTAAATGAGCAAAGCAACAATGATGCTTGGTATCTTGATGCGGGTGCCAGCAATCACATGTGTGAATATAAAGAGTTGTTTATATACTTGGAGGAGACAGTCCATGGAGAAGTTATGTTCGGTGATTCAACAAAGATTCCAGTAAAAGGCAAAGGTAAAATTATGATTTCGTTAAAAAATTAAAACAAGACATATATTTCTGGTGTTTATCATGTGCCTGCTTTGAAAAGCAACATCATCAGCCTCAATCAACTCTTAGAAAAGAAGTATGTTATAGTATTAAAGAATCACCATCTTACCATCAGAAAGAAGAAGGAAGAATTAATAGTAAAGGTGAAGATGACAAAAAATTATCTTTTCACACTTAACGTACGGAACGAGTTGATAAAGTGCATGAAGTTAACTATTGAAGACAAATCCTGGTTGTGGCATTTAAGGTTCGGTCATTTTGGATTTACTGGACTACAGTTATTGTCAAAATAAAAAATAGTGAGCGGACTGTCAGAAATCGATCAATAGAGATAGTTGTATGAAGTTTGCATCAAAGGAAAGCAACATAGACAACTGTTTATAACTGGAAAATCATGGAAAGATAGAAGGTCGTTGGAGATTGTGCACATAGATATAGCTTCCCTATTTGATGTGAAATCAGCTAGTGGAAACAGGTACTATTTAATTTTTATTGATGATTTTAGTAGAAAATGTTCGGTGTATATTTTAAAAGAAAAGGCAGAAGCCCTTGATAAGTTTAAAGAGTTCAAAGCAATTATCAAAAAGCAAAGTGGACAGTATCTAAATATACTAAGATATGATAGATCGGGCGAGTACATCTTAAAGTTGTTCGAGAATTTCTATAGAGAATATGAAATTATTCATCAGCTAACAACAAGATATACACCTCAACAAAATGGTGTGACAAAAAGGAAGAACTGCACAATTTTTGATATGGCAAGGAGCATGTTGAAGGAAAAGCACCTACTAAAGAATTTATGGGTTGAAGCTGTTGTATATGCAATATATTTATTGAATCATTGTCCAATAAATAGCGTAAAGTTCATGACACCAAATGAAGCGTGGAGTGGAAGTAAACCAACAGTTGGACATCTCAGGATATTTGGGTGTATTGCATATGCCCATATTCCTGAATAAAAGAGAAAGAAATTGGAAGATAAATGGGAGAAGTGCATCTTTATTAGATATGACAACTAAAGTAAAGCTTACAAGTTGTACAATCCCATAACCAAAAAGGTAATCATATCGAGAGATGATGAGTTCGATGAAGCTGATTATTGGAAGTGGAGTAAAGAAGAAAGGAATACTCAAGGTATGTTCTTTAATGATGAGGATGATGCTGACATGGATATATAAGCACAACAAGATGATGATCAATCTCCTCCACAAAGTCCTACACCAACAACACCTACTTCAACGTCATTAATGTCAAGCAGTAGTAACAACAATTCAGGGGGAGCACCTATTAAGAGAAGAAATCTAATTGATCTTTATGATGCTACAGAACGAATAAATATATTTGACTATTCTTTGTTTTGTTTGATGGCCACGTGTGATCCTATAACATATGAAGAAGCTGTTAGAAACAAAAAATGGGAAAAAACCATGAATGAAGAGATTGGTGCAATAAAAAAAATGATACATGGGAATTAACCAGCCTTCCAAAAGGATATAAAGCAATTGGAGTTAAGTGGGTGTACAAGACAAAAACCAATCAAGAAGGAAAAGTAGAGATACAAGGCAAGATTAGTTGCAAAAGATTACAAACAAAAATATGGGATTGATTATGATGAAGTATTTGCTCCAGTTGCAAGAATTGATATAATTAGACTTATCATAACACTTGTAGCATAAAACAATTGGAAGATTTTTCGGATGAATGTGAAGTCTACTTTTCTAAATGGTGACTTAGAAGAAGAAGTTTATATTAAACAACCACCTGGATTTGTCAAAAAGGGTCAAGAAAACAAAGTCTATCGATTAACAAAAGCTTTGTACGGATTGAAGTAAGCTCCGAGGGCTTAGAATACAAGAATTGATGAATACTTTCAAAACAACAGTTTTGAAAAAAGTCCGTATGAACATGCACTCTACACGAAGAAAAATCAATATGGAGATGTCATGATCGTGTGCTTATACGTGGATGACATAATCTTCACAGGAAACAATCCAGGAATGTTTGATAAGTTCAAGACAGCTATGACTAGAGAATTTGAGATGACAGATATTAGTGAAATGTCCTACTTTCTTAGAGTTGAAGTGAATTAGACTAAAGAAGGAATTTTTATTTATCAAAGAAAGTATGCAGAAGAAATCTTAGAAAGATTCAAAATGAAAGATTGCAAGCTAATAGCCACGCCAGCTGATGCAATCATAAAATTCAGAATTGATTCAGACAAAAAATCTATAGATCCGACGTTGTTCAAAAGTTTGGTTAGAAGTTTAAGGTATTTAACTTATACAAGACCAAACATCATATACGTAGTCGGACTAGTCAGTAGATATATAGAGAAGCTAAAGCAAGATCACTTTGATGCGGCAAAAAGAATTCTGAGATATATTAATGGTACGATCGATCAAGGCTTATTTTATATGCATACTCAAAATTCAAAGTTAATTGGTTATTCTAATAGTGATTTTGGTGGAGACTTGGATAATAGAAAAAGTACTTCTGGGTATGCTTTTCATATTAGGTCAACTTTATTTTCTTGGTCATTAAAGAAGCAATAAACTATTGTTCTTTTAACATGTGAAGCTGAATATTTGCCAGTAATAGCATGCTCATGTCAAGTAATGTGGTTGGGGTATATTCTAAATGAGCTAGACCATGAACAAAAAGGTCTAACGATAATATATGTTGACAACAAGTTTGCTATATTACTTGGTGATATGGCAACAACCTAGAATCAATGTCTAGATCACCTCTGTTTCAATGATTGTTTCCAAACCTAAATTTAGTCAATCTAATAAGACCATTCACCCCCAAAACAGCAAGGAATTGGTAACAAAGAATATAAAGATTGTAGGAATTGAATTAACGCCACAAGTTAGAACTTACTTGATAAGTTGAATCAATCCTTAAGGTAAAA
>JANTPM010000003.1:32129931-32142735 GCA_025434745.1 Erythroxylum divaricatum
TATGGGCTAGGCCCTGGTTAGGCCTTAGGTGTAAGACTGATCGATTGGCCCATGATACTAGACTTGGACCCAATATTACCGACCCATCCAGAAATAATTTTGAGAAATATAAAATAATAATCATGCGGTCACCAAGCGAGTTGTTGCCACCAGCTATTCTTCGTGAGGTTTGTCAATTAATTCTATATATACACCTTCAAATTCAATGATATCTTTAGCAAAGATCAGATCTTGGGATCAAAATCCACGACTGACTAATAAATGCAGAAGAGTGGTCTAGCTAACCACGTTCTAAGAATTTATTGTCATAATTAAGGGATATAATAAGGAAGAACTATATGCTAATTCTTTGACCAACAAGATGAGAACGTGAAGGATTCACAAGTATAATTATAAGAGTTATTGATCATGTAAACAAAAATGAATGACTCGTCACGTGTATGCTTACTTATAAGACCAAGTATACAAATCCCGATTATATAACCAATAGTCATATTCATAGAAATTAATGTACATTCTTTGAATATGATTAGAGAGTTCTTTTTAAGTGGTAGTAATTTAAAATTCCTTATTTTCTTACTATACTTGTTTCTTAACTTCGATATGAGCTAAAATTTAGAATTTAAGAATTATACTAGTGTACATTTGTTTATCCGACTTAAAATTGAAATTACTTAAGAGGAGTAAGCCTAATAACTAATATTGTATAGTAATACTTGATTTGAACGTGTGATGAACCTTGCAAGAACTTACGTTTTCATGTTTTTTTTTTTAATTTTGTGTTATAATAATAACATACTTTACTACGGATAGGAACCTCGCATTCCTTTAATTATGAGCATAATCAGCTACCATATTAATTAAGATTGAGGGTGTGCTTGTTTGGTAGGTACGAGGAGAGAGGAATGGATAAGGAATGAAAAATTCAGCTTGATAAAAGATTATGATTGGATGACTTATACTTTCATTCCTAATTTTTAGATATTGTTTTATTTCTCTCCGTTACGAGAGTAACGAGAGTCATTTCTTCAATATTTTTTATTTTTTAATATAATAGTTTTGTCACCATTATTTATTCCTATCTTATGACCTAAAATGATGCTTGATTTTTTCTGATTTAGTAAGTTTTGGTATTCTTTAACTAATATTATTACTAATTAATTAATTACATACAAACTAACCGTTACTAATGATAATAATAATTATTTATTTTTTTAACTAACTATTATAATTATAATAATAATATTCATTATCATTTCTTATCATTAGCAGCATTATTAGGTATTAACCACCCACTCCAGAAATAAGTAATGGCTATTTTTGCAGACGGCATATTCATCGCCTGCCGAGTCTGGGATCATTAAAGACGTGGGCTTGTCTGTGGCGGCAGTAAGTAAATTGGTTTCATTCTATTTCCAATAAATTAATAAAAAGTTGAATCCATTTAAGGTAGGATTAAATTAAAATTCACAATATGTATCTAATTAAACAATTGATTTTCTTATAAAAAATATCTTATATCACACAGACAAAACTTTTTCTTAACTATTATAAACCTAAAGTGACAGTTTTCTTTAAAATAATGCAACCGTTTCGAATATTTATAAATGTTATAAGTAATAGTTTATAGATAAGCAGTGGGATGGATGTGAACAAGTACAAAAATAAGAAGGGGAAAATCCTATGTCACACCAATCAAAATTGTCTTTATCGACATGGACATCTTTGGCTCTACATGCAGTATTCTCTATTTGCTTCATCGCTTACAATTGGAGGAGTAGTAGGTTCATTAATAAACGGAAAGATGGCGGACCTCTTTGGTAGAAGATATGTAAGACAAACTATTAAACATCTAGAGGAATTTCAGTTTTAAAAAATCCAAAATCTCAGGGAATTTGATTATTATATTGCAGACTATGTGGATAGCTGAAGCATTCTGTCTCATGGGTTGGCTTGCTATAGCATTTGCAAAGGTATGTCTCTTCTTTTACTTCTGCGTAACTATTCTCTATTAAGTTAAATTTGAGTAACCAGTGGTTGTAGCATATATATATAGGCTGCTTGGTTGCTGGATGTTGGAAGACTATCTACGGGAATAGGATTGGGAATCATTTTTTTTGTTGCAAGTATAATATCTTTGCTACATAATAGCTTGTAACTGTACTTGCCTTGTGCAGGCACATACATTTAGACTTGCGATTGTACTTTTACACTTCATTCCAATTTACAGGTACCAACCTACATTGCTGAAATAACACCAGAGAAATTTTGCTTTTACGATTTTAATAAATTTACTATTAATCAAATTAAATTTGATTCACATAAAGATAATAAAGTAGTTCAATGTAAAATCTGAATTAATGGACTAAAGTTCAGCGAAGAAAATAGACCCTAATCAGTGTAAGTTGAGCATACACTAGACCTGTTATATATATATAAGGTTAAAGTATCCTGCTTCTGTTTAAGTAAAACGTGAACGTTTGAATTCTTTAACTCGTTAAGAAGTTCAGAAGTTAAGAAAGTTGCAAAAAAATGTTAACGACATTCAGTATATTAACTTTCGTACAGGTTGTCGTGAAAACTTAGAAACTTTAGCTTTGAAAAATTCGTTAAAAGTTATGGAAGCAAAAACAAATATTTATGGTATTTTCTTTATTCATTCACTTTCACGTTAAATAAGACTCATATTATGCATTTCAATGCATTGTTGGCGGGTTTTGGTGTAGCTTGCTCGGTAGGCAGATTACCATTTGTAACGATGGATAGGTAATAAAATATTATCCAACTTGAGTCATCCAACATGAACTATATGTGCTCGTACATACGGAGATAAGATTCTTTGTCTAATTTTATGGTGTCTTATTCTGTCTCATAAATTTCAGTCATTTATTTATGCAAGTTTCGCGTTCATTTATGCGAAATCCACGCAGGACCTACATAAATAAATAGCTGAGATTTATTGGACAAAATAAGACACTATAAAATTAAACAGAGAATCGAGACTCATACATATGCTAGGCTCTTATAAGGTTATCTTGTTTCATACGTTTCCTGTCCGCGGGAAGTAGTGTGGTGAATTTGATAAACTGGTCAGGCTCCTCTATTGAAGCCTACAAGCTTGTTAATATCTCTTTGTAATCACAATTTTTAAGGTTTTATTCATTCACTTTCAGCTTCGAAAGGATCTTCGATAACAACTATCACATGATAGAAGTATTAGAATTTTTAGTATATATAGAATATAGAGTGCATTAACAAGAATTAAGCTTGAGTTAACCATTGTCAAAATGACTAGAATTAGTCATTTGGGTAATTAACCTTTTATCACTTATAAACCTTTAACATTTTCATCTTTAGTCAATATGGGATATTCTAATACTCCTCTTCAAGTGCAACTGGGACTGTACATCCGGTTATTACTTGAAATAAATGCAACGATAATCGGACCAGGCCAATGAGATTAGACATCCAAACGAATAACTAGAAAATTAATAATCCAGGCCAAATCTGTTTTGATACCATATTAGAATTTTTAATATGAATAAAGTGTAGAGTTCACTAACGAGAATTGAGCTTGGGTCAACCATTAATTGTCAAAATGACTATAACTAGTTATTTAGATAATTGACCCTTATCACTTATAAATCTTTTAACATTTTCATGTTTGGTAAACATGAGATATTATAAGAAGAAGCATAATGTGTTGTAAAAATCGACCGGATCAGCTAAATAGGACTGAGATGAATAGTAAAGAACACACAGAGTTTACGTGGAAAACCCCCATTAGGGTAAAAACCGGCAAGGATAGAAGACTTTTACTATTGAAAAAACTGGAGAATTACAAGGAGAAACTAGACCCACAAAAATATACAAAATATTTTTGCCTCTCTCTTATTTTCTCTCTCTCTCACCTCACTTTCTCTCTTCTCCACCTTATGTTTTTTTTTCTCCTCTTCATCTCCTGCCTATTTATAGGCAGGAGAGCATGTGAGATGGCTGGCCATTTGGCCAGCTATTCCCTTAAAACTGTCAAAAATGGTAGGCACAACGGTGCCTACCATTACTTTGTCGGTGCCTACCTTTTTTGACATCTATTTCCTTATCAGGATAACAACTAATATGGCTGGAACAATTATATTTTTTGGAAAATAAATAATGGATTAACTTTAGACAAGGCTAACTCTACAAAACACAGTTTTCAACTAGAATCTATACTAACAAGAATACTGATAGAAAGAAAACTAAAAAGAGATGTATCTTAAAACAGGTTAGAGACGCCATCTACTCTTCATATCCTGCAAGAGTGTGTTCCCAAGATTTTTGACGATCGAAATGGAATCAATCCAGTCTGTGAGCTCAATTGATATTTCTTCTCTTCTTGATTAGCAAAAATTCGATGGTTCCACTCTCTCCAAAAGAAATATACAGTAGAAGTGAATGCCACCTTATAAAGAATTACATTAGGCTTACTCTTCTTTGAGTTGTTTATGGCCCGATTAAGAGATTGCTCTCAAATATAGAGATATCCAGTAACATAAGTAAGATCTTGCTCCATAATGCCGTCGAAAAATTGCATAGGAAGAAGAGATGATTTCTATCTTCTAAGGCCATTTTAAAAAAATCTTGATTTTATTTATTACAGTTAATACCATCAAGCTTTCATAAAAAAAAATTCAGAAGGGAATGAAATGAGAAGATATAATTGAAGCATTTTAACTAGACACAACTGAAAATTTACAAGTGGATTAATTTTATTTCGAAAAAAGACATAAATTTGAGGTGTATTTATATATATAAATATGACTTATAATTTATTATCTTAAAATTTTGAATTAAGATGTTATCTGAATTATACAAAGACTCAATTTCATTCCTTTTTTTTTACCCTCTCGAAAGTCTTTACCAAAGCATTACGAGTATTATGGATTGGAACATGTGACAATATCTCTATATCTAATCCTAATTTTTTTAAAAAAAAAACCAGAAGCACAGATATGATGATTCTAAATTTTACAATTATAAACTTATTAAATTATTTTCTTTAAATTTGTTTATTCTCTAGGCAAAGAACAGTACCCTAGACAAACCAGGAACAAGGTATTAGACTATTGGGAAATCGGGACATGGTTTAATATCGATCGTAGCGGAATAATTAGACTATTGGCAAATCAGGACAAGGTTACTTTAATTCTATAAAATAATTAACATATAAATTAGAATAAGGCTTGAATCTTAATTCATATCTTATTTTGAAGCTTGATTCTTTTTTTGTCGTATCCCTAGAACCATTTTTGAAACTGGTTCATCTCAATCATTGTAGTCGCATAAGTGTTCGACTTCTAACAATATCCACAAAACAAATTGAGAGAACTCTATAATTTTTATAGAGATGGCTAACTGAATGAATGCTAGCTCATTTAAAGTTTAAGCCTATTTATAATAGATTCGGGGCATTTTAATAATTTAATTAAAATTAAATTTTAATTTTAATTTCAATAAAATTTAATTAGAATTATAAATAATTTAAACACCAATTATGCCCAAATAAGATCTGATATCTCATATTAATCTATATTTATTAAATATTTCATATTTAATTATAAAGTTTATCAAACTTTACAATTAAGTCTAAGTTAGTTAAAACATTTTTACCCTATTCAATTTGTTCCCTATATGAGGCCTATTATATTCCTAAATATGTTAATAATGTATATAAATTATAATCTTAAATCATATTTATGATTAAATAAATTAAACTCCTTTAATTTTTTTAAATTCTCTAATTAAACAATTTATATTCATAGATCAAGATTGACATCTAGCAACACTTCATGACCACCTAAATATTTAGAAATGTCAAAATAGTTTTGACTAATCTCTCTGTGCATAGTTTTTTTTGTATAATTCAATCCTTTCATCATACAATATTTCGATTAGATATAGAGCATGAAATTAATGTCTACTTTATTTTGAATCCAATCATATTAGTTCTTTTCCATTTGCTATCGATTCAATTAATGACAGTTGTACACTATTTAAAAAATGTCATTTTACTTTGGTCAAGTATATCTCAAATCAATACTAATCGAGAACAACAAAATATTCTTCTAATTACTTTAGGATGCTAAATTTTATATTGATCACTCAACTACCTTCATATAGTTCATGCTTTAATAACTACCGCCTGAACTATCCTGAATTAGAACAAGTCATTAGTTATATCAAATGTTGCAATCTCTAAGATAACTTTGGATTTCTCATATAAGGTCAATTCAGTGAACTTGTTCTCTAACAAACATCCACACATTTGGTTAAGTATCTCCATACTTTAGCCTATGAAATCAACTACTTCTTTTATAAGGAAAAATATGACGTGTGCTAGTCTTTTTATGTTCTATTAATGTCTAGTCTTAATATAACAATGATTAGGAACAATTTAGGGATAATACATAAATGCAATATGAATCTTATAATTATAATCTCATCAGAGTTTTATTTACAATATATAATTATCATACGGACTTTAACATATACATTTAAATATGTACAAAATAAAGAATAATCTTAAATTATTTTGTCACTAAACTATAACTAACCAATTGGATGTAAGACATAAATCAACAGTCTATTCTTTAGAAGAATTTCCTATGGCATTACTTGGAAGTATAAGTGGATGAATCTTGAGTATCCTAAAGAGTTTCAGCCAATACTCAGTAGAGGTCACTTAAACACCATACCATTATCCTATAACTTGGTTGTATAGAATGATGTGCTTTTTGTGGTTTATTACATTGTTTTTTCTTATTTTTAATTAATATTTTCATTTTAAAGAATAAAACAATTTCACATATACCAAGTTTTTGCTTACATATAAGCCAGGTTTATTATTTAAAGGATATGGTGGGTGAAACATTAATCTTTATAAATTGGATTCAATCACTATATAACAATTTATTATCCATTTGATTAATTAGAGTTAATTGGTGATCATACAACTATATTCTGATACACAAATTATTTTAAATCTATTACCTTTTATTTTTTAGAAATTGAAGTAAATCTATTAAACTTGTCTAAGTTTTAATTGGATTGTCAATTTTATTTCCAATGAAGACAGTTTAAGACAGATAGATCTGTGATTAAATTTAATAATAGTGATAGTAAAAATTTATCTTAAAGTTTCTCCTTTTATAAACAAATTTCTAAACACTATACTTAGATTCTAGATATCTTAATAGAGTTAAGATTCAACTCTAACCATAAAATTTAGTTGGTCTTTGATTAAGATTTTATCTCCATATATATTTAAACATATATTAATTGAACATATCTTTTCACAACGGGAAAAAATGTTAATGGTTTAGGTAACAAACAAAAGCATAGTTATTATAAGTACAATTATTGTTGTCTTTTTATTAAGGCAACAGAATTCGTACCGTTACAAAAAATAGTGCTGCAATAAGTACAACTCAACAGAATTTGATGATTAGGTAACAAAATAAAAAATGTTGCTTTAAGTTTTAACTAAAACAACACATTAGTTTCAAACTATGGCAACAATTTTAAATAAATATTACAACACTTTAAGTCTTTTTAGGCAACAATGTTAAATAGATAAGGCAATAAAGTGAATTTTTTTAGGCAACAATTTGTAATAATAAAGGCAATAATTTATTCTTTCATTACCAATAATATTTAACATAAAAGCAATATCAATAATATTTAACGTAAAAGCAATTTCTTATCATTTTGTAGGCAATGTCTATATAAACATTAAAAGCAATATATGGATATTAATGCACATATTATCAAAAGTAAACAACCAAAAATTTGCATTTATATATAATATATAGTCCATACGGACTTGAAAATTCAACATTTAACATATTTAAAATACAAAAACAAAAAATCACTAGCTAGAATATTCATCTATAATATCTTTCATCATTTTATATAGTATATAAATGAATTATCTAAATACTAAAAAAAACTAATACGTATGAGCACTCCAAAATTCTTCATGAAGTATTTCCTTATCCACTCCTAATCATTACCATCCTACTAAAAAAAGAAACAAAACGTATATTAGAATTGTAAAACTAATATGCTTACAAACAAGTTTATATATCTAAAAAATGAAATACTAACCACCTTATTGTGGCCTTAATTTAATCAAGAAAAATAATATAGTTCAAAAACTAACAACATAACAACTCAATTCTTTTGATGATCAAATTTAGAAAACATGAACGTAAACAATTAATGTAAAAAAAGATAATAAGATAATGTACAACAACAGTGAGTTAAGGAAACGAAATCATTCAAGATATCAAAAGAAGGCTAGAAGTTGGAATGAATTCATTATCTTGCAATGATTAAGGAAATGAAAGCATTTTCTTGAAATGAAGTTGGAAATCAAATCAATCAATTGAGTAGTGGAACACATCTAAAGAGAAAAGAACGTCTAATTTATAAGTTATATTTCGCAGTCCATCAAGAACATCTAGTATTGTCACAAAAGAAACATCTACACTAGAAATTAAACAAAATGAAGTGTTGAGAATCCTATTAGCAGTTATTAGTCCAAACTATATCCAGAAGCATAACACATTGAACAGTAAAGACTTTGATAGTACAAGGAGCGATGTAGGACAAATAGAAGAATTATTAATTAGTAGCTAAAATTGTAGTATTAACTTAATAATGTTTGTTTTGTGAGGCTTGTGCTAAAAGTGATAACAAATTGAAAAAGATTGTCATACCTAAACATGCTTATAATGAGCATTCCAACAAATATAGCATTCACTAGTAGCCAAACCTTAATCAATATTCATGTCTAAGGTTACGTTCAAATAAAAATCAACTCAACATTGATACAATCAACACTGATATCAAATTCTGTACACCAACAAAATATTCACATCAACTAGTTGCATATTGAATAAGAATAAAGAAAAACAAAGATGGGCAAACAAAGATATAAAATCTGTTTTAAAATTTTAAATTAAATAACATTTCAGCAATCCTAATAGAACCATTGTTAAATAAGAAAGACAATAGCCCCTGCTTTATTATTGTCATCTAGTCTAGCATGCGAAGTGGGTTATCTTAAACTAAAAATTAAACAACTTACAAAATAGTTTACACAACTTTGTCACCGTCATCTAAAATCTTATCAAACCTCAATTAGATCTGATCGTACCATTGCCTTCCCTTGCAAACAAAAGCCTTTCTTCTTTATGCTTATGATAAGCATAATTCCAATAACCTTAATATCCTAAAGAGAAGGCTGACGTAAGAATAAATTAAACCCTGGACACTATGGAAACAAAAAAGGAAACCAATCATAATTTAGAACGTGAACCTAACTTGTAGCTCACAAATAGAACATAAATAGTTTATAATATATGCGCAAAATAAAAACCAAAGGAGCAATGTGGTTCTAAAGATAAATTTCCTACAAACTAATAGGAATAAGAGGTGATAAGCTAGGAATTTGTGCTATTTTGAATCACTCTACATCCACATAAATAAGGAATAGAAGTCCACAAACCTACACATGATATAAACTAAAACATATATGCAGATTTGTAAAACTATTGGAATGCTATGAGAAATGCTAGGACAATTTTAAGACAGTACCTAGAGGTAACTAAAAAGCACAAACATAACATAAATTCCCACACTTTGACATTTAGGTTGTAGTTGAAGACATTATCAAGTATCAATTTTTATAGGCAAATTCCTTAAAGAAACACGATTGCTAAGTTACTTGATCTTACTATACGGACAATGTCAATATTTTCATTGTTGCATTCTTCATATACTCTGATAGAAGGATTAGTAAGCAGAGATTGACAATAACTTATATAGACTAACAATGTCGATATTTTTGTTTATTAGGCAGTTTGAAATATAGAATCAAATGTGACAGTTGCAATATACTCAGTATTTTGCTAAGTTTTTGTAAATTGGTAGACAATTAAAATGCTCCTCCTAATGGCAAAATCCTAGTTCTTGCTAATGTAGACAAAATTGGAATTCTTAATCCCCTAGTTATGGATCAAATAGTTCACCTTAGAGTCATTTACAAGGAGTTGAACCTCACTGTGAACATATATGTTATTTATGCACTCAACTACTCTTTCCAAAGAACCAAGCCATTTGTAGATTACATCATAGGAAAACAGCAACTTACAAAGAAAGGGAGGTTCTTAGTATCACCATTCTGAACTGTTACTGATATCCACTGAATGATCTATGCCAATAGATAACAGAAACAAGGTATCAAATGTATTACCAGGTATTGTATATGCTCATATACTTGGGACAAGTCGTAAGAAATGATAATAAAAAAAAGGCATAACCATCCAACAAATGCATAAACATATACAATCACAATCAAGAAGATATATCTGGTCATGTCCATAAATGTGGGAAACTAATAAATCCCAGAAACTGAAATATTCATGCATTGTCTTTGTTGACAATAATAGTATAAATCATATGTTGGGCTTCTCATCGTGCCAAGCAAATGTCAATTGCCCCATTGACCAAAGATCCGAACTTAAAGCTTTTATTCCACGTTACAAACAATAGGTAAGCAAACTTATTCTCTATTAGCTACAACACCACCGATACGTTTCGACCCATTGTTGCTTCCCCAATCCACGAGCATGGCCCTATCAAGAATGCATAAATTTAGAAATTTGGGATTAACCTAGATAGAATAATCATGAAAAACTAATGGGTTATATGAGAATTTAGTGGCAGACCCTAGTTCAAGGACATAGGTATTGGTTCTCATGAACAAACTCAATGGTCTCGTAATTGTACACAGACTGAATCTCACCCTCTGAGTAATTCATATTAGGAGAACATTTTTCTATAATGAGATATAGAGGTTGCCGAACTAAAGCAAGAGAAGAGAGAACAAAGAAGAATGAAGCTTTGATGACCTTATTAATAGCATTCGAAGTATAAGCCCTTGACTGAAAGCTTCTTTGACTATCCTCTTGATATGTTGTCATCTGAGCTTTCCGTTTGTTTCCTTACGTCGTTTGAGTGTTTTTTGCTTTCTTTTCTCATTGTATTATCGTTTTGCACACAGTTGATGTAAGGGAATAAGCTTATTCCATACAAACTTACTGTCTTTCACTATTATTTAATACAATCAATTTTTAATTTTATAAAAAAGGATAGGTAAATATTTTTATATGTGTATATATTGCAGTACTTTTGTGTATTTTGGAGGAATCATATTATGTGTTTTAATTTTATTAAATACAAGTTGGTGAGTATTTTAATTTTCTTAGACATATTCTAAATGTTTATTAGTAAATAGAGAAATTTTATTTTTTAAATATACATTAGTACGTAACTATATAATATTAGTAAATGTCATTTAATAAATAGATGACTGCAACTATAACAACAATTCAAAGTGTTGTACATATAAGACTTTATTGTAACATTTTTTAAATTTTGTTGCCCTTTATTATATGTAGCAACAAATTAATATTTTCATTGCCTTTTAATATTATTAAAGACAATACTTTAAAAATTGTTGCCTTATATTAATTTTTAATAACACATTTTTACACAGTTGTAAACATGTCATTCCTTAAAGCACTTTTTGCTGTAGTGTTTTTAGCATTTTACGTGAATTTGAAACTCCCAAACATGAATAAAGATGATGAATTATGCTAAATTAAATTAAAACTTATTCAAATATTCATCCAGAATATATTATCAGCAAATGGTGTTTGTTTTAGATTTTTATTGTATAAGTTTGTCTCACCTTAGTTGATGAAATAATCCAATTAACTAAGATACGTAATTGACATTATCGAAATCTATGTTCAAGCTAAAAATAAAATATCAATTTTGCATTTGCATTTGACGATTCTTTGTTCCCAATATTAATTTTAGTATTATTTGTGAATTGTGTATTATTAATTTGGTGTTGGTCTAATGGGATAATAATTTTGTTAGACAATCATTTTCATCACTTAATTCATCAATTACATCACAAAGGAAATGAAATTAGCAAAGTAGCATGTACTTCCAAATTCCAATCATCACAACCATCTCACGTTTGATAGTCCAGCACGTGGCTATAATCCTAATTGAGTAATGTATTTCCACTGTCCAAAGGACTTCATGGATCTTTTACTGACGGGATCGCAGCACACGAAATCATTCTATCGCCTACAAATATTGACCAGTTTTGTCCTCTTAGATATGTTTCTTTCCCTTACTCGACATCGTTTTGCTGCTTTTTTCCCCCCTAGTACTGTATAGTGTAAGCTTGATTATCATAGTGATCAGCTTCTTTCTCCATTTTCCAGTGTTTTTGTAAACTTTGACTTTTCATTGTGCTGGATCCAATATCCCCCACATAAAATCTCAAGTCAATCAGTACTGATGTTCCAATATTTTCAAGATAAAATTTTAGTTCAAATTTAAATTTGAATAAATATAAGTTTTATTTGTGAATTTTAGCTCAATTTAATTTAATTTTTAAAATTTTATTGTAATTAATTACACTTAAAATCTATTACTTCTAAATTCAATAAAATCAAATTTATTAATTACATTTAAATTAATTTGAATTAAGATTGATCTAATTTTTCACCCTCCAATACTCGAGTAAAATTGGTTAGCATACTGAAGGGAAAGTGTCCACCCATGTGAGAAAAGTAATATAAATAAGAATAAATTATCAATGAGGTGTTATAGTTGGTACAGGATTTTATGTTCAATATTATAATATCTTATTTTCTTCTATAAATTTCAGTCATT
>JANTPM010000003.1:32175569-32187692 GCA_025434745.1 Erythroxylum divaricatum
ATATAGTGAGTTATGTTTGTCATATTAGTTTATAATACGACATGTTAGTTGGTCGACCAAAACCTTATATACTTTATGAGGGTTACTTTTACCTTGAACAAGAATTTTAAAGGATTATCCTTCATTTGTTAAAAAGCAAGAAGATTGTAAGAGTTCATTTTCAGCCATAAAATGGATGATGTGTGGAGGTTTTTTTTTCACCTATTCCGAAGAAAATAGGGAATTATTTTATGGAACTTAAGGAGTGGACGTTTGTCAAGGCTTATTTAGTCAAACTAGTATATATCGTTTTGTCTTATTTACCATAATTGGCAGTTAATTCATTATTACACAAATAGAAAAAAAGTGAACACACAATACACAACACTCTTACTTGACATCCTAGGGTCAACAATTAGTATTAAAGCAAGTTTGAACAATTGTATATAAATCAAAGCACAAATGTACCCTTGTTGGTTTCTAATGGCACTTAAAAAGGGGAGAAGTGTGAATTAGGTGTTTATAGGTCTGAAAATAGTTTCTAACTATTGAATGCAATGTGACAAGAATTAATATATTACAAAAATAGTTTAATTTAAACAATAGTACAATCAAATAATACTTTAAATATAGTATAGGCTAAGAGACATCTAAACCAATTTATATTGGTTTGGTAAATAACCTTTGCCTACGTTAGCTCTCCAAAAGCCTTATTAAAATTTTCACTATTTTTTTCTTTCAACTAGCAAAAAGGGCCCTCAAGGGGTGTGGCTTGATGGTTGAGAGCGAGGCTTAACTTTGATTAGGTCCCAGGTTCGATTCCATACTAGCCCCTCTTGTAAGAGCCTGGGACAGTCGGGGTTTTACTTGTAGATGGAGAACTAGATGAGCCCTCAATGATGAGGTGCGACCGCTTGGCCCACCTGTGGAGTGGTGCGCCAGTTGGACCCTCAGAGAGGTGTGCCCGCTTGGCCCAATTACGAGGTTTCCTCGAATCCAAAAAAAAAACTAGCAAAAAGGAACATTCCTAAATAAATCTTGTCTTCCAATGATTGAAAAGCAACTCTTATTATAATCTTTCTCCAAAGTAAATAGTAACACTATTCACAAAAGGATTTGTAACTTAAAAGATATCACTTGATCAATTTGAAAAAGATAAATGAAACATTCACTAAAGAAAGAGAACATGAATATGTAGATCAAAATATTTATTTTTAATACAAAATTAGTAAGAAAATATGTATTTATATAGTTTCATGACTTAAACTAGCCATTGAAGGCAGAATCTATCCATTCCAAGTTTACTAGTCCAAGAATATAATCTATCTAAGTTTACTAGTCCAACAAACTAAAATCATTAATTAAATCAGGATGAAGTTGAAATATTGTAAATTCGTAAGAAAAATTTTACCTAAATCTAGCTATTCATAAATTGGTTTATTCTTGACCATTACTTTATTTTGGTGCTTAGATTCACTATTTTTATTTTTTTATTCTCTATTCTTTATTCAATCACAATCATTTGTCTATCTTATCAGATTTGTGAATAGTTGATAATTTATTGCTATAATTTTGGCATGAATATGTTTATTGGTTATTGAGGATGTATAAAGATTATGGCCATCTTATACGACTTGAGATTCATTTTCAAAATTGTTCTCCAATTAAGTAAAATAACTAATTGGCATTGCCCGATTATAAAATTTATATATTATTAATTAATGTTAATTATTTTTTAAAAAAGAAAAAATATTTAATTGATAAGACTCACAATAAAGTTATATATGATTCATATTTTTGGGTTAAGTTGTCTTAGCTTGTTAATAATTTAAGCATATATATATAGATATATGAGAACGTACAGTACCCTCAAAGTGAGCTATTTAGTAGTATGATCAAAATCGTAATATATATTTTACAATTAAAAAGAGAAATTGTCAGTTTTTCTGCATAAGTCACAAGAACATAGGTAAAGTATGCTAACTTCATAACAAATAGTAAAAAAATATTTTAATACAATTGACTATGAATGGTTATATTTAAGTCCTAATAAATATAATTGGAATAACAACTTTATCGTACGTATTATAAGTCCCAAGGAAAAGATAGAGAGAACTACACTAGGATTTGTACGTTGGAAAATAATTTTGGCCACCATTATTTTTATAACGCTAGATTAAAATTTGGAGTTAGAGTTTTGCTTTCTGGAAAGGACCTACCTGATTCGAGTAGGAATTAATCTGAGTATAAATAACTTAAATGTACCTTCCTATAATTGGGACCTTCCTAGAACATCTCATGATTAATAAAAAATAAAAATAAGAATTCTAGTTGATCCTAATTAAAGAATCGAATTTGCAATGCTTTATATATGCATTATCTTGTATATATAATTACTATTTAAATTAATAATTTAAAGTCACCCTGACGTAACAGCCATAGCTACTAAGTTATTATTATTATTATTATTTTGACAATGATAGCTACTAAGTTATTAATTTTAAAAGACCTAGTCGTCTAGTACTTATCGCTATTTAATCAAGTTGTACTGTAAGTCTTATTTGAAATCGAATACTTGAAATTAATTTAAAAAGACCTAGTAGTTATCGCTATTCAGTCAAGTTGCATTGGAATACTTCATTTGAAATTGAATTCTTTATTTGACCTAGTAGATGGGAATTCTGTACCATTCCCATCTAACCATGAAGGAAAGTTTTAAAATAAGTGCGTGAGAATTTAATTTATATGCAAGTTGAAGCAAGCAGCCAGCATCATGAATTACAACACTTTGCCTGTAGTTCCTTTCAACGGAAACAATCATGGAGATTCAATATTCCACATACGACGCTCACCATGAACATGCTCTGGCGTTTTGCGAGGATTGCAGGAAAAAATTCGAGGAGGTTGAGGAGTCCTATTGGAAGGCTGATCCTATATGTGACGAGTGTCAGGAAGTGGTCGATGGGGCTGCCTACTTTTGTAAAACTTGCAATCAGTATTGGCTCCACGAGTCATGTCTCTCCAGGTTTCCTGATGAAATTCCACATCCTTTACACCCACCTCACCCGCTCGTTTTTCGCACTACACCTCCTAGTTCTCAAAGCTACGTCGCTATATTATCTTTCAGGAGTGGTGCAACAGTTTTCATTTGTGATGGATGCAGACATATTAGTCGTGGATTTGGTTATCATTGCACAGAATGCCGTTTCAAGTTGGATACCAAGTGTGCTCTTTCAGCCACTGGCGATTGGGATCAGAATAATATAACAAAAACCAACATTTTCCATTTCAGCCATGAGCATGAGCTCGTCCATTTCTGCCTTAACAAGTCGGAATTTAAATCCAACATTTTTCAACGCCAGAGTTGTAAGAGTGGATGCGGAATGCCATTCGACGGTGAGATGTACGGCTGCTTTGCCTGCGGGTTCTACCTCCATAAATGGTGTGCAGAAATATTGTCCGATGAAATTCACCATCCATACCATCCGAATCATCCATTGTGCGTTGAATATTTTCCAAGAAAGTTTGTCTGTGAAAATTGTCGAGATCTTTCCAAAGGCTTTCTCACCAGGTGCAAACAATGCGAGTTCAAACTTGAATTCAACTGCGCCTTTAATTATAACTCTATTCAAAGGTTTAGTGATGGCATCGTGAAGAGTCGAGTTAACCATTTTAGCCATAGCCACACACTCACTCTCTTCAATTCCTCGGAGGAACTAAATGATGGTGATGTTTGTTACGGATGTAAGTTGCCACTTTGGCCTCGAGATCCGGCCTATGGTTGCTTTGAATGTCCATTTTACTTGCACAAGTCATGTGTTGAAATCCCAAAAAAAGTATTACACCCTTACCATCCATCTCATTATCTTCACATTCAACTTGCTGAGGCTAGTAAAGCAAGATGTGATGCTTGTAGAGAGGAAAACAATGGGCTTGCCTATTGGTGTTCCCAGTGTGACTTTGGCCTCCATCTTCTTTGCGCTGTTAATTCACTCAGCGTAATTTCTGCACTTAAAAACGATATTCATCAGCATGACCTCTTTTACTTTGTGGCTCCACAATATTTAGCTAACTCAAAAATTCCCTGCAACATTTGTGGCAATGACTGCGAGGAGTACTCTTTCTACCTCTGCTTGGAATGTTCTTATTATGTTCATATGGAATGCATTCCAATACCTCTTGACATCTTCAAGCGTGATGTCCATATGCACACACTTACGCTCAGGTCTCCAGAAACAGTCAATGACGGCGATATTTCCCAGGAATACTATTGTTATACTTGCGAAAACAAGAGGAATCCAGAATACTACTTTTATTACTGTCAACAATGCTCTGAAAGTGGTGGCATCTACACCGCTCACATTGAATGCGTGGCTTCTTCCGAGGTAAGAAACTTCTGATTTACCATGAATTTATACTAGTAACATTTTGATCTACAATTATCAGGGGAAACCGAAACCCAAAATCTTGTTTCATTTTTTGCGACTTAGCACAGCCGAAGGAACACTAAGATTTTAAATTGCCCACCCAAAATTATACTAAGATTATCAGGGATAACAACAATCGATGCGAATACAATTATAAAAAACTAAAATATGACTGCAATAAATTTTGATAATGGTACTAACTAGTGCAGAATGCACTTTAATTACATTGAGTTATTATTTGTTTCATTTTGCACAAGCTTGATTAGGGATAGTCTTACTTCCTTGTGCAGTTAATAGAAGTAGAGTCGTATCATGGGCTAGAGAATGAAGAAGAACAAGAGGAAGAAAAGGATTATCAAACGAAGTATCATACTTCTGCAGAGTTTTCTCAACCACAATGCAAGAGGCAGGTCGAGGTAATTTGATGTTTAACTTAAGAAATGAACTTATTACTTTCACGGGTATTCCTAAATAATTATTTAGAGTTAAGAATTTCAAAACTATTTACATCAAATTTTTACTTAAAAATTAAAATGATAACTAAATTGAGTGTAGTATATCAATATTTAACAAGTCAAAGTCCTATTATTCCAGAATTTCAAAGTGGAATATTTGGTTAATGTAAGTTGAGTTATCAAAGAGATACATGAATGATTTTGAGTTTAAGTTAATAAATAATAAGATAATAATCAACTAGAAGTTATGGTTATTTTATACAGAGTAGTTTCAATTTTGATTTGTTGGTAGTCATTCTCTCCATTATGATCGATGCAGATAAAAGATTTCAAGAATGATCATGTGTTGATCTTATTTGATGTAAGGATGAATGAATACTGTTATGGTTGCAAAGCAATGATATATAGTTCGGGATATACGTGTGATTATTGCAAAATCAGTTTGCATAAACAGTGTGCAACTTTACCCCTTCAAATAAAGCATCCACTTCACTCT
This sequence comes from Erythroxylum divaricatum, assembly GCA_025434745.1. Taxonomy (NCBI): domain Eukaryota; kingdom Viridiplantae; phylum Streptophyta; class Magnoliopsida; order Malpighiales; family Erythroxylaceae; genus Erythroxylum; species Erythroxylum divaricatum. The sequence continues at coordinate 32,180,927 of JANTPM010000003.1, forward strand.
TCTCACCTTCTCAATCTCGTACCTCCGCATGACGACCTGCGTTTTATCTGTGATGGATGTGACAACTTTTGCTATGGATATGATGACCCAAGCTACGAATGCAAAGAATGTGGTTTTGTTCTTGACATTAAATGTGCTTCTCTATTTGATGCCAAGTCCCATAAATTTGAGATAAAGAAGAAGGGAAGTAAAGTCACATTGCCTCATTTCATTCACAAGCATACACTCAAACTGGCCAATTTTGTACAGGATCTTAAATTGACGTGTAGTATGTGTTTTTTGTTCATTGAAGGTGAAGCTTATTGTTGTGTTCAATGTGAATTCTTTCTTCACAAGTCTTGTTGTGACGAGACACCCCAATATATACAGCACCAGTTTCATTCCCATCAACTTGAACTGGGTGAGTTTCACTTCTATGGTCACTGTGATGCATGCGACTTCAAGATTTTGGACTCCATATCCTATCGTTCCCATGATTACAGATTTCACTTCCACATTACTTGTGTCAAGTACCTTACCTCCAATCTCAAATATAAGTTCCATGAGCATAACCTTTTTTACTTTGTGGCTAAAGATGACCTAAGGGATCTCAACTACTACCTCAAGTGCAAAAGTTGCCATCAATATTGCAAGGAGTCTTTCTACCGTTGCATAGAGTGTAACCTTAACTTTCATATTCACTGTATTCCAATACCAGAAAAGGTTAAAGGTATATGTCATATCCACCCCCTTACACTAATGGATTCAGTATCTGAGGATGATAGGGATCAAGAATACTATTGTCACTGGTGCGAGGAACCAAGGAATCCAAAACATAGCTTTTACAGTTGCAAGAAGTGTCCCTATACTGCTCATATTGGATGCGTACTCAATGAGGTATGTCTTCTGATTTTGATAATAAATGTCTATGTGTGTGTTACATATGCTATGATTGAGAAAAAGTAAGAATAAATGATAAAAGAAAAAAGTAAGAATAAATAACTGTAAAGTCTAATATAATATAACAATTATATAGAGATCTCCATCATTTAGACTTCATCAGGGCAGAAGGTTTGCAATTTGATAATTAGTTTAATACCATATTGTTCTAAATGGTATATATATGTGTTTTATTTCAGGAAGATGCTTCGCTAAAGATAATGTAATCAAGATTCTATGAGTGATTGTCCAAGCAAATACTGGAGCATTCATCAAATTCATGAGCTTGGGTTATCAGGAGTGGTTCTCAATATGGCTAGGTTTTTTTTTTTTTTAAACAGAAGAACTCGCAGTCGTTACTTTTTGGATACACATTGGGTCGGTAAATTTCTTGATTGACACAATAGCCTATAGACCACGTCAATTGGGTACTCTGCATTAGGCAAACCGTAAACAACAGGCTCAATTAAGAAAGTGTAAGTAGGAGGAATTGAACACATGATTTTTTGACCCCATGCCTCTCCAATCCACTGACTTGACCACCTCCAAGGGCCAACATAGCTAGTTGAACTTACTTAATTCTTAGTTTTATTAAGAATTCATATATTACCTTGATTGAAGTTCATTTTAAGCTTATTTAGATTTGCTATTAATATAATTGTAGTTGTTTAAAATAATATTGTTCAAGTGTATCTCAATAAACGTGTCTTTTAAAGATATTAGTTTTTATATTACATATGAATTTATACTTGTTAGTATTATATTAGTTTGAAAACTTGTATTGAATGTATAATTATATTTAAAAAAGTATCTTTTTATATTTTTAAGAGTAAAATGATGCGTAGAACGTTTTTATCCAATATCTTTTAACTTTCTAAAGTGTTTAATTTTCTCTTTTTCTCTTTAGAAAGGGGCTCAAGTCATTATATTAAACTAAATGAAAAAATTTATATTAATAATCCATCTCCGAAGGGGAGTTACAAAAGAAGATATGATAGTTTGTCAACATGATATTAAGAAAGCTAATAATATGGGGTAATTTGTAGCTCACAACATCATAAATTTAAAGAGCTACATCATGTTTACTATTGCTCAACGAGTGCACGCTTGACTCTAGTTAATGCACCATCTGGATGCTATAGCAGGAGATACTAGGCTGGTGTTAACGTTTGGTAAAACAATCGGATAATAAACTTTAACGCGTCGACTTTTTGGAAAATTTTAAATTTAGTGCTTAAAATTTTAAAAATTTTAATAAAATAACCAACTTTTTATAATATCATTATCTCAGTTAAATGTTAGTTTTATTAGTATCTTATTGAATTGACTAATAAAATCTTTTTTATCCATGATATATACTATATAGACATTTACTTGAAAAATTATTTGCAACTAACCATACATATGGATTGAGATACCCAACCTAATATACAAAAGAGGTTATAGGTTAATGTTTTTGTGCATGTGTATAATTAGTTGACAATTAGTTCTCTACATAGACTCCTACATATCATGGGGAAAAAAAAGATTCCATTAGCTAAATTAACAAAATGCTAACTGAATTAACATTTTGAACTAAGTTGTTAAGGTAAAGTTAGTCTTAATTCTAAATTTTAAAAGTTTGGACACTGAGTTAAAAAATTCCTAAAAGTATGTGTATTTTAAAAAAATTTATCCTTAAAATAATACCTCTTATTCAATTTAGTGTTTTGGGGTAGAAGCTTCCTTACATGGTAGTTTTCCCTTGAAAATAGATTAATTTCTTACTTTCCATATTGCACATGTAGCACAAAAGGATATCTTAGTAATGAGAGAATCCATATCATTTAGTAATGGCTTCTAAGATGCTTATGCAAGTAATTCTTCCTAATCAACCTTATTGCAAACATGAGCATTCAATTATTGGATGTAATTTTATAACTCTTTAGAGGCTAAAATATTTAAAGAATAAGTGGTCCTTAATTTCATCATCATTATGAGAGAGTTGACAAATAAGTGAGATAGGGAGGGAACTCTTAATTCTGTCTAGATTTAAAAATTTATTTTTGAAACAAGTCATTTTACAAAAGAAAACTTAGGAAGCATGCATTTACACTATACCTATTTCATCCAATAAACTTTTAGAGCAAGATTCTTGAATATTTGAAAAGATGATCTATTGTTAATAAGCTAAAGGAGTGTCTAATTCAATAAGAAACATCTTGTCTATATTGATTTGGAAGGTAACCTAGTAAGTTATCTTTTATAAATTAGAAGCCCTTTTATTTGATAGATCATTCATTACCATTAAAAATATTAAAAAACTTTAATTTTATGCTTCATTAGATAACTTATGTGGAAAATTTGAGGGAGTAAGTATAGAGGACCGACCTTAAACCAATTTTCATACCACATCCAAGTGGAATTGCTATTACCAATAATGGATTTGATTTCAGGGCAAAGCTTGTTTCTCAATTTTAGGAAGTTTACCATAGTCCAAGATAAGTCAATATTAGGTTTGATTACCCAAATATGTTGGTTTTACATGTAGTAAAAAGGAACCCAATTCATCTAAATAGATTCCTTGTCTATAAGGATTCCATAGAGCGTTTTAGTAGGTAAAACATTGCTACTAAGCAACATAGGCCAAAATCTTAAACCCTCTTCCTCTTTTGGTGGACTAGTGTCATCCCATTTAACCTTTACATATGATTTCCTATAGGTATCACCTATCTAGACAAAGTTCCTGATAATTTTCTCCAAGCCCTTAGTGACACTGCTAAGCTAAGCCAAATGAGATATCTAATAAACATGCAATTTATTGAGGAAAATTTTGATGAGTTGAGCTCTACATGCATAAGATAGGCTCTTATTAGGCCAATAGCCTATCCTATTATATATGGAATCAAATATAGCTTGGCAATCAACAAATTTTGTCCTTTTAGTTATAATAGGAACACTAAAATATCTGAAAGGAAGCTTTCAAATCTTTTACTTTGTAATAAAAGTGAGGTAATCCTCCTGATTTTTTATAGCAATAAGGACTAAACACCTATCACGACTAAAGCTTAAGCCTAAAAGTGAGCAAAAGTTAAAAAGAGAATCCATGATAACATTAATACTTTAATGCATATAGCAAATAGATAGGGTGAGGTATGATCACCTAACCTAATGCCTCTACCATTTAAACATAGGGGTAAGCTTATCATTAATAAGAAACTAAAGCAAGCTACAGAAAAACATTGTTGAGACTAAATAGTAATTAAATGAAGGAACCTAAGAGCCTTAAGAGCTTACAGAAAGAAGCTCAAATTTATAGTATCAAAGGCTTTATAAAAGCCTATTTTCATTGCCTATTAGAGCTCTTGTTTTGATAACACTTAAAGAGTTCATGTATGAAGAGAATATTGTCTCTAATGTTTCTTCCTTTGAGGAAAGATTTTTAAGATATATACATTAGAGAGTCCATAGCAAAATTGAGTATGAAAACTATAATCCTAGTGATAATCTTATAAAAGGTATTTTGATAGAGATAGGCCTAAAATCCATAGGTGAAGTAAGGATGGGGCATTTTGGAACTAGGAAAAGTAAGTCATATTAAATTGTTTGATGAGCTTGTGTGCCTTAAAGAATTCTTGAATAGCTTAACATACCCGAGGTTTGATAAAAACCCAAGATACCTAAAATAAATAGTTATTAAATCTATTTGGACCAAAGGCCTTATTAAGATTGAAACTAAAAATAATTGCTTCAATTTAAGAATTTCAACTTACTTGCTTAGGTACATTGCTTAAATCTTAGAGATGGATTTGTTACAAAATCCTCGTGAGATGGAATAGAGACATTAAAAGAGCTAGGATTGTGTTGGAATTAAAAATGAATCTTAAATAACTTGCCCTGATAACGTCAATATCCCTATACTTATTTGTGTAACTCCTCAAATGTAAATCCTTAAGTCCTAATTTGATGGATTGAAAATTCATATAACACTGCAATTATTCATAGCATTCCACTTCCTCGATCAGCTCTCTCAAAATAACATCTTGGAACCTTCCAACTTTCCTAGATTGTTTGAGAATGTTGTCTTTCCTTATAGAGCAATGAACCTTCATTGGTGTATGATAAGAGCGTAGGGCCTAAAATTCTTTAGAATATTTATTATTACATTATAGTGGAGATAGTGAAGCTCTAAAGATATTGGTTTAACCATTGTTGATTGATGAGAACCAAATCTAGTTTCTTCCTCCTTAGCTAAAGGCCTTGTTGTTTGTTAGACCAAGACAATTGATGACCTCTATAAGCTAGGTCATCTCAATATTGGCAAAACACAATCTGATTTCATTACAAGGTAGCTTGACACAATTTTAACCTTGAGCCTCTTTAGATAAGAGCTTACAATTAAACTCATCAAGTAGGATCTAAAAAGCTGACATATTGGAACCTCCGGTAAGAAGGTCATTCCATATGTTAGATATCTGAGAACCAAAATTAGAGGCATAGATAAAAGAAATATATGTTTTGCAATTACTCATTCTAAATTCGATTAGAAAATTGATGGCTTGATCATTAACCAAGGTATCAACAACTTCCACTTTATCCAGATTAAAGAAAAAAATTATTCTTCCTTTTTTATGGAGCTAGTAAATCAAAATGAAATGCTAACCTCTTTCTTTAAACTACATCCCTTTACAAACTGATTCCTTTAGTTTTGTTTCTAAAGATCAAAATTCCACGGCTTAATATAGAAAACATAGTTAGCTACCACTTGTTATTTTTGTGGGTTATTCATAACCCTCACATTCAAAGCCATAATATTCATTAAGAAGAAATAATAGAGTTTACACCTTGATTAAGCTTCCTTTTAGCTTTCCTGCCCAGTCATCTTTTAACAACTAGTTAGAAATTATTGTTTCTCCTCAGATCTATTAACTGATTATTAACTTAAACCACCTTAGTGGAATTTACAGAGTTAGCTATAGGGGAATTCTAGATAAGCATTTATATATCCACATAGTAATCCTTAGGTAGATTAGCCACATCTATACAATTGTCATCTTTCAAAGGAGGAGATAGTGCAACAACCAAAGTTGTTTATGAAATCAATTAAATTGGTACAATAGTAATTTCAACAAATGTATCATTCTATATCACCTCATACATAACAACATTATTAGGACCAAAATTATGTTCAGATATGGAGATATTTAGTGTCACCACCTTTAGATAAGTATTACTTCTACTAATAACCTCAAGTTGAACCTTTATAATAACATTATCAACAGTCTCACTAGTAAGATCCCTATTTCCATATTGAGTAGGAACCTGTTGAAGTTTTTTTAAAAATGGAAGATGAACATGTATAAGATAAGATAAAAAGAATAAGTAACACTCAAGTTTTATTATCTCGGTAAAGATTAACCAAAAAAATCAAAAGTTTAAAATTTTAAATACCTAAGATAAAGTAAACAATCTAAATAAAGTTGGATAACTCATTAAAAATATGATCACATTTTTAACAACTTTGGATCATTCTCTACCATTCCCTCTTGATTTAAAGTTGTAAGACTTTTGGCGTTTGATGACATACTTCCCATCAACCTTTAATATTGGAACACTTCTCTCCAAAAGCTTCTTTATGGTGCACTTCTCACCAATATTAAAACAAATTTTCTTCTTCATAAGCAACATGTGCCAAATTGACACTTTCTTAAGTCTTATTTTTGTAAATTCTTTGTATATGCTCCAACTTCTCACTACAACAAAAAGATGCATTTCGCGTCGTCTGAAAAACGTCGTAGAAGCTCCATAGACGTCGGAGAAAACCTTCTACGATGTCTATTAAAACGTCACAATAGACGTCGTAGATGGT
>JANTPM010000003.1:32187792-32203141 GCA_025434745.1 Erythroxylum divaricatum
AGACATGGGCATGTCTGGATCCACACGAGTGTGTTTGTCCTAAACATCTTCATTCAAGTCAGACACAATTACATAAGCTTACAAGTTTATCTAGACGATCATGTCTACCATTGGCATAGCTGTGTGTAATCTTAACACAAGTGTCTGCTTCATAAACAACTTCCAAACAACAGTTTCTACATCGCATTTGCTCGATCTTCGTTCTTTTTAATCTATAAGACAACTATCACTTTTACAACTTAAATTTAGAAGAATTACATTAATAAATATCACTATAATAGGGTTGGACCAACAATAGATTTATCATATGGATCTAATATCGTTTTGATTTCCAATATCCGCATGGCGTGACCATTTTCTGATATATTTAAGTTTACTTGATAAAAGAGTGACATTATCTACCTCCAATATAATCATATCAATTCAATTAATTTTGGACCTATTATCGGAAGTCGTACTCAAGTTTATATTTTGCTGATTTAATTTCTTTTGCACTGGGACTCATTTGGCCAATTTGATTAAATATAGGTGCTCTTAGAATGTTTGATAACAATAATCTTTTTTGAATTATTCAAAATATACAATTCAGTATTGTAAAGGTAATCCTTAAAAATTAAGATTATTTAAAAGAACAAAAGAAATAGAAAATCTTGTTCATCACATGCATTAATACTTCAGGGAAATTTACATTACAATATGAGATTATAGTGTTCTATAAATTAACTAATAATTAACGACGAGGTCACTAGCAATGGCTCCAAAACAAGTCAAAACCAACCCAAAGCTTCAACAATTTTGACTAGAGCGTGCATGACGCCATTTCCACCATTTACTTAGTTAATAAAGTTGTGATCTTGTAAAGTGGACGGTCAATTACAAAAGGGTCAGTACAACAAGGACCAGAACAAACTGTCTGTCTATCATTAATCTACAAAAACACTAGGTTAACAATATAATGGAATCAGTATCGTTCAGAATCAAGCCCGTACATAGCTCATGCTTCAACTTGCAAAATATTATAGCAGAGTCCACCATGGTTTGTCTCCGGTTGAGACCAAACCAAAAATAAGAAAACTAATAGAAAATAACATAATTCTAAATCTCCCTTTCGCTTATATTGAAACTTCTTGCAAGTATGGATTGCATATATTTTTTTATCGGATCCATTTAATGTTAACTTCATGTTTCCCTGGCCCCTTAATCAAATTTGTTGCCTCTCTAATGGGCTCACATCTCAAAACTGATGTAAAACTCAGCTCTCTTTTATTTGCCTCCACTCACGTCTTTTTATAGTAAAATTTTTATGGGATATACATGGTCACCTACACGATTGTGTAGGTGATCGTGTAGCTTCAAAAACACTTAAAATTGTGACTTTACATGTTCATAGAGACTTACTTGCCTATATATACGACCATGTATCTACAAGTTTCTCCAAATCTTTATTTTATGCCACGATTTCATTCTAATTCTTCTCCTTTTGCTCCCAGAAGGTAATTATAACTTATAAATGCACTTGGAGATAATTAAGTATCAAATATACAACAAAATTATAAAATATTAAGCAAAATACATCAAATATGAGTATATAATTATAGTCAAATATGCATTTATCAAACATCCTCACACTTAAGCTTTTGCTTGTCCTCAAGCAAATGATAATCTAAATTATTAACTTTATGCACATCTACCCTTTATTTATTTCAACCTGTGCACTCATAATATAAATTGTCATATCATATTAATCAAATAACATATAATATAATCAAGTCATCCTAAAACTAAGCTTCATAAGTCAATATCAATAATAATCAAGTTAATAATCTTTTTAAAATGAAAACATAATTCTTACACCCTCACTAAGGTTTCACTCAAGTGTTTTGAGTCAAAAGTAGCAAATTCTTAAATCAATGCATGATATAACTCTTAACCATAAGCTTGCAATATTGTTGAGGCAAGTTTTAATCTATTTATAAAACCTTCAATGTTCCGCAAGTGCACAGGTTGTAAGCATAAAAGTTAAGGTGTCGATCTCATGAGGAATTAGTGAACTAATTAAATCCTAACTTTGTCTAAGATTGAAAAAATGTGATTTAAATGAAAATAAAGATAAACAGAAAATTAAACCTCAAGTAGGGGTTGAATGAAAATAAAATTCTAAGATCAACAAAATTAAATCAAATGGAGCATAACCACTTAACAATTGAGATATCGCAACAAGATAAGACCAAAAAAATTATGAGAAAGGGGATATATCCTATCATCAAATGCTAACATGATTACTTTTGAGTTAACTAGATATTGATCCTAGACTTTGAACAGTGGGTTACTCTCTCTTGAGTTATAATTATTAAACCTAAATCATAAACCCTAATTGACTTGTGGAATTTGCAATCTCTCAATTAACAAGAAGCCCACACATCTAATTAGATCTTAAGCCCTTCAATAGACTATCGAGTCCTCACATAAAATCTCTCTTCGTATAAATTACTGATTTGATTATTTGGAGTTCTATTAGATTGCTTAACTCTCATTACCCAATCTAATCATTTTGCTATTGGTTCACTCTCTCGAATTGTTACCAAAGCATGCAAATATAACAAATAATCATAATATCTAATGTATTAACATCAAAAAAAAATCACATTAACATTGATTTAAGAACAAATCCCTAAAGGAGTTGAGAACATCATTAACAATGTGTTTAAAATTCTCAAACCCAAGTCATACATCAAGATGAAGTAAATAAACAAGAGAAAATGGGAAAGAACTTGAAATTGTTAGGTTGGAGTGGTTTTACAGTAACTACAAATGTTGCTCTCCCCTTCACTCCTTCTTCTATCTTCCTTGTGTTCTCTCTCAAAATGGAAAATAAAGGCATAAAAAATTAGGGTTCTCTGCCCTCTCTACAGTCTAACATTCCCAAACCCAAGTCATACATCAAGATGAAGTAAATAAATAAGAGAAAATGGGAAAGAACTTGAAATGTTTAGGTTGGAGTGGTTGTATAGTAACTACAATGCTGCTCCCCCCTTCTCTCCTCTCTTCCTTGTGTTCTCTCTCAAAATGGAAAATAAAGGCATAAAAAATTAGGGTTCTCTACCCTCTCTGTAGCCTATTCTATTTAGGGTAAAATCTAGGTTTTATCAGGGCCCATAAGGTCCCAAATAACCCCATAAAGTTGAGTTTTTGAAGCTAATATGTGTTTGCTATCATGCAAGCCATGATCGTGGCCTGTCCATTTTACTTGGATCTTCTACCGAGTTTCCTCCGATATCTGATCTCAAACACTAACAAACACATCAAGGAACCTCAAATACACAAAATTTAAGCTAATTTGTGTTTGCCAATAATCACACCAAATAGAGTACATGATGCATTTAAGGGCAATATTAAATAGCAAGTGATCATATTTAGTGAAATAGGTTAAGCTACAAAACCCTTAGACCCTGTGCCTCCGCGAGACTTCAGTTGGGTATTGATGATAATGGTTAAGCTACATAACTGTTGCACTATCATCTTCCATTCAACATACTGGCAGGATAAATTTTATTTAGCTAGTATATTCCTCCATAGACGATTGGAATACGGACATTGAAATAGAAGATGGTTTATGAATTTAGTTTAAGCTAAATAGAGGCCACATAAAAGATTTGTTGGATTGAAAGAGTTATATCTAATCATGTATAGTGTTGATAACTCTTCTTTGACTACAAGCCATAGCACAAATGAGACTTTAGGGACAACAAAGTTATTCCAAGTAGTTGTATAGCAATTGACTCTAAGTGCTAAAGCTTTAATAATGTCTATACATGACTCGTAAGAGAAATTACTAGATGATTTCCTTAGTCAAAGAATTATATCCTGCTATGGTAGATTAAAGCAGTAAGAGGGAAAATATTTCTATAAAAATTCAAAGCACTTGTCATTTTTTAGATTTTTCACTGAAAAAATAAAGAGACATTACAGTCGAATCACTATGTAGCAATAGGGAACAAACTGTAGTTATATGCTAGATAGCTAAATTTAATAGCTAATTGGCACCACTGGACCCATTTTATACAAACAATAAATGGGCTTAGGATTTAAGGAGCATGTAGAAGTCATGCATGGCAGACAGAACCTAAACCTCATTCCTTCAAAAGGAGCAAGAAACATACATTTTACCCTATTGTAGTTAACTTTTAGACTAATAAAGTCATTGAGAAGGAACTAAAGCTTTATCCCTCATCTTCCTTAACTATTTCAACTAAATTTCCATTAAGTTTAAGTATGTGATCATTGCAATACATAAGTAAGGATAATATGTTCATCATAATGTTGAGGGAAACAATTGTTTTTCTTTTTTGACCTTGCTTGCATGTTCCCAATTCTTCCATCCTATTAGGATAGTAATTACAAAAGATCCATGTAAGTAAAAAAGAACTTATTTTTACTGTTCCAGTTGCCACCTTAAATGAAAACATTAACTATATAATTAGAAGAATAGAATAGCCTGATATTAGGGTAGTATGGATGAAGATTTAGAGGCTCAAGAGTGCTACAATTGTCTGTGCATAACCAAGTACTCCTCTCTTCCTATCTTGTATTGAATTATAAGTTATATGAGTTCTCTAAGTTTGAGAATTTGCCCTATACCCCAAAAAGTGCCTTTCTTAGATTTCAATGTTTTCAATCCTTAACTAATGCTCATTTACCCATTTTATCCATAATAATTCCTTATGAATAAGGATTATTTAGAGCCTTTTAGCCATTAATAATTTAATTACCCATTTAATGGGTCTAATTCCATGTCCACCTTTTAGTTTGGGCATACATATATCCTTCCAACTTACTTCAGTATATGGTTTTTTAGTCATGTCCCTAATCTAAAGAAAGTTTCTTAAGAGCCTCTTAATATTCTTACAAATTGTTTTAGGTAAGATTGAGTATGCAGACCATTAGGTTTACATATTAGTTAAAATTGAGAGAATTAGTTGTAACCTGCCTATAAATGATAAGCATTTAGTTTCTTAATTCCCAATTCTTCTTCTAATAAGATCATATAATGGTTGACAGTGCTAGTATAAAATTCTTCTAGATGATATATGGAACCTTAAATAGGTAAATCGGGATTCTTAATGGATAAACCTAAATCAGAAGCTAATGTAGGAGTTGATGAAGAAACATCAACTAAAAGCATTATAAAGTTCTTATCCCTATTAATGTTTAGACTAGAAAAGAGATGAAATCGTTTATGGAGTTGAAAAGGCATTATATAAAGGTTGAATTATCACCACTAAATAGTAGAAGATCATCTACAAATGCCAAATATGTGATTCACAAACTTCGACACTTTTTATTAAACCTAAATCTGCTTTCCAACCTTACATACTTTATTATGATTCTAAACAATACTTCATTGCACAAGGTAAAGAGATATAGGAAAAGAGGATCCTTTTGTCTTAGGCTTATTGCTCCCTTAAAAATATGGGAACTTTTTCTAGTTATGAGTACACTGAATAAAGTTATAGTTATGCATTGGTTTATTCAACTAATGAATGTATCTGGGAAGATAAAAGCTTCAAGGGATAGTAAGGTAAAATCTCAAGTTGCCAAATAAAAAGCTTTATGAATGTCAGTCTTGATATCATAGATAATACGTAGACCTCTTAAATGACTTCTCCTTTCTTGTGGATCACTTCTTCGACATCTTCATGGATTCTTTTAGCTACTTTCCCAAGCTCTTAGGTCTCTCCGTTAACTCTAATAAAAGCATGTTGTATGTGTTAGTAGGAGTTCAAAATATGGAATCTCTCTGTACAATACTTTAGGGGTACCTCTTTAACAAGCTCCCTTTAAATATCTAGTAGTTCTAATCTTTATAAAAGACCATCTTTCAGAGATTAATTACCTCTCCTTAACTCGATAGAAAAAAGGATCAGTTGTTAAAACAAATCCGTACTATATGCAGATGGTTTTCAACTCATTCTCTCTATCTTAAACCATCCACATATATATTGGAGTTCACACATGGTTCTCCCCAAGAGCCCTATCAAGTGTTGAGAATATTTTGGAAAATATTATACAGTTAAGATATATTGGGAAGTCCTCATCCAGTAAAGTGAATTGGGTTGATCTTTGTTTTCCTAAGATAGGAGGAGGATTAGGAATTCTTTCTATTAAAGCTATAAATTAGATGTTAACCACTAAGAGGATATTGAGATTATTCAATTATAAAGAGGTAACTGGGGTTAGATAGGTCCATGTGTATTACTTTAATGATAAAGAATTTTGGGAATTGAAACTTAACAAGGAGCATTCATGGATTTTAGATCAAATGCCAAAGATGAGGAACCATTTATGCTAAGAATTTGAAAGCTTTATAGGAAATGGCTCAAATACCTTATTTTGGCTTAATAATCGGTGTAACCTAGGTCCTCTCCACTTGAGAACCAAATTGTCTTGGCTTAAAGCTAACTTTTTTTTCTTAGAATTCGAGGAAACCCCGTAGGCCGGCCAAGCGGGCACACCTCTCTGAGGGTCCAACTGGTGCACCACCCCGCAGGCGGGCCAAGCGGGCGCACCTCATCATTAAGGGCCCAACTAGTTCTCCATCTACAGGTAAAACTCCGGTTACCCCAGGCTCTTACAAGAGGGGCTAGCATGGAATCGAACCTGAGACCTAACCAAAGTCAAGCTCCGCTCTCAACCATCGAACCACTTGCCAAAACCTAATACATAAGATTTGCCTAACAATCATATGGTTTGATATAGTTTGGTGTAAGCATGCCATCCTCAAAACCACATTGATTTTCTAATTAGCTACTGAACAAAGACTAGAAACTAAAGACTGAATCAAAGGGTATATAGACCTCATACGTCATCTCTACAATTTATTACTTGATCCACTAATCACTTGTTCTTTCAATATCAGTTCTCTCAAGCTTTGTTGTATTCAATCCTTCCTTCCATTATTTGGTTGCCCTGTCTTAAAAAGAACTTGCTTAATGAAATGAATTGGGCAAGGAGGCAACGTAAACTAAGGATAGGAGACTCTAACCTATTCACTATCAACATTTATATGTGAAAGGAACTAAAAAATTCTTGCAAAAGAATTTTCGGAGAGTTTCATATTTATCTCCATTACTCTATTGGAACGTCCATGTTTCCATATTGAAGCTTCTAATCTAAAGCAGCTCATCAAGCCTGCATCTTTACAAGTGCTGTCAGCTTAACTTTTATTTTTTTATTACTTATTATTTGCTAACTTAGACTGTTTCTTATTAATCCTTTTTGTTAACTTTGTAAATCCTTAGGCTTTTAATTCAATTTTTTTTCAAAAAAAAATCTTATCTTCTTAAACATTATCACAAAATAAGTTTACTTTGGACAAGAGATTGGAGTGGTATTAATGAGGTCTTTCAAATATCACTAACTGTGTTTTCTCTTTTATGAAGTACCTTAACTTACTGTTATATTTTAATGGCAATGTTTATATTTACAATTTTTGTTTTAATATTTCGTGCAAATATATAGAGGTAAAACGGCTATCAAATATAATCAAGCAGTGATAGTTTTATGCCAAGAACCAAGTCGATGTGAGAAAGGTGTCGACTGTGTACATAACAATGCCAGGCATTGAGAATCAGATACTATACGACATAGCATCCTTGCTCTGTAGAACTCAATACTAACATATATCCCTCGTATTAGTGTTGCATGTGTGCATTCATCGTAACTTTTATATTCTAATCCGTTTCCTTGTCTGCTTATGGCTTCAAGATTAACACTTTCAGAAAAGCAAAATTATGTGATACATCGACTTGCATCATCTCCTCTATCGGGCAGTGAACTAGGTTGGTGGATTACTTCTATCTCCAATCCTATGTTCTGAAATTTGGACCGATCATCGAACCGGTAATCTTACTGATCATCGATTTGACCGGTTCAATCGGTTCAACCACTGATCGAACCGGTGTGACGTAATAATTATGCAACAATTATATTTAATTATATATAATATTAAAAAAATTAAAAAAAAAATTATTAGACCGGTAAGACCAGTCCGGTCCGACCGATCAATTGACCGATTTTGACCGATTCAAACTGGGTCAATTTATAGCCGATTTTGAAGGATAAATCGGACCAGACCACCAACCAGTCACCGATCAAACCGGTCGGTCTGGTCCGGATTTAAAAATCCAAGGAAGCGAACTTCCCACTCTGCATACAGCGTCATACTACCCCATCAAGTCTTAACTCACCATACCTTAATTTCCCACCTATTATTTGTCCAAGTAAAAAGATGTATGACCACGCAAGAATACAATACTTGTTCTAAAGTAGAATTATTTATTAAATGGCCACAAATCAGTGCAAGAAAACAACTAAATGGCCAAAAACCAGTGCAAGAAACCCAAGCATAACCATTCCCAAGAAAAGGGTCACTACAGTTTCTGAGACAGCAAACACGAGGAGCAACAATTCATCATGATTAACTAGAAAAAAACACTGTCATGCCATACCATAAGAAGTTCGACTGTATTCAACAATAAGCCATCACCAATATACCAAATGGCTCACATGCCTTCCACCTCTCCTACTCGCCCCAATAACACTATTGCAGCAATGTACAATCAGAGCACCAACTGTGCACGTAAAACAATGCCAATTACATATGTATGACATAGCATCCTCATTTTAGAGATCTCAATACCAACTTCAAGGCTTTCAAGGTGAAATAAGGAAGTTAATCTTCTGTCATATGCTTAGCCGTTAATCAATGAACTTGATCACAACACTTCATCAAGAATTCTCCTGCAGCCTGTACAATGTAATTTCCTGTTGCTTGAAGTAACGTCGATCCTCTTCATCCACTAGAACAAGGTTCAAGTAATACTTCACGCTGAATTTGTTGTTGATGTTGCGATGTGTTGGTGTTAGCTCATATGGACTAAGAAACAGTCTGATAGGTATAGATTCACCTGTAACATAAATGAGATGATTTTAAGTCATTCCATTCATTACAAACTACATCAAAACTAATCACGTTCCAAGCATTATTTCCATTTTCTTGGACATTATGATTAATGTTTCACCAGTCATAATACAGAAATCAAATAAAAATTTCAATTTTTCATGTTCTACAAACCACTCATTCTATTTGCATAATGCGTAACAAGGTTGTTGTGATGTGATCATGGATATATTCCCTACGTTGTGAATTAGACAGTGCTGATCATACCTCTGACTGGTGCTCCATCCATCAACTCAAATTTAGCAAGTGTCTCTGTCTCCACATGTGTATTAGCCCCTGATCCAGTGGATTCTCGCCGCCTGATCTCAAGATCCATATTTTTTATCTTGATTCTAACAAGAAGAAAATAGATCTTGCCAATAATCACATCTTTTAGATGGTACCTGAACAATTTAATTACCATGAGCAACAAAATAAAGATATACCCATTCCAAGCTACATATAGAAACACAATCCAAATTCCAAAAGCTGAATTTAACTTCTGTACTGACAGAATTATGCTACATTGAAGAAGTGATAGAACAAAAGCCTAACTGCCAATATTTTTAACTTACTTGCTTTTATTGTATTCAAACTCAATATGCAGACAATCTTCAATTCCAACTTCCATCTGCAGAAGTCACACGTACATCAAAGATTGGAAAATATTGAATCAATTTCTTATTCATCATATCATCATAAAACAGTCACATTGATACTGCCGTCGCTACCGTAAATTTCAAATCTTTATACTTACTTGAAATTGTAAATCATAAACCAACTCCATTTACCTTGATACTGTTGTTGATAGATGGAGGCGGGGAGTAATTGCGAACCTGATGCACAACACTGGAATTAAGACAACTAGAAAACCGATGCTGATTATTGAAGAAAGATTAAGGCTATATAAATTAATGCACTACTCTTGACTGACAGATACAGTACATACAAGCAACACCAAATCTTTTATGGTTCTACTAGCAAGAACAACCGTTTTCTTCTACTTAGAAAACTAAACGACTATGACATTACTGTATACCCATACAAGATGGAACTTCTTGATCACATTGGCAAAACATAATCTAGAATAGTGTTAGTGGGATCCAGTTAAACATCAGAGCGGTGGTAAAAAGAAGTGCTACCACAAAATCCTGATATTCAACTATGCTTCCAGCATAACCCCGAGTAACTGTCACTTTCAGAACATACCTGAAAAGGACAAAAATGCAAACTAGCATCACATTGTTAGCAGTATTTTACCCCTTCACCAAATCAGAGCCATTGATCATATAGTACAAATGGAAATGAATTATACAAGTATGCCTTAATGTCTACCCACAGACAAATAAACTGGACAACCAATATCTAGAAGGTTCTCACAACCCTCAACAATCAATTTAAATTACATACAGGCCACAAAATACTATGAAATAATAAGAAAGGACCTTATTTCCATTGAAAACTTTACAAACATAGATGGCCTACCTCAGCCTCACATTTACCCCATTATATGTCTCATATGGCATTTCAACTGTAGAGAACTCAAATGGATAAGTCTTTCTTTCATATATTTCTCCAGGAACATCCAATTCACGAACTGCAAGAAATAGATCATATAATCACTGCATAAACAAACCACTAAATGTTTTTGACTTTCTAGATTTTACTAAGATATGCTAATATTCAAGCTCAGACTGGACTAGTCCAACCAAAGAACCCAATGGTTGTAAGAAGTACACTAAGATCACATTGGAGAATGAATCAGAACTCGTACAATTATTTAATCCATTTTGTTGAATACACTACTGAATGAATGTGGCATGACATTGCAAAATCATATGATTTGAGAATCGTAGTGCTGTCTTTTTTTTTTTTAATTAGATGTGCTCTTCTCGTGAGCAAATGGTAAACATATTCACACAGTGCTCATAAGCAAGTATGCTGAAGGTAAACATAAATATCTTTATATCAGCTTCTTACAGGAAAGAAATGAATAATAAAGAAAATGTAGTAGTGTATAATCACGCAAGCTGATAAATAATGATTTCTCCAAGCTATAGTAGGTACAAAAATGAATGAAGAATACTAAAGCTTGCAGCAGCTCCTCCACATTAGACAGCGTCATTATTTTCTTACTGTTTTAAGTCCCTAGTCCAACCTATCTAATTTAGCCTCAAGACCTTGATGACCAGGTTCCCTCCCATATCACATCTAAATTCACTGGCATAATATTTTGATTTTGGTGTAAACCAGATTAGGCAAACAGTTAAATCTTTTTTTGTTTTTTTATTTCAACTAGCTGGTATAATCAGATTAGGGAACACAGAATAATTTTAAAAGAAAAAATTGAAAATGCAGGAGAACTGATACAATCATATGAGAAAAAATATAAATTAATTGCAAAAGATTAACAGAAAATTTTGAAAATGCAGGACTAAGTAATAAAAACAAAGCAATATTTACTCACCCAGAGACGTGAAGTCATAAAAATTTCCTCTGTCAAAATACATCTCTGCAAGGAAAATTTAGAATATGAGAGTAGCATTAAAATGTAAAAGAAAGGGAACGATCACTCTTTTGAAAGCATTCTTGCAAAGACTGCTGACTACAGAAAATTGGCACAAGCTAAAACCATAGAGTAGAAGCGAATCCAAGTTCAGCACATTAGAACTTCCAGTGTTTCAAGAACAGAAATAACACAAACATAAATTATTATTCTAAATTTCTTTAAGAGATCCAAAAATTATGTTTATACACCAATACAAACAACAATGCTTGAAACATGCCTATGGTGTGGATGAACTAGTTCTTGTTTCCTCCAATAAATTTGAGACCTGAGATTACAGTAGTTTCATCTCAGTATAAGTTTTACTCATTTCCTTTCTTTCATCTGTTTAAGCCTGTATTGTTGCATCACAATTTAGCGCTAGGTTAATACAGTTCTTGTGTGAATCATTAGTGGCGGACTTTGACATTTGCTAATATTCAGTTCCCAAACCGAAAAAAACTATAGAATTGACAACAACTTATTGATAACAATGCAATTAAGCCATGAAATAACCATAATCGAAAAAGTATTACAGTTTGAATAAGGAGAATCAATTTCAATACTTGGAAAGGAAAAGTAGACACAAAATATGATCAGTGGCTAAATGTCCAATAAAATTCCATCTTGGCCACCCTTCTTGTCAACCATGTTCCAAGGCATTGTATCAAGCTTCCTTTCATTAGACAGATTGTGGTCTGCAACATATTTTCTATTGCTCTGCAACATAACCAATATTTGATCCTATTTAGAAGCGTAATTATTGCACCTATAGAGTTTCTGTAGGCATCAATTTGGTGGCAATATAATGGATTGTGACAGAGATTAAATTGTTGAGTTAAACTCTTCCCCAATTGTACATAATATGTATCCATTATATTTAGAAGCATAATTATTGCACCAATAGAGTTTCTGTAGGCATCAATTTGGTTGCAATATAATGGATTGTGACAGAGATTAAATTGTTAAGTTAAACTCTTCCCCAATTGTAAATAATATGTACCATCTCATGAAAAGGAAATGGTTCTAGATTATCAATCATTATCTTGAAAACACATCTAGGACACAGAAAAGTAGCAAAAGAAGGCTTACCTATTTGACCAAGTAATTCAACTTTGACACCATTGTGCTCAACCTTCTTCCCCTGAAGTGGTTCAATCATGATCTAAAAAAGGCACACAAGAAACATATAAAGCATTAAGATCCAAAGAAATATTTTTACATTGGTAAGTGTATAATTGAACAGGTATCCTCAATAACATCAGTAAAGGGAGTACCTTCCCAGTAATGTTTTCTTGACTTTGAAAAAGTGGAACCATAACTGTTTGACCGTTTTCCTTCTTCATCGGGACCTGCACAACATCAAAAGCACAAAAAGATGATGTGGATGTGTATCATTCAAACAAATTACAAACAATAAAATGATCTTCCACTCATTTTCTTGAAGCAAACATCTATTGCTTTTATAAGACTTAACAGTACCATAACAAGCACAATCAAAATTTATGTTTCTGTTAAAAAAAATCCAGTTACAGTTGTTCCTACTGGATAATTTTAAAGTTAAAAGATTACTAAACCCATTTCTCAGACTTCTGGTGAGTTAAAGACTTCCTCAAAACATCAACAGAATAATTAGAATAACACAAATGCCAAATCATATAAACACGACACAAGTTCAGTAATAGAGTACCTGCTTGCGAGATTTTCCATCAGAAAACGTTATTGAGATATTACAAGCAGGCTTAAAAGCTCCGATAAGGTAATTCTGACAACCGATAAACCAACTACCCTCAATAACAAGCACAGAAAACCAAAATTACAAGTTAAAATTATAAACACTGGAACTGTTTCCTTACCATGATTGCCTACAATCGAATGCAAATCGTAAAACCTTGAACAAAAAGCACCTGCCAACGTTCAATTTCAGACGCAGGAATACAAGTGTAAAATCCCACAAAAACCCAGAATCGACAACTAGAAAATTTAAAATCTAAAGCCCCAAAAAGTTAAATTGAAATGAGAACAATGAATTGGCAATTGAAATTTGTTAATGAGAATCAAAAGGAGAAATTTAGTAATCATCCCACCTTATTAGAGAGAGAGAGAGACAAGAGAAGCCCTAAATCGTAAAGAGTGAGAGAGTCAAGAGATCACTCAAAGTGCAGATGTTGATCGGATGTTTTCCTTGGGTTCTACAGTAGAAAACGAAGACGACTCTACAGTGCCTATGCACATAACTCACGTGCACTCCACCTGTTAATCAATTCCTGTTGTGACGAAAATACGAAACTTTTTCTCATTTTATTTTTGAAGGCCAAAATAACAATTTAAACCCTACATTTATAATATATTACCGGTTAAATTGTATTTTGAAACTCAACACTTATACTTAAATATAATTTTAACTATAATATTTTAAAATATTCAAATTAAACCTAACAATTTTTAAAACATATGAAACAAATCTCAATTAAATAAAAAATTTTGTAAGATTAACTTCTTATCAGTGAAATGTGATATTAATATTAACATGATATTATTTTTATATTTTTAAATAAAAATGGATCTTATTATTATATAATTAGTTTTTCAAAGTTAACCAACAAGTGGGTATCGTTGCCTTGTGACTCTAGAACTTATTTTTATAAATTTCTGACTATGAGTCCCATTTATCACATGAGATTAGGGTCATTTTTTGGTAAAAAGATTTTTAAAAAAATAAGTAAGTATTGACGTGATATTTAATTAATAAAAAATTAATTTTATTAAATTTTTCATTTATTTAAAAAAATTTGAATATTTTGAAAATATGATATTTAATTCGAACGCTTTAAAATGTTAAGATATATGTTTTGTATTATTTTATAAACGTTAAGGTTTGGTCAGGTCGGTTACGTCGGGCCTGCACCCAGTCATAATGACCCGTGGGTCGATCGGTCCATTATTCAAATATCAGTCTTATACCTATGCTAAGCCCAGATCCAATCTGCGATCTCCTTGGCCCACTCGCAGGTGAGAGTCTCCCATGCATACGTAATAACTTAAACCTAGTTATTGCTCCATATATAAGGTATAATTCCACCATAACAGAGGTACGTAATCATAACCTAGCTTTCCTTGCGTATAGCAATCTCACCTTCACCAAAGAGATTGACTGAGCGTCGGAGGGGCTGATCGGGACACAACCCCCGACGTGCCCTCTTTGTTTTGCAGGGATCTTCACGTCGAAGTTATTACAGAAAGCAACCAATTCCATGGATCCAAACGGCAACGTTCAGTTCAGCCAGAATCTGACAGAACCAAATGGCGCTCACCGTAGGGCCCGACTTCAAGACACCACGTCCAGAAACACACAGATCAGTCTGGCGGCAGCGACAAACCCTGATATAGCCGCTATCGCGGCTCTGGCGATGCAACGCATGGGTTTGCAATTACCTGCAACACTGCCGCCTGCACATCATGTTTCCCGCACAGAATCTTCAAACCCGAATAATCAACCGCAACCTCAAACCTTGGAACAAGAAGAACAGAGCGTAACTTTGAAGGATAACGCTGTACTCAATATGCGCCCGAATCTCCAACACCAATCAGATGCGGATCCTCTTCCGCTTATACACACCTCCCTTACCCGAAAACAGATTGAGGAAGCGGCTGATCTGTTGATTCGCCAGATTTTGCGATCTCAGCCAACACAACAGCAGCCGTCTGCACGGCAAGCCGCACGACAGACCAGCATGACGACCGATCACCACCCAACCGAAGCCCTAGAGAAAATCGTGGATGATCGGATTAACGCAGCTATGAGC
>JANTPM010000003.1:32217404-32235014 GCA_025434745.1 Erythroxylum divaricatum
TAACTTTGCAATCTTCGACTTTGACTCTTATTTATAGCCTTCGTCTGTAACTGCTTCTTGAATCTTGCTTCTTGAATTTTGTTTATTGAATCTTGTTTCTTGAATCTTGAAAGAAACGGTTATTTAGTTGAGTTCTGTAACTAACTCGAACTGACTCTTGATTCGCCTCCGTCTGCTTTTCATCGTCTACTTTTTCTTTCGTCTGTTTTTTGCTTCGGTCTACTTTTCGCTTCCATCTGCTTTTCTACTTCGTTTGATTTTTGGCTTTCGTCTGCTTTTCTACTTCGTATGCTTTTTAAATCTTCCGTCTGCTTTTCAATTCTTCTTCTGTATTTCCTTTCGTCTGCTTTTCTACTTCGTATGCTTTTTAAAGCTTCCGTCTGCTTTTCCATTCTTCCTCTGTATTTCCTTTCGTCTGCTTTTTAAATCTTCCGTCTGCTTTTCAATTCTTTGTTTGTATTTCCTTTCGTCTTCTTTTCGCCTTCCGTCTGCTTTTCCTTCTTCGTCTATTTTTCATCCTTTCATTATTTGTACTTCATCAAAATCATTACTGTAAAGTCATTTTGACTTAACAGAATTAACCTCTAAAATCATTCCTGACCTTGCCTTAAATAGGAGGTTATGATAATCACTTAGAGGATATTTCTCTTAAGTGTAAAAATCTCTAACTAACACATACATTTACTGAAGTAACTGGAAGACTCTAAAAATCCCAACTAAGTGATACTCTTAAATTCCAAGAAGTGTTAATAACCAAGTGAGTTAGCACCCATAGACTTAATAATTCCTTTTGTAACATTATAGGCCAAATTTTTCTGTCACCCTAGTTGAACTTAAGTAGATTACTTAGCCTGTTTAGCCTAATATTATAACTTGGTTTTGACTTGACTTATGACACTTTGGTCATTAGTCAATTCTTTTCATAGACAAGTCTTAATTAATTTTTAAGGATGCATTTTACTCAAACAAATTCCACTACTAACATAATTAAGCAGACCTCATGATGAGGTAAAAGGTGCTTCTAATCACTTAAAAGAGTTAAACCTAAACAAAGATAGAGGAGAAAAAGTTGGAAGAGGACGTAAAATGGGAATACAAGGAGAGGGAAGATTTGGGATAGATTACAACAGAGGATTTGTGGATATTAATATGGGCAGCATTAAGATGATGATACCACCTTTTGTATGAAAGATAGACTCAGATGCCCACTTGGAGTGAGAGAAGTGTATTAAGTTATTTTTTAATTGCTTTAACTTTGTGGAGGAGAAAAAAGTCGATCTAGTTATTATAAAATTTATTAACTATGTTATAGATTAGGGAGATCATTAGACTCTCACCAGAAGGAGAAACTAAGAGTTGTCTGTTAAAACTTAAGAAGAGACGAAATATATAATAAAAATGCATGTTTGTCTAAGTTTTTATTGTAAGGAGCTCTCCCTAAGGAAAGAAATATAGTATATGTCTAGCCTAGCACGATCTAAAGTCAATACGCTTAGTCCTAATTGATCATGCTTAAGGTGAGACTCTAACTTTAAAAAAAAAAATTGGGCTTTAGGCTAAGTTCTGGTTAAATTTTCGTAGTCTGGCTTTTATATATATATATATATATATATATATAATAGATAATACTATGAAGAAAATCGATTCAATAATTCCAATTATTCCTTTGATTGGAGCATTGAAAAAAAAACAAGATTTTGTAACAAAAAAAAGACATCTCATTAGTAACTTGTCCCAGGATGATTCATCGGATTCTGATATTATCGCCCGATTTGTATATATATGCACAAATCTTTTTCATATATATCAATCATTTAAGCTATTTAGACTTTCTTTCTTCTTCTTTTCAATCCTTGGATGAAAATCTTCTTAAATTGTTGGCTTAGAAATCTTGTTTCACATCTTTTTTTCTTCTCTTCTTCCTTCCTTTCTTCATTCTCTTGCTTCTCACATTTTCTTTATTCCTTTCTTCATTATGTTGCTTTCATCTTTGTTATCATATTTTCTTCCTTCTTTTCCCCATTCTGCCACTTTTATTCCTTAGCTGGGAAATATATTATCTATAATTATTTGGAACAATTTGAGATAATAAAGGTTTGTAAATGGGTTTCTTGCAAATTTTGTGAGATGAGGTGCAGGTTGATTAAAGATCAAAGATTTATGGAATTAAGGAAATCTGTGAATGAAGAAATAGTTGTTGATGGTTTTATAAAAGATGACAAGGAAATTGGGTTTTATAAATGGATTTCCATAAAACAAATGATTGTTTTGTAGAAATCTTTGAGTCATGGAATGTTTTATAGGAATCTTTGAGTCATGGAACTTTTTAATTAAGTGGACTTCCTACCTAGGCAGTCGATATGAGTATCCGCTTCCCAGTCTTTATCTACTTAAAAAATTGTTTAGTCTTTTTGGCAATTTAACTATCAATTATCTTACCTGAGGGCTGATTGACCTAATTCCTTATCCCCTTGGAGATTATTTCATGGTGCTACGACAGAGAGGGCAGGAAAATAAAATTGAATCCATATTTTTTAGAGTGAATATGAGAGTTTAAAGGGAAAGAAATGAGAGCAAACACTAAAGGGTAATTCAAGCCTTTTGGGTAAAGTAAAAATGAGAGATAAATATGAGGGAAATAGAGTGAGTCTAATAGTGAGAGTCGGAGATATGGGAGAAGCATTCTTGTATAAGTATGAAATACTTTTTGATTTTATAGATGAAGGTGCTGATATGAAGAAAAATTATTTAAAGGAGAGGGAGAATGATGAGAAACAGGTATTGACTCGAGCTAAACAAGTTTCCACACAGTAAAGGCACGAAGAAAGGCTTGAATAGCTTGTGAAAGATTCTATTCAAGTGCCAAAAGAAGCTAGATATCCATTTGATGGACCATTGATAAGGAGTGGAGTAAAGAAAGATAAAGAAGATCTTCATGACTTAATGTTGGATCTTTATGCAAGGAGTGAAATGAAAAAGAGGCGCAAAGTAAGAGAGGCAATTCATTTAAATCTTTAATTCTCACTTTCTCTTGATTTTTCACAATCAAAAACTAACTTAAAACATCCGAGTGGTAACTCCAAAACCACCTCTAACATTATTTTGTTGGAACTCGCCCAACAATCACATAGCTATATAACTTTATATGATTATGGTTTTTAATATATGTATAAGGCTATCTTATAGATGTAAAAGGTACCTTACGTTTTTGGCTAATCAAATTACCTTGGAATTAGGAAAAGATTCTTTAGTAAGAAACTAACTTGAGCTTCCGAGTTTAACCACAACATAGCTTTGCATGCTATCACCATGAACATTCATGGGTAGGCTACTCTGTAAATTATTACTTGATGGTGAACTTTTAAAATGTTATACAGCATTGAGTGATTCAACAATTGAAATAGAAGTGCATATTATTAATTAATAGCTTTCTGTACACCAAAACAAAAGTGCACCCGTGTTATGAGCTGAATTTGCAAGCACTTCAGCAACCCAATTGACTTGTGGTTGCAGCACCGGACCGCTATTTCTCGCCGTCAGCATCAAGGAGCTACCCGTAGCTAGGGAGGTGCACACTTTTCAAGTTCTTAAAAGTCCATCTTTTGACCGCAGAAATGGTCCGTTTTTGTCAGCTTCTACACTTTCATTCGTTCCTCCGTATAAGTGAGAGGGACGGTCAGACCTTTAGTCTTAAGCTGTAACTGCAATATTATGGATGGTCATCCAGGATTTACAGAAAAAGAGATTACCTATGATTTCAATTAAGATCCTTGGTTTTTGATCAGTTACTTTACATGTATCAAAACAAAAAATTTGGATTATCTGTAAAAATGAATTAACAGTAAAGTGAAATCATACACGATAGTTGAGGGGTCATTGTATCATACAGACCATCCTGAGGAAGAAAAAAAAAACCTGTTTGATAAGAATAATGCAATAAACTACCTATCGTTGCTAAAAAACCTTGATTTTTGGTACGAGTTTTTACACGGTTCTTCTGTTCCATGATAATTTTTTTTGGCAACTGCACAATGGAAGCTCCTCGACTTAAACAAAAGCTCCTTAACGTGATCCATCCTTATCTATGGTACCCAAATCTGAGCTTTCCTCCTTTCTTCTGCTTCCCAACCTCAAAAGTCCATACAATTTCCTGAACTCCCTCACAGTGTGTACGCTTTCCCTGCAAAGTACAGTACTTCCAGGATCACTTGACTCATCTTCTGAGGGACTAGATGACTTGTTCTCAGTCAATTTTTGGCCAGCCTTATTGAACCTTCTTGCTTCGCTTCTGGTTTGCAGGGCTGTGATGATGGATCTCAGAGCTCGAGTTGGTGAATTCCGATTCGAAATCATGATCTCTCCTATCTCGGCAGGACTTAGACTCGATCCACCCTGGAGAATTTCTTCCACCTGAGGAAAGAGCTTATGCTCTTTGACTCCCAAGTAATTATTAGCCAAACTCTTGAATGCAGAGAAATCACACAACGGAAAATGTATATGAACATCAATTCTCCCAGGCCTCAACACTGCTTCATCGACTTGGTCTTTAGCATTCATCGTGAAAACCATCAGGCGTTCCTCTCCACAAGAGGAGACAATTCCATCCATGAAATTCAGCATCCCAGACAACGTCACAGTTCTTGATTTCTCAGCTAAGTACCGGTCAACATCCTCAACAACAATGAGCGACCGATTTGTGGTTTGTAACAGAAGCATTTTCAAGTCAGAATCGTCAGAAACCTTGGACATGTCAATGTCGTACACGTCAAAGGACAGAAACCGAGACATGGCTGCAATGAAACTTGATTTCCCAGTACCAGAAGCACCATAAAGAAGGTAACTTCTTTTCCAGACACGACCAAGTCTGTGATAATATTGCTTGGACTTCAAAAACCATTCAAGATCAGCCTTTACCTTATTCTTCAAATCACCATCAATGACCACCGTGTCCATGGTGGCAGGATGTGTTAAGGGCACAGACCTCCATCTCCCATTTTCTCCGGGCTTGTTATCAAGATTCATATAGAGTTTAATCTCTTTGTTCTTCTGTTCAATCTCTTCCACAACGGAGAGAATATGTTGCAAGTAAGTTTTCAGAATTCTTCGTTTGTCTTTCTTTCTCAGCTTCAACACGAGCGCTCTACATCCATAAGTTTCATGTCTCTCGTTGCTCCACGAAATTCTGGCACCGAGGAAAGTGTCATGAATCACTTGCTTGACATCTAGATGGAGGACTATATCATTAGATTTCGGACCCGAAAACAGGTTGTTGAAATTGGTATCTTCAACTGCAGGGAGAGAGCTAAGATAAGTGGAGACCTTGAGGTAGAGTTGGTTTTCCTGGAAGTTTTCATTGAACTGTGGAACTTTGAACAATTGGTGCACAAAAAACCTGTCTTCAAATGACCTCCAACAGATCACAAGAATTTGCAGAAATGATGTTTTTGACAAGAACCGGAGGACTAAAAGGACTATAATAATGGCAAGAAAGAAAAGAACTGGGCTTCCGGGGACCATGATCTTTGTTTCTTTAGTTGGAACTGGACAAATGATTCATAGGAAATCAAAAGATGGGGTGGTTCGTGATGGTTTGAGCTGAAGCCTGAGGAAAAAATGGATATGTAAAAGTAAAGGGAAAGTGAGGGAGGATTCCAAAGGTGGGTATGGGAGAAATCAGCTTTGGTGCATAGTGGTCTTAAGGAAGCAAAGGCGTGAAATTTATGGAAGATACAGGGAACTGGGAGGTGGCTGTTTAGTGTTGAATAGCTTGAGACATGTGGGTGTATCTCAAGTCTTACCACATATGTTGTTGACTGCAATTTCAAAGTTTGCAACTTTAAGAATTTTATTATCTTAATCTCATAGTTTTACGTTTCTCTTCTCCTACAAAGCTTTTAGAAATAATAGTTTGATTATTAGTATATCTTTGAATATACATTAACTACCCAAAGAATTCCAACATGGTGACTAGAATGAAGGGTATTCACAGGTTATATGTCAGGCAGGCAGCCATCTGGACCACATGGGCAAAACATAAGAATATAATACAGCTCAATCAAGCAAATTAATTGGACCAACGAATTTACGCTGTAAATGCTAAAAATCATACACCAACGTAAACATACAAAGAAGTTGAAGTTGCCCTTTTTCCACGGAATTGAAGGATGAAGTTTACATGCTTTTGGACATGTTGCCAGACTTTTTCAACTCATTTTTATTTCTTCACCTGCAATCTGAGGCATGAGAAAATATGAACTTAAATAATTATATCCTGTTCCACTGCAGACTGCAGACTGCAGACGCCAATTTAATCAAAGTCTGCCTATGACGGGGAAAAATGAGAACCGGACCAATCATTCTCCTGATTGGCTTTTAGATTTTCTAACTTCTGATATTTGACTAACGAAATTTCAAACTTGTTTAGCATTAAAATCAGTTAGCTCTTGAGTCAATTGTTTCAGCCGACGGATATAGAAATTTTTTTAAACAAAGACAAAAGTTTAATGAAAATAATTTTATTTTTAATGGGACAAAATTTTTATAGAAATAACATTTTATTTTTTTTATAGAATTAAAATTTAAAATAATAATTTTTTATATAGAAGGTACCCCCGCTTACCTTCAATGTACATCCGTCCCCCGACTGCAGTACCCTTTAATGGTCTAATACAAGCTTCAGAAAGCCTTTACACTTCTAAAGGTTCCATCTTGTTTAATTTTCATGCGCGTTTTATGTACAGAAAAAAATCTAGAATTGTGGAATTCACATTCTCGACCTAGTAGTGAGTGTTGGCTGTTGCAGATGATATGAACTTGTATAGCTTTTATTATCAAGCAAGTGGGATAGTACTGCCCATGCGTGCAACTTTATTCAATACCCATCTCAATGTAAAAGTTGACATCTCTCGGAACAATTTGCATAGAATATGAGGCCCTTGCGTATTTTGCTACTTCTCCATTCTCATAGGGAAAGGTGTAAGTGCAATCTGTAACCCCTGCTACTTTACAGAAGGATTCTTGAATCTTGACTGCAAGCAATCTTCTACGGTTGAAAACTAGATCAAAAGAACTACTGATATTTTATAAAATCGAACTTTTTCTAGAAGTAAAGCTCAAATTTACCATTGAATCCCAAATAGAATTAAGATAATGATCAGGAGATACAGTTAAAGCCAACAAAAATATGGTAAACCTTTCCAGATACTGACAATTTTCATTCATACGTGCAAAGAAACGTGTGCAAAATTATCCCTAAACTGCTAGGTAGAAAGAAAAAGAGCTTTTTAATGAAATTTTCTATTTTTTCCAAGTTCAATTTTTCTAATGCAGAAGAAATATACTTTGAACCATATTCTTTCAACAGCCAAGCTCTATGCCATCTCAAAATCTATTAATACATTCAAGAATAGATCGTGTGGCTCAAGCAGCCACTTTCTGTTAACAAATTTGTGTAGCAGATACCTCCATAAGAAAAAAAAATCGAGAGAATTTAAAAATAAGCTTTAGCTTGTAGTGATTTTACAGAACACCAGATTGTTTGAGTGAGTTGAACAAACATAAGGGCTTTTCAACGGTCCTGGGAATCTGACTGAATGTTCAAGATCTGTGAAATTACAATCTTGGAGAGTTCATTTATTGTCGATTGCACCTGATAATCATCTGGCTGTCGAGACCAACTGGGTGACTGTGAGCTTAACCTACTGTACTCGCTTGCAGCAACCCTTGTCTTAGTTGACGTACCTATAACTTTCTCCAAATCTGCCTGGAATAATGGCCTCGGGGCCTGCAAAAAGAAACACAAATGAAAAACGTAAGGGCTTCTAAAATCTCAAAGTGCTAGCATTACAGAACAGGTGAAATAGATTTGTGTTATACACAACTTTTAATGAACAGTACATCCCTGAGTTAGTTCTTGCAATTATGTCAAAAATCTCCAATTGCGTGCAAGTACATTGCACTGATGCATTTTCCATTCCTGACTTCATATAGAAACTGCGATGCTTATCCGTAGGGTCAAATAATTTTGCCAACAAAGTCAGGCGCTTTGCTGTAGTGATTACCAGGCAGCGATAGAATTTTAACTTTGGAACTAAAAGAAGTGTATTTGCCTCCAAATCAATAATAGGATTTCCTGCCTATAACTCTGAAGTTGTAGTAGAAAAGTATAATAGAGTATCTTTAGAACAAACTCTTTCATTTCGATAAAAACTAAACAAGGAAGAAATGTAAACAGTAAAAGAAATAGATGGTGAATGTACTCACACTCGACCTTTTCCCCTTCTTCTCCTCATCCAGTAAATCTCTAATAGGAAAGTAAGCTGCTTTTTTGCAGAGTTCAAGCAGATCGGAACCTGCGTAACCCTCACAGAGACTAGCTATGTAGTCAAAGTCAATGTTCTCTTCAACCTGCTCACCCTTCAAAATGACCTTCAATATTGCAACCCTCTCACTGCAATCAGGCATCCCAATCTCAAATGACTGTGGAAGCCGCCTTAAAATTGCTTCATCAAGTTCAGATGGGCGATTTGTAGCAGCAAGAACCATCACACGTGCATTTTCTGTAACTAAAAACCAATTAATATGCCCAGACCGATCCAATTCCAATCAAATAAAGTTAATTACAAGTCACGTATAAAATATGTTTGGTAGCATTAGTAATCATGTTAGAGCTGTTTCAAGTAGAAAACTTACGGTCTGTAGTAAAGCCATCCCACAAAGCCATAAACTCGGTCTTCATGTTTGTCATTGCTTCATGATCTGTTGATCGACGCTGCCCCAGAAAACTGTCCACCTCATCAATAAATATAATAGCAGGCTGGAGTTTATAGGCCAGGCTAAAGACAGCAGCCACTGCAACAATATAACAGTGAAACATAAAAAGCGTACTGGACTATGTCATTTCCTAATGAGAAGTGTGCGGTGGTGGTGGCAACTGAAGAGTACACTAACAGCTTCACAGAAGGCAAATAAAACAGGAAGTATAGATAGTTTGATGTTTATAAAACAGGAAGTATAGATAGTTTGATGTTTAAGACATTTGTCATTCCATTGAGGACTTCGATCTTTTTACAAATGACAATATGAAATTAGGCACCACCCACTTTTAGGCAACTCCTCTGCAAGCATAGGAAACATAAGGAAGAAGAAAAAGAAGCACACAGACTCACAGAAGCAACAAAAAATGTCATATTTTAATTTTTTTACATAAATTCACCTCATAAATAAAGTTAACAGCCTTCATACTGAAATAATAGCAAATTTTAAAAATGCAAAAGAGCAATGATGTTAAACACAAAGCCCACTCACCAAGCTTCTGAGCATCACCAAACCACTTGCTCATAAGATTGGAAATCCTCACATTGATGAAAACAGCTCCGGACTCTTTTGCAATAGCTTTAGCAAGCATGGTCTTCCCTGTGCCTGGGGGTCCATACAACAATACCCCTTTCTGGGGACCGAGAAGCTTTCCATGTGAAAAGAGTTCAGGTCTCCGCAAGGGAAGAATAACCAACTCATACAAAGATTGTTTGATAGTTTCCAGTCCTCCAATTGAGTCAAATTCAACTTCAATGTGATCAGGATTTATTACATCACAGGCTATTACATCCTGCCCAAGATGGAATAGACACAAATGAAAAGGAATCACAGAAAAACATCATATCTTAGCAAAGACAGAACATAGATTTTCAACTTTATGTTCCCCTGGAGAGTAATCCCATCATATGAGAAATAAGATATGGTCCTATGGACCTTTAGACCTCTAAAGTAGTAACCAGCAACTGGCCAAATCTTGTATAACCAAATGAGAAAAGAAATGGTTCAGAACTGCAGAAATGGTGTTTAACATCAGCACAAATAAATTAATGGTAACTGCACGTTACTTTCAGTTCTCCCTACAGCTAAAATTTCTTCTACTAGCCGGGCTTTTGGACAGGTTCAGACATTCATTCTGAGGAACCGCCCCCTCTGTCTAGCCAAGACTAGATTGTGTTCATAGAAACTCACTTGGTTTATTTTACAAGAAATAACAGCAATCAACATAGAACAGGGTTGTGAGCTATGGAATTAAAAGTGACAAAACAAAACGTTACAACATTTTTGGGTTTATACAATAAGAACTTAGTTCTGTAATGCCATCTAGAGACCTAAATCTTTATCCCACACATGTTTATGCAAAATGATGCTCGCCTGGTGAACTTTTTAAACTTTTTTTTTTTGAAGAGAATAACAGTGAACTTGTTAAACATTAATCATCAACCAATATACAACACCCACGTACCAAAAACTGGTGAATTAAGGTTAAAGGTGCAACACAAATGAACAAATAGAACAACTCAGAAAGTCCCAAACCATTATTTCCATCAAGTAAAAGCCCCAACCAAAATTTTGCTTCCTTATTTTTCAGATAAAAGATACCAAATACCATACATTCAATTATAGCTAACTACTGTACCTATACTTATACCCTAACAAGAAGAAAAAGTATAGAGCCTTAAACTTGGTTTTTTTTAAAAAAAAAAAATATGGGTTGTGTACTTCGTAGGGATTAGTCTGGATGAGAGGACGACCCAAGCGTTTAGCAATCTCCTTCTTGTGTTCAAGTGCCTTCTTGGAGGCTTCCCGATTCGGGTCAAGGGTTCGGAGACCGGCGAACAGAACCAGACAGCTCAAAGCCGCACTCGCCGCATATAACACCAACTCCTGCAGGACTGACGAACCTCCCATCCTTCTTTCTGCTTACTGCTATCTTTCTTCGAATAATTCCTCGTACTAACAAAAGACCAAAAGAAGTGAAAACATAGAAACTTTACTTTTACCCAGAAAAAATATTGAGACTTTCTTCTGCCCAGAAACGAAAAAGAGCTTATTCCTTACAGGGAAGTGCAACAATGACCTGCAAACTTGTATGACTTGTTGGAGAAGAGATAGCGGAGGCTGTTAAATGGAGTACAAGGTATGTTAACTTCTGCTTCTGGGGAGTTCTTCGCGATTAAGGAAGCGAAAGAGAAGTATGTGAATCGAAACTTCGTCACTTTTTGAGTTTGGGCCCCTATCGGAGTTTAAGACTAGGCCCATTATTCTTTTGTCACAATATCAAAATAATAGGATTATTATTATTGGAGTGGCCAACTGGCAACTCCGAGTATACTTGGGGGACTTGGATTCAATTTGTTTTTTTGTTATTATTTTTTGGTTTAGTTATTAACATCAATATTTATTGATAATAATTAAATACTTTTATTAATTACTTAAATAATTTTATTTTAATTTATTGTACAATTTTTACTAATAAATGTAAGTAAAAAAGTATTATATTTTATTAAAATAAATAATTATTAAGTAAATTTTATTTATAAATCAATATTTATTTGTTAATATATCTTAATTACTTAGGCTAATCTTATATGAAATTTTTGTATTTTAACATTTTAATTTTTAATTTTTATTCATGAAATTTTTATTTTTCAAAATAAAGTTTAAAATAATTATAACAATTAAATAATTATGTTAGATTAGTTATTATTACTATTAGTAATTAATATTAAATAATTATATTATATATATTTAGTTAATGGTAAATAGATTGTGGCAAAAAATAAAATTTTAGTTTTATGATTCACAAGTTATGAAAAGTAAAACTAAAATAAAAACAAAAAATTAAAAACTCAAACAAGCATAACTTTATACTAATTTGAAAATAAAATAAAATAGATTTACACAATTCAAGTGTATGGTTAGTCAATAGTTGATCAATCATTATGTTGAATACTTTATGTTTAGTATGACTTTTTTTTAATAAGTTAGTTATGAATTTGTTATTTTTAATTACTTTTTTATAAAAATGAATAGGATTAAAAAATGTTGACCAAGGTTTGTATGGTGACCGGTCGATGGTCAGGTCCGATTTATCCCTTAAAATTAGTATTGAATTGATCCAGTTTGAACCGGTTAAAACCGATCAATTGATCGGTTTTTGACTGGTCGGATTGGTCTTGTCCGACCAGTCCGACAATTTTTTTATTTTTTAAATATTTTTAATATTATATATAATTAAATATAATTATTGCATAATTATTACGTCACACCGGTTCGACCGGTGGTTGAACTGGTCGAACCGGTCAAACCGGTGACCAATAAAGCCACCGATTCGATGACCGATCCGAGTTTAAGAACATTGACAAGAAGTAAGGAGATAAATGCTGAGCTATAAGGTTATGTCTCAAACGAGCGAATATTTAGCGATTTGTTTGCCTCACAATGAGATCCCATAATGAAGCAATACTTGGACTTAGTTGAGAATAAATATCTTGTGTGAGAAGAAGCTATTTAGTCCAACTTAGAATATTGTGAACTAAAACTTGGATTCATGTAGACATATTCTGTAATATTCTTGAGTTTCTTTCTCGCCATAAAGCATAAACACAACAGTCAATCACAAGTTTAAACGTTGTGAGGTCACCTGAATGAGTGAACCCAACATCTTGTGCCTAGGAGATAAAGTTTGGCCAGGTTTTGGTTTGGAATGAGAGTTTATAAGGCTCCATGTCACTTCCAAAAGCAAATGATTTAAATTCTTCAAATTTTGGTTACATAAGTCGTATAAGTTGTTTGAGATGGAGGCATATTTTACCTTGTCCATGGTTCTTAGGCTATGCGTAACGGCCAGCCTGAGGATAAAGATTAAAGAATGCCATTGAGCATTTGATTGGAAACCACTTAAGTCTCCACCATGAAATCTTTGCACCGTGGGGTTTTGATTAGCTTTAAACATGATTCATTAGTGAAGCTTTTGGCACTTATGTGGATCCTTTATCTTCTCCATGTAAATTAGGATAATAGTTAGGACTGTGATTCATAATATGTGACAACAACAACAACACCTAATAAAAGTGTTGTTGAAACGTAAAGTCTAGAAAGATTCAGTAATATATAACTTTACCCCTATCAAGTAAAGAGATTATTTTTTATAGATCTACATGTAATGCAAAATAATAATGTTACAAAATATAAATAAATATGTACAAAAATATAAAAATATGTAATGCTATACATAATATAGAACATATAGAATAATACAAAACATATAGAACGTGGTAACGATTAACAATAAAAAATAAGTAAATAAATACACCAACAAAAAAAGGTAAGTACAAAAATAAATCAAACTAATCATTACAAGAAAGTAATTAAACTAAGTAAGAAATTGCTATGGCTAAAAAAAAGGAGGGAAGTACTACGTAATAAAAAATAAATAAATAAGGCTACTATAAAGCTAAAGGATCGTACGAAATATTTAAAAAAACTTAAGAGAATGAGAAAGACCTCTCTAAGTGAGATTCTTTATCCCTATCCCAATATGTCAAAATTTTCTATTTCGGGCCATGTCCTTGGTAATTTCTAGTATAGTCATATCATTATTGATCACTTTCTCCCACTTTTGCTTAGGCCTTTATTTTTTCCTCTTACATCCTCTAGTACTATTTTTTTGCATCTTCATACTAGAGCATCAGGATGTCTCTTTTTAATACGTTCGAAGCACCTAAGTTTCGTCTCTTAATTTGTCTCTTACCAATACATTCTTAACGTTATCTCTTCTAGTAAGCTTATACATCAAATGGAGCATCCTCATCTCTGTCACCATTAGCTTATGGCTATGCACTTGTTTGGGTCAACAATTTGCCTTATAAACCATGACCAACCCTATTCGTTAAATGAAAGAATTTACTTTTGAGTTTTAATGGTATCTTCTTATCACATAAAATTTTTAATGCACTTCTCCATTTAAGCTACCTTGATTTGATATAATGGATTATATCTTAATCGATCTCTCGTCCATAATATGTGAAAACCACCTAAACCTACACCGTTGGCTCCCTTTAACTATAATGAAACTAACCTTGCCTTTTAATAAATCAAAAGTCTCAAGTGACCAGAATCAGAGAGTAAATAAAAGAAGGCTGGTCTACAACAATTATTAAACTAAAACATTGTTTTTTCTCTACTCTTAACTATAAACTTGATCCCCTTTATAAAGTTCCTTCTTTTGAGGTTTTGTATGTAAGCAGGGCAACATTTGATGTCTTAAAAGTTATTGTCCTTTATAATTTGCACGTAGGTCCATTTCACCCACATAGATTCATAAATTGCAAAGAGTCTCTATATTCTTATCTCCAGGAATGCTATGTTCATGTTTTTAATGGAGAAAATATCTAAACCTCCTTTTTCTTTAGGCAACACATATCAGATCACTTAACTTTGGCAACAAGGAGACTTTCAGTTATCCCTATCTCAAGGTAATTCTTTATTAACCTCTAAATGTCCTTAACCATTCTTTGAGGAAGAAATAAATGGAAGCACCAATAAGTGTGAAGACTATGGTAGACTAAGGTGATCAATTAAAGCATTCTAACATAAGCGAGGTACTTGTTTATCCAATAGCTTATTTTCTTATAAATAAAGTTAATGAGGGGGCATTCCTAATAGGTGGGTTTCTTATCAGAGATGGGAATATCTATATATTTGAAAGGGAGTTGTTGGTGATTGAGTTCAGTTTAGAAGTAAGAGTGTTAACTTCCTTCTTTGCATCATTAGATACATATCAACAACTTTTGTTTATATTAATATAAAGATTAAAAAGTCAATTGAATACATGCAGAAAATCCATTAAGACTAATGCAAAGTTCTTATATAAACCGTAAAAGCAAAGAAGATCATATGTAAGAGAAATGTTGAAAAGTCCCAATATCTTGCATATATGATATTTGAATGAGTTACCAGTGGAACTATTATGAGCAATTAATCTAATGAGGACTTTGATACATATTATAAAAAGATAAGTAAGATGGGGTCACTTTGTCTCAATCCTCTAGCTCCTTTAAATGGCTTAGTGGCTTCTCCATTGATTAGAATACTATAAGAAGTGGTGCATAAACAATTTTCAATTCAATACATAAATTGTTTAAGAAACCCTATGACATTATAAGATTGAAGACCTTTCCCTTGTTCTTTTACATTTAAGTATGACAAGAATAATATTCTATGACTAGCAATTCATTTATTTTCAAGCCGACCCCTTTATTGTCTAGTATTTGATTGACCATTCCCTTATATTGGATTGGGTGAAGAGTTAAAATAAATTTTTAACTTACAAAATGAAAAGGCCTTATTGAAATCAATCTTAAGTGAGCAGTGTTTAAGTGCTTTTTGGTTTTATAACTTTTGAAAAGCTCATAAGCAAGTATGATGTTGTCACTAAGGTTTCTCCTTTAAGGGAAAGCATCTTTTAGCATCGATGAAGCCACCTAGCATATCTTTCATCCTTGTAGCCAATATTTTAAAGGTGATCTTATAAATGACATTGCAATAAGATATAGGCATGAAATCATTCAAGGAATCGGGGTTAGAGGTTTTAGGAATTTAGTATATATGAGTATTGATTATTTTATTGAGTAGTCAACCATTAAACAAGAACCCCAAGATGATTTTTATTAACAAATCCCCTATAAATTATCAAATTTTTTAAGTAGGCATTAAGGTCATCAGAGCTTGATTCCTTTTTCAAATTCATACTAAAGAGAGCTTATTTTATCTCCAAGGGATCACATGGCATTATTAGAGTCTCCTTGTGTTGTTGAGAGATTGATTATGAGATGAACTTCCTTAATTCCATGATAGAGGATTCAAAGGGGATGGTGATTCTTAGAAAGTTTTTGAAATGATTGAAAGTCATCAACTTGACCTTAACTTGTTCCTAAGATACTAATCTAGTTCTATGTTTTAGGGAAAAGATTTAATTAGTGCTTTTCTTATAGAGAATTGTACTATAAAAAATTATATTTATATCTCTTTCTTTGATTTAGTTGGTTCTAGCTCTTTGCTTTAAGAGGGAGTAGTGATTACCTAGAGCTTGATTATAGCCATCCATTTAAGGCTCTTTTATCATTATTTCTTACTTTATTATCTCTAGGATAAAGCCTCATTTGAGTTTTTATAACACATAAGTCATCTTTTTCTTTAGAAATAGCTAGCTCTGTGTTTTTAATTCTATCTATGTAAAGCTTCTTTAGTTTAATTTTCACAGCCTTGAGCTTCCTTACACATTTATACGCTTCATATCGCTCAATATGGACATTGAGCCCCTTCTGTCCATCATCCATAAAACCCTCTACCAAGAAATTGTTGAATATAAAGAGGAAGTTTATTTTCCATGATTAGTCACCACAAACACTTTTATTGTAGTATGGTCTAAGAAAAGTGGGACATAGAAGTAAGCTATACTATAAAGGAATTTTGAAATCTAAAGAGGACTAACTAAATCTCTATCAAGATTTTTTCTAATTATCCAATCTCCTTATTTGTTACTTCAGTTGAATTGTTCACCGTTATACCTTAAACCAATAAGATGAAACTTATTTAAGAATTCCTTAAAGTAGTCATTCCTACTTATATTTGAAAGCTTCTTGCCTTCATTTTAATGAGTGAATAGGTGCATTTAAAGTTAATTAGGGTCTTTTCATGGAAGGAAATAATAAGGATAAATTTTTTCAAAGAGTATTCCTTAAGTATTCCAAACAATTTGTGTAAGTAAAGGTGACTTTTATTTCATCAAGAATATAGTTTACTTTGATTACTAAATGAATAAATTAATTCAAAAAAATCATTTGGTTAATGGTAACTTTATTAGGGCCACAAGCAACTAGGATTCTTCTATAGGAGTGGGCTTGATGACTAGTTAGGATGACCTAATTTTTACCAAAGATCCATTTATTCCTCTTTGTTTTCTCCTTGTTGATATTTATTTCTAACAAGCCAACAATATATAACTTCTTTGATTACATAAAGTTATGAATAATCCATAATTTATTGGGACAGTTTATGCCTCTCATATTCCAAGCTAATATTATTATGCAAAAGAAGTAAGGTTAAGTTGCTTTTTCTTCTTGTATTTTCTTATAGGTTTCTTTTTGGTGGAGATTTCTAAAGATACATTAGATGGAGCCTTGCTTGGATACCTAATGGCAAAAATATTATTTTGTGAGAGGATAGAAAATGTTACTTATGTTTCTCTGGATTATGTATTGTGGTTGTTACTTGCCAAACAATCTTTAGGAGCTTTATATGATCTATGATTTGAAATGTTTTACAGGTTTGTCAAGGTTTTGAAAGAAATATTGGCTTCTTCTTATAGATATTAAATAGAGGTCCCTTTTAGGAGTGGTTGAGAGGGAACTAAAGTAGTATATCCCACTAGTTGATCTTCTTTATTTTGCTTACTACCTTCTTTCAAATCCTCCTAAGTGGGGGATACATCCTTCACCGTAAATGAGCTAGTAGTAAGTGATTTTAATTTATCTGTAAAATATGTGACCGCGCGTCGTAACGCTAATCAAAATTAAAATAACTAGACTACTACTATAGCAGTGGCAAGTCTAGGTCGATCCCACAGAGAGTGTGTGTAAAGTTTATGAAATGAAATTAATCGGTGTTTAGGAAAAAGGGGGTTTTGGATTTTTAAAAGAACAAAATAAAAATGAAACTAACTAATAAAAACAAATTAAAGAAAACATGCAATAAAATGAAAAATGTGGGGAATTCGGTAGGGACCCGGTT
>JANTPM010000003.1:32363746-32377643 GCA_025434745.1 Erythroxylum divaricatum
CATGACATTTTGTATAAATAGAAAGAAAAGGTTTGATAGCATAAATGCATTTTGGTAAAATGATTTTGAGGATGATTCTGTGCTTCTGTATGGGCGAGAGTGAAACTATTCTATTCGTCACGTGCACGTTGACAAGAGCCTTCTCCCGGCTGCCCGCTTGTGGTATATAAACTCTAAAAAATGGACTCATTCTGTTCATAGGGTAAACTTCGGTTTCCTCATTCTGTTTCATGGAACCCTCGAGCTGTTTGTTGTGCATTTGCATCTTTAAATTGTCAAGCATGAAGCATATTGAGTGTTATGTGACCTGAGCTAAATTTAATGAATGTTTACATTACTTGAATAAAGTATAAATGCTAGACATATATATATACATATGCTTGACTTTGGTCAACTGCCAATGGCTATGAATATATTAGTCACTGAGCTGTGTAGCTCACCCCACGCTTCCTTTCTCAGGTGCAGAAAGAGAAGATTAGTGATTCTTGCAAGGCTTTGGAACTCCAAGATAGTTAGAGACTTTTGTAATTAAGTTAGTTCGAGAACTTT
Source organism: Erythroxylum divaricatum (assembly GCA_025434745.1). NCBI lineage: Eukaryota > Viridiplantae > Streptophyta > Magnoliopsida > Malpighiales > Erythroxylaceae > Erythroxylum > Erythroxylum divaricatum. Next base: position 32,364,296 of record JANTPM010000003.1, read on the forward strand.
TTGTATTTTGGAAGCATTTTAAGCATAGACATTCAATTGTATCATGTGTAGTTTGTATTTTGTATTTTGTATTTTGTATTTGTATTAAGGCAAAAGGATGGTTTTTGAAATGCAAAGATGTTATGAAAACAAACATTGTGTTCTGTAATGAGCCCAAGTGATTATCGAAACTCTGATGTGTTCAATAATGTTTGCATCTTTGTGATTGAAATAGTTTTAAATAAATCGGGCCAATTTTGATTATCAATTTTTTTTCCGCATATGCTTTAATTATTTTTTTAAAAAAATTTCGCAATGAGTTTTGACTGGTAAATGTCTCCGAATGCTGGGCTCCATAAGTGAGGTCCAGCATTGTGACTCGAGCGGTATGCCAGCACGAACGCTGGGTCTCTTGAGGGGGGTTGATACTTAAGGGTATCCCGTATCAGCTGAAGAGGAGAATGAAGCATGCCTTATAAGGATGTGGAAACCTTTCCCTTGCAGACACATTTTTTCATGCCCTAATGTACTGGATCCCATCAGAATTTCGAAATTAAATGTGCTATGGCCAAAGTAGTACCAGGATGGGTGACCTCCTAGGAAGTCCTGGAAAAACAAAACCGTGAGAGCACGATGTCCTAGAAGCTAAGGCCCAAAGCGGACAATATCTGCAAGCGGGTGGGCGCAAGCCCAAAAGGTCGAGATCCTACAAGTAGTATTTATCTAGCCTTTACAATCTCTCAACAAAAAATAAACTTTGCTCAATATGAGCTACACTGATCTCTCTAAAAAAATATTTTCATTTTCTAAAGAACAAGAGATTTTTACAATGATATCGCTTTCAAAAGAATTTATGCCATAGCTATATTTCGAAAGTATGATCTTTGTTCACAAAAGAGTTGCTTTTCCTTAAGTAGGCTTTTCTTTCAACTAACTGTTACTTCACTTGCATTCTTAGTCATCTGGATGGATTTAATTTCGAATAATTTTGATGTCATCTTTGCCAAAAATCTTCTAGTAATCACGCGACTAATATATGATCATCATAATAAATAGGATCCTTTCGAATAAACCATTGCTTAATAAGGTAAGTTTATAAAGAAGGTTCTGGCAAGATGGAAATCAATTATTTCATGATTTTATTTCATTTTAAGAATTATATCATTGTTTATATATAAGGAAATAAATCCAATTTAAATTTTGAAATATTATAAGGTTATCATCAAAATCATTAATTATAAATCTTGAGCTAACATAGACTGTGTTCAATAAGGTGGCATTTTGCTCTCTAGGTGTCTATAACATCCTACTATATTCTACGTACATTTACTAACATGTGGAAAATACAGAACCATGTTTTAACCCTTATTGGTGATGTTTTGTTATAGAAAGAAGTCGAGAGGAGCTTTGAGTAACATAGGATCTAAACGCAATCTTATATTGGGGGGTTGAGTTGGGAAAAATTATAGGGTTTTACATTTTAATAGAGAGACATAAAAAAGAAAAGATAGAGGTTAGTTCTGTTAAAGAGTTTTTTAGAATATTATTTTTAGAGAAAAAATGATATAAACGCAAATTAAAGAATTTTGGATTGAGGAATGAACACTTTTGGATAAGAAAACAAGAATATTCATTAACATACACCAAGAACATTAAATATTCAAGCCATGATAATTCAAGTTTTCCTTGTGTTCTTTATTGTCCTTTATGGGATTTCTTTACATTATTATACATTAATTGAGATATAGATCTATGCAGGATGGACTTTAGGACTTAATGTTTTGATTTGATTCTTAATTCAATGAAAGGGTTTATTTTTTTAAAGAATTGTTTATGATTATATTATGAAATTGAAATGTGATGGTATTTTTTAAAAAGAAATTAAAATATTGAATTGATGAATAAAGAGTTATCTCTTAGGATACAAGATATAAAGAGTGTCTAATGGAGATTAAACTTTGTAAGTATGGAGATAAAGAAGATAGCTAACTTCTTGGCTCTTAATACTACTTTTCCAAGCTTAGTGTAATGGTTATTCATGCTTATAGAAGTTTTAAAGTTCATGGACAACCAAATCATAAATTAATCCACTAAGAGGTAGGTGTATGAATTTGAGCTTCCGTAATAGTTGCTCCTTCCAGGTTAGCAATGCATTAGAGTTTGCAACCTTGGATTTTGCTTAATTGGATCGAGAGATCATTTGTATAGATAAACCATAATATGAATACTAAAAGTTAGATAGAACCTTAGAAATAGAGGCTGATAAATAGCTTTTGTGTTAAGATCAAAACTATAATGGGAATTCATAAAAAGAGGTAATGCATTATTAGGAGTTTTGATTAGAGAGAGATTTTAGCCAACCAACTTAAGAATAAGATTATTTATCAAGAGAGATTATGGTGTTAAAATTATTACTAGTTTAAGAAGTAAGATTAATTATTTAGTCAAGATAAATTTAAGGCATAGGAAATGTCCAAGGGAAAGTCTACTTAGACCTTTTTTTTTTGGGTAAATAAGTCTACTTAGACTTTACTTATCTAAAATTGTTTTAACCTTTTTCGTTATTTTAATTTGGTGATTTAAATTATTTTTTCATTTATTTTCTTTCAACCAATCATTAACTTTATTATATTAAATAATACGAAGATAATTAGTACTAGTAATTCTAGACACTCATTCACTAAGTTATAGTATAAAAATGCAATTATGTAGGTGATTTATTTTAGTATTATTTTGACTTTCATTTATATTAATATTCATATCACATTAGGAGATGAAAAAGGATGAAACAGACAATCACTAAGGAATGCCAAAAATAAGAAGAAAGATTTAGAGAGGGCCATAACAAACCATAACAATTGAGAGAGAGAATAAAAAGAAGGGATGAGGTTATGAGTAACCAACAAAAACCAAAGAAAATGAAGGTCATAAAACAGGGTGCAAAAACATAAGAATCATTACCTTTTATCAACACGATCATGCTTTACTCATTATAAACCTTCAAATTAAAATTAAAATTTTTAATTATAATTGCAATATAAATATAATTATGATTACAATTTACTTTTGATAAAATTAAATATCGTAGATTTGATTTTTGAACTTTTTCAAACTTCATAATTAAGTTCTTGATTTTTTCTTTTTAGTTACTTTTTTATGTATGACTCGTTAAGTTTATAATATGTTGACAATTATTATAAATTATAATTATGGTTTATAATTAGAATTAGATAAATTAAAATTCTTTTTAAGTTATCTTTAATTATCTAATTTAAAAATTTTATAATCATAAATCAAGATTAGTATCTAGCAACATGCTATGATCATCCATATGCGAGAAATGTCAACGTGATTTTACTCAACTTGTTTATGCATAGTAGTGATGTAAAATTGATTGAACATAGAGCATGAAAATAGTCTCTATTTTTAAAAATTCAATAATATTCGTTCTTGCTAATTGCTAATTGATATTTAAAAAATACATTTTCAAATATCAATTTACTTTGATTAGATAATTCCTTAAATCACTACTAATTAAAAAAATACAGCATTCTTTCTATTTACTTTAGAGTGATGAATCTTTATCGACTTACTCAACTATCTTTATATAGCTTATACTATATTTAAGTATTACTGATTGAACTACTCTAAATATAATATATCTTGAGTAGCACTAGGATATAATAATTTTCACGTGAACTATTTTGATAATCTGAAGTCTAAGAATAAATTATATATCTATGATAATGAGAAAATCTACAATAAATAAGTAATTTTTCTTTTGAAATCCACGCAGAAATCAACACATGAAATTGGAACTCTAGAGCAACTTAAAAATAAGCCGAAGAACTGCAGTCAAGATTGGGCTTAGATCCGGAGACCATCGGATCTAAGTTTTGGCTTTGATTTTCCGATGAGTTTTGGCTTTGATACCGCCTGCAAGATACCTTCAGAGATGACTGGAAATGTTATGACGGTGGTTCCAACCCCAGATTTACTATAAAGATAACGGGAAAAGATCAGAAATTTTTTTTGGAGAGCCTCACTCGATGAATTTGTTACAAGCTGTTGCATTACGTGCAAATAGTTGTATTTTACAAACTCATGGCCTTGAAAACCATTGAGTTGAGGTTAGCTCGTTATTACTTCTGTCTGCTTTGTAATTATGCTCCTAAACCTGTGTGGGAGGGCTTAATTACTTTAATAAATCTACGCAAATTTTAGATCTACACCTCTTGATTGGCATTATTAGCTAAGCTGGGAACGTTGTTTTCCCTGAGCTTTTATACGTCCTGGGAAGGTAAATGAAAAGCTCAAATACCAATATCAATGTTTCCTTCTTTGTGGATTGAACCTTTCAAGTCCAGAAATTGAACCATTGTGAGCTGCTGCTACATGGTAGATCAAATTGACTACCTGAATCAAAAGCATACCATTTCTCAGGTGTTGCTGATGGGCTATCTTTGTGTTCATTCTTGTTCAGGAGTCCGTCTCCCGCTTCTATCAAAGGCGCCATATCTCTGCTACCATCATTTTGTAAAGATGTGAATACTTGGTTCTCTACTCCTTGTTGCGCTCCAGAATCAAAATAGACGTTTCCCTTGTCTGAAGCAAAAGTTGGATTGGGTATTTGCAATTCGCTGCAACTTCCATTATTGCCGCAGGGATTGCCAACTAGTTCATTTAGCCTCTGCAACTGTTTCAAGAAGCAAAAGAAGACGAGAAACGAAAACAAACTTGATTATGTGATATATAACTTTTGCATTTTCTTTATGCTGTTTTGGTAGTTAGATAGATACCTGAGTAATCAGGGACTGAGTCTCATTCTTCAAGGACTCGAAACGAGATGCTAAGCTGTCGTAGTTTGCTCTTAATGTTTTGTAATCCTGTTCAATCTGCTTTGACTTCCATCTAGCTCGTCTGTTCTGAAACCAGATAGCAACCTGCCGAGGTTGAAGACCAAGCTCCCTTGCTACTTGCAATTTCTTCCTCGGCTCGAGCTTTGTCTCTGATTCAAAAATTGACTCTAGCATCCTAATCTGTTGAGCGCTGAATCTGCTCTTGTTCTTGACATTGTTCTTCTTTTTTGTTGGAGCTTTTGGTAGCAATGGACATGCATAGATTTCGAGTTCAGGTAGAGAGTAGTCTTTTCTATCCATGATTGGATTACTCGAGCATACGAAAATAATTCTATTTGTTTCTAACTCAAAACAATACAGTAGGTGGAGGGCATAACTTAACAGCTTTTTCTCCTTTCAATTTTCTCCTCTCAAGAATTTAGAATTCTGATAAGGAGGTGGTCAGAGGGCTTTATAGGTCACAAACTCATAAAATAAAATATCTAGTGTTCTTGCTTGCAGTTGCAGGATGTGCAAGCAATTGGAAAAGAAATCGTGTAGCTTCTTCTTTTCTAAGTTTCTTTTCTTCCCATTTGCAAAGTATGATATAAATGGCAGTTGCTTTCGTCCTAATCCCATCAAAATAACATAGACTGAAATAGAAAGTCTCCCATCGAAAAAGTTTGGGTTTGCTTCCTTTTTCAATGAAAAAGAAGTAGGAAAAAGGGATAAATATAAGTTCTAGCTAGTGTTGCTTTTGTTGGGATTTGTTATTAAATGGTACTGTTGTACATCCTGATCAGTTTGTATTTTCTACTGCTATCGTATTCATGTGAGTACATTGAGATGACCGGGATAGAAAAATCTTGAAGACACCAATATCCTTAGTCTTGTCCCTGAGAAAATAATACAGAATGGAAAGGAAGCTAAGGAAAAAAGTGAGACTGTGGGACATATTCCCCTCCTAAATGATGCTTCTTGACATAAACTTTAAATTCCTTTCATAACTAGACATCATTTGTAGAAATTCCTTCCTTCCGCGTTCAATTTGGATAGGATCAAATTCTGCAGGTATACTATTGACTTCCGAGATTAGAGCTGCCAAAGAGAAACAAGTAACAAGTTGCTGCAGCTTGAGTTAAGGTGTTACATCTTAGCAGGGAATGAAGATAAAATAAGACCTGGTCTGGATATAATTTTATTGCGGGTTTAAGTTTAAGGTTAAGGTTATTTACTTGGTTCCACCTTGCTGCGGATGACGTGAATGAATGACTTGAAGCATATCCTCATAGCAAATTCACACCAGACTTGTCAAAACAATATTCCCTTGAGGCCACTTGTCACATGTTCTATGGTTAGTAGTGTCAATCACTAACCCCAAGCATACAATTTAGCCTGATACGGACAAAAGACTTGTTGATTTTCAAGTTCAATCATGTAACGCATCAACTTATGCTAATTTAGCCAATCATGACCGCTTGGGTTTGGACACAGTCACCTCATTCTCCGTTTTAGGTTCTTGTAAGAACCTACTCTTTCTTTGGTCCATGGCATTAAAACTATAAGTTCCACTGGTTGGTGAAGAGTCTTGTAAATGTAGCCATGGAAGAACTCAGGATTCCTTGTGGATTAGGTCAGTCAAAATTAAGTTAACCATTTATTCCAGGATTTACTTCAGTAACTTTTAATCCTTTTCGAAGATGTCGTCATTTAAAACTGGAACAACAATAAATGAGTGCGAAAGAATTGGACTTATATTCCAATGACCAAAAGCCGACAGCACCTTGCTATGACAAGAGTGAGGTATGCTCTAAGGTGTTGTAGCTTTGACGAGACGTATGGATGCATGTTCATGTTTGAGGAAACTTTAGAAAAGAACTCCACTTATCTTTTGAGACTTTTATGCCAAGTGGTAAGTATCTTTCTCAACTAAACTCCCTTCACAGCGACTCTAATTTTTGTCCGGAAATGCCCCATGTTTATCCTAATCAATTCCATTCGGCCGAAAGCAAGATGACCCGTCAAATACTTTAATCTATTTATTTTAAAATCAATTTTTATTAGAGAAGAAAATTTAAGAAACCATTTGATTCTACTTCAGTTGCAATTTTTAATTAGATCTAATTAAAAATTGAATATCTTTAGTAATTAATACTAATATTGTTATATCTTTATTAACAAAAATAAAGTGCCAAAGTAAAAACCATAGTTTAATTTAATTAATTTTATTTTGCTATCTTAGAAAAATCAATTAAATAAGTTTTCTTTCATTCTGATTCCTTTGTTGGGTCAAAGGTGTTCCTCTTAGTCGTATCGAATGCCTTGGCAAGCCCCATAACCTTATTCGGGTTTGCAAGATGTCTCTTAAGGAGTAGCTATTTGCTTTAATTGACAAAGGTCAGCAAAAGCATTCTGAAGTGAACATTCCATACCATTTGATTAGCCCATCATTTAGTTTATTGTATCGTAAAATGCCTTGCAGATTGGCGGAGACATTGAAACTACAGCTGTACATGCTCTTCAATGTTGTGATAAACTTTAAAATCTTTAAAATTTTATTCCTTTTTGCGGGATTAAGTATCTGCTTAAGCAAGTAAAATAAATGTCTAACACCGTCTCCCTTCGATGATTCGACCCCTTAATACATTCTTTGATCAGGACGTGTCCCATGCTACTCGAGTGAGAGCATAAGTTAGTGATGGTTTAGTTTTAGCTCCTACACCTCATATCGTTTATATCTTTTCCTAATAAAAGGTACTAAAAAATTCAGCAATACTCTGCAGCTATAATATTGTTATACCTTAGGGGCCCAACTTCTTTCAAGGAATAAGTAGGTGTACTACTTGAACTTTGCCCACTACTTGAAACAATTGTCTATATATTTTAATTAAAGAACTCAAGGATAAAAGAAAAGAAGTTTATCTCTAGTTCAGGGTAAAAGATGGTTTTGAATTTGATAGCCTAAAGAGGTAGTAATTTTAGTTTGAAAGCAGTTAGACAAACCAATGACATTTAGGCTAGCCAATTTACATATGTGACAAACGCAAAAAAATTGTGAGCAAAAGGTGAAGGTGAGATGAATCTCCATTAGTGCTTGAGATTAAGAGATTTTTCACTCTTTTCTGAAACTTCAAAGCCTAGGTGCCTAAAATATCATTGGATATATGATATATAAAATACTTTATAATTTGTATTGAGACAAAATATGATTTACATTTACACAGATGGTATTATTTTTTTTTAATAAAAACTGCAACTTATTTTAAATGCATCATAGTAACTTTTACTTTAAGTGTTAGTGTTAAATATACTTAAGGTTGGAATAGTTTCTATTAACCAACAATATTCTTTCTATTCATATTTTCCCATTTAAAAGAGTATGTCGTGCTTATGTATAATTATGGTATTGAATAAATAGATTATTAGTATAACCTACATTAAGGTATAATACATTTTATACTTAAAGATAATATTCTCATTTTTTACTGAAGTTGTTACTTATTTTAAATGCATCCTAGTAACTTTTGCTTATAGATGTGGTATTGAATATACTAAGTGCTAGTATAGTTATATTAAGGCATGATATTCTTTTCACTTAATCACTACATTCCCATTTTTAAATGTAGATGTAATTTATTTGTAATCAGTGGTAGTATTTTTTTACCTTACTAGTGGTTTTCAGTAACATTATTCCTAATCCTCCATCTTCTTTAGGCAATCTTATATTTTATGTTAGCATAAGGTTTCTTATGTGCTAATTCCTCCAACATGTCGTTCCCCCCATTCCCTACTTCTGACATACTTTGCCTCCATTAATCCGACAACCACCTTTCCTAAACCAAACTTAGACTAAAAACAAAACAACATGACTAAAGAAACACCTGAACCTGAGCCAAATACACTAACAGCTGAACTACAAAATATCCTAAAATTGAGCCCATCTATAGTAACATTGGATTTGACGGAATTCCTACCATTGAATGGAGCAATTAAAACTGAAGCATAGGATAGCAACACCAAATCAACTTGGTCTTTAGTGGTTAGAGAATCTTGAAATTTAGGAAAATGTAGGTAGAATGAGACCAAATCAAAAGAACCTATCTTTGCTCCATTGGAGGTTCTGAAAAAGGATGCTTTGAAATAGAACTCTTTAGTAGTGAGATTCTTTCTTGAAAAAAATGCTAGCATTCTCTATAGTGAATAGATGGGCTAATGTAGCTTGGAGAAATATGGAATTGATTGGTGTGAAGGTGAATGGAAATGAATTATTCATTTTTAAGTTGAATCTAGCCCCTAACGTATCCAAGACCATCCCATTATGCTAAAAAAGTGACAACATAGAGTGACAATGGACAGAAAGAAGTTGGATATAGCCCCGCTTTGGTTGAATTTTCTTAAGGTTCTCCTGGAGTGTTGGTTAGCATAGGGTTTGATGTACACTGCGAGTAAGGTAGGCAAGCCTTTGGGAATGGATGAGAATATAACTTTAATGAGAAGAGTAGGATTTGCTAAAGTTTGCATAGATGTTGATATCATTAGGCAACTATCTGAAAATCTAAAGATAATGAAACTAATGGAAGATGGAAAATTGGTAGAGGACACTATGAGAGTTTCATATATGTAGAAACCAAGAAGGAAAGAGGAGAAAATGAGTGGAGAGTAAAAGAAAAACAGGATAATGCTAAGGGAAAAGATGAAGAAGCAGATAAGATGGAGGAGCACACAGAAAACATTGATACACAATTCAACAAAGTGAAATAGATCAAGTGAGAAAGGAGAAGCAACCACTAAGAAAGGGGATCTTAAATGAAGTAAAAAAGGAGGGGGAGATTGCAGACTATGAGCAAGAAGAAGGCACCAAAACATTAATGTGGGAGAGAGAGGAAACATCAGGAGCAAAAATAAATATAGTAGAAACCCCACCTAGGGATGGAAGGAAGTATAGGAGAAGAAGATCAGGGAAAAAGAAGAAATGATAAAGAGAGTAATATGGAATATTAGGGTACTAAATAGTATTAATATGCAACTTGTTATGAAAGAGTATATTAAGAATAGCAAGGTTAATTTTGTTGATTTGTTGAAAACCAAAATAAAAGAGGAGAATATGGGGAAGTGCAGTTTATTGGCAAAGAATGGAAGATGATATCAAATCATTCAAATCATTTGACTGGGAGAGTGATAATTTGTTATAATTCCTCAAATATTCAAGTGACCAGCTGGAAATGCACTGATAAAGTGATACATTATATGATAAGTATAAAGAATATCAGTAGAAGTATGGTAATTTTAGTAATGTATGCTGCCAATTTTGGTTTCCAAAGAACACTCCTTTGGGAGGACATTATCAAAGCTAACAAAAATATGAAGTTACCTTGAACTATTACAGGGATATTTTAATTGTGTTTTATATCAAATCAAGCTTAAGGTGGCAAGAGATGGACTTAATAGAATGGAATGGAACTACAGAAGTTGATTCTCGTAACTATATTGGAAAATTTGAATGAAATAGGGAGCTTGTACACATGGAATAATAAGAGTTTAGAGGAGTGGTTTCTTATAAAAAAAATTGATTAGTGCTTTGTCAGTGAAAAGTGATTGCAGAATCATCTATTATGGTAAGTTATGAAGATCCAACAGTTTCATATCACTGCCTTATATTGATTAATCTAGCATGTTAAGAAGCAACTACGAAGAGCCCATTTAGGGTATTTAACCACTTGATGAGTCACCTAGATTTTGGAACAATTGTGAGGGAAGGGATGAAGATAAGGGTGAATGGAACTAAATCCTATAAGATAATAATGAAGCTAAAGGAAGTAAAGGAAAGGCTGAAAACTTTCAGTAGAAAAAGTCCAATAATAGACCAAGAGGAGAAGCAATGAGCCTTAAAGAATAGGAATGCCAGAAAAGAATAATGCAAAAAACTAGAAGATTAGAAACTGAGACAGGAAGAAGTTGAATTGATAAGAAAATACAATAATAAATTGGAAAGTTATGAAAAATCTAACGAGACAAAAGTCTAGGATGGTATGGTTGAAAGATGGTGAGAGGTGTTCCAAATACAACATGAATTGATAAAAGCAAGGAGACAAAAGAATAACATTAAGGTACAAATGGATGAAAATGGAACATAAGTCTAAGGCCAAAAAAACCTACAATAATTCATCTACAAATGTTTCATTAAGTAATTTGAGTAGAGTGGGAATGTTAAAAACAATTCTAAAAGCAATCTCTAGAGGGATCAAGCAAACTTCACAATAAGAAAAAGAAGAATTATTAAGGGAAGTGAAAGAAGAAGAAATCATGAAAGCATTTTTCTATATGAATCCAGATAAAGCACTTGGACCATATGGGATCAATGGAAGGAAGTGATTGAAGTAGTTAAAGAATTCTTTTAGAGTTGTAGAATACTGAAGGAATGGAGTAAAATTTATGTATGTCTTATTCCCAGACTAACTAATGTAAGCAAGATGGAGGAGTATAGACTGATAACTTATTGCAATGTCCTTTACAAGCTAATCACAAAAACAATTGCAAATAAGCTAAAGAATAGCTTGAAGAGTATCATTAACCCCTCTCAGAGTGTCTTTGCAAAAGGAAGTATAATAGGAAATAACATATTTCTTAGCCAATACAATATCAAGTCAAGCCTAAGGAATTTCATAATTAAAATGGAACTAGATAAAGCTTATGATATAGTAATTGGAGCTTCCTGTTAAGCACTCTTAAAGCAGCAGGCTACCTAAGAAAGTTCATACAGTGGATTGAGAAATGTATCACTACACCTTTTATTGCAATACTAGTAAATGGGGAGCTAACAAGTTGATTAAATGAAAGAAAGGTCTCGGAAAAGGGGACCTTATATCCTCTTACTTGTTTGTAATTAGAATGTAGGTGCTATAAATTATATTAAAGGAAAAAAAACAATACACAATCAGGAGTTCCAATACCATTATGGTTGCAAAGGTATTAAGTTAACCCATCTTGTTTTTGAAAATGATGTGCTTTTGTTTTGTAGAGCACATAAGTACTCCATTAATACAATGCTTTAAGCTATGAAGGAGTTTAAGGAAATATTTGGATTAAGGAGCAATCTAAGTAAGAACAACTTCTATCTATCAGTGATTGCAAAACCAAAAATAACCTTAACGGTAATTTAAATGAGAATGAAGAAAGGATCTATGCCGTTCAATTACTTGGGAGTACTAATCTCACAAAAAATGCTAATAGTAACTGATTGCAAGCCATTGATGGAGAAGCTTCACAGAAAAAATCCTTTATTGGTTCAATAGATTCCTCAATTATAGAGGAAGATTGCAGATTCTTCAAACTATTATGAACTATCTAGCAAGCTTTTGGATCAATCATGTAAAACTTTCAAAGAGCATCCTAAAGAAAATCAATAAAAAGTTGAAGGAATTCATATGGAATGGGCCTAGTTCAAGTAGCAAGAAATCTAAAGTAAGTTAGGACTTGCTATGTCAACCTAAAAACCAAGTCCTCACTCTTGAACTCCTTTTTCTTGATGTGAGCATCATATCGCTTCTTTGTCTTTTTTTTTATACAACTTGGAATTTTCATAAGCATCAAACCTCAACTCTTCCAATTCTTCAACTTGTAATAGTCTCTTCTCACCTGATAGCTTCTAATCCATGTTTAACTTTTTAATGACCTAGTAGGCCTAATGCTCCAACTCTTAGGGTAAATGACACGCCTTTTTATACACAGGTTTATATGGAGTAGTTCCTATAGGTGTCTTAGAAAGTTGTCCTATAAGCCCATAAGGAGTCATCTAGCTTCAACACCCAACCTTTTCTTGAGGTACTCACTACCTTCTCTAAAGTCTTCTTCAACTCTCTGTTCACCACCTCCACTTGGCCACTAGTTTGGGGGTGGTAAGGAGTTGCTACTTCATGATGATCATTGTATCCTTATAGAAGAGCCTCAAATGGTTTATTGCAAAAATGACTCCCTCCATCAATTATAATCACTCTGGGCATCCCAAATCTCACAAAGATCTTCTTGATGAACTTTTGAATCACCTTGTCATCATTAGTTGGAGTAGCTACGATGTCAACCCCTGAAAACATAGTCAACTCCAACCAATATTTAAGTGTTACCTAAGGAGGATGGGAATGGTCCCATAAAGTCCAAACCCCACACATCAAATATCTCCACCTCTTTGTTGTTTGAAAGCAGCATCTCCTCTTTCTTCAATATGTTGCCCATTCTTTGACCCCTATCACAGTTCATCACAAAATCTTGAGCATACCTAAACAAGTTTGGGCAATAGAATCCATACTTTAAGATCCGAGCTACAGTCTTGTTAGCTCCATAAAGCTCCGCATAAAGTGATATATGACATTGCATCAAAATTTCAGGCATTTCATCTTCGGGGACGCACCTGCGAATTGTAGGAAAATCCCGGGGTGGGCATCACATACCCATGGTGCAGAATTTAAAATTTTGAGTCCCGGGACATTCCCAAAAGCCAGGATCCATGTGTATGTACAAACAATCAAACCATAACG
>JANTPM010000003.1:32389453-32400648 GCA_025434745.1 Erythroxylum divaricatum
ATATAAGGTATAATTCCACCATAACAGAGGTACGTGATCATAACCTAGCCTTCTCTATGTATAACAATCTCACCTTCACTAAAAAGACTGACTTGAGCGTCGGAGGGGCTGATCGGGACACAACCCCCGACGTGCCTTCTTTGTTTTGTAGGGACCTTCACATCGAAGTCACTTCAGAAAGCAACCAATTCTATGGATCCAAACGGCAACGTTCAGTTCCGCCAGAATCCGGCAGAACCAGATTCAATAGTATTCTACCATGCTACACTTAAAAATAATGTCTCCACTACATCCAAACTAGGAAATTATGGTACAATAGACAATACTAGTTACGCCTATATAATGGGTATTAGTAAAGTTTGTATTTAAACAAATGAAGGTTATATGTTGATTTTGAAAACTGTTTGACATGTTTCATTACGTAAAATTTTTATTTTCACTTGTGCCTTAGATATAAATGGTTATTAGAACATATTTGGTACCTAAAGTTTAAGTACGTTTTTAAAGGCCAGTAATGTTATTTGTTCTATACACTAATCATGAATCCAATCTACATAATTCTACAAGATTTAAGTGAAGATAAGAAAAAATGACTTTAATATAATTCAATATGGTTCTTAACTAGATTTATGGCATAAAAAAATCAATTTATATATGCAAGAAAGGGTGGTAAATTTTGATAAAAAGGTTTCTCATTTCCTATATCAAAATTTTGATCTTAATTCCTTATGATATTTATTTATTTTGTAAGAAAAATATAGTTTCTTTTAGTTTTCATTTGAAAAAAAAACAAATTTGATTTCTAGACTTTACTTGAAGAAAGCTTAAGTCCTTAAACTTAGTTTTTTGTTAATTTAATCTTAAACTTCTTAAAAGATACCTTTTGGGTATGAATTTATATGAGTGTGTAATACGTGATTGCTAAAAAAAATATTAACTTATTTCTATTGTTAAGAAAAGGTGAAAATGGTAATATAAGATTTAATGTCGAGATACCTTTCAACTCTCTTTGTTCTCTTTTACTCCCCACTTTTGTCGACTCTAAATCCACCTAATTAATTTTAGTCACTTATAACTATGTCATCAATTTCTTACAAAAAAACATAAATAATAATAAACTTGTGATGCCATCCATGGAATTGCACAATTTTAAATTCTTGCAACCTCTTTTTTGGAAAGTATACTATATCTTTGATAATGATTAACTCTTTAACCTTATATAAAGAACACTTTTGTGATTTTGATATTTTCTATCTCATTTTCATTTATTATTTATGGGAACAATGACCTTTATAAAGGTCTTAATGCTAGTAGAGTGAAGGATTAAAGCTTTGAGTTTTGAAGGCTTTAACTTATGGGTAATTATAGTTACTTGTAATGGTTGGTTTGTTTTTAGGTGTACAGATTTAAGGATTTGAGTGAGATGGTTAATGATATATTAGTTTGGTTTGTGTTAGAATTCTTTTTCTAGCTTTATTATATTGTTTTTATATTTTTCTTTCTTTTACAATAAAAATGGTTCCTTTAAGGAGACTTTTCTAATTCTATTACTGATTTGATATATAATATGAATACTAACACCAAACAAATGTTTTGAATTACTATTATATCAAATTTGGAAGATGCATGTTGCACGTTCTTAAATTTATTCCTAAATTTATACTTAAATGCTCATTGTTTATCATTTTAAGGTTAAAATTAAGGAAAAAACAATTTCAAGGAATTTAATGTTCTTTTTAACAAAGTTTAAGGATTAAATATTTGTTTCCTAGTTATTTTTAAATTAACATAAAAGAATTATCATGATTTAGTTTTATTCATTTATGTGATCCCATTGATATAGAAACTTTGTAAGGTAATAGATGTTTTGTTAATTTGATAAATGATGTTTCATAAAAGGTACGGACATTTGCTTTGACGATGAAAAATAGTTTCTTAAATATTTAAAAAGTTTATATCATTACGGAAAGAGAGAAAGGTATCTCATTGAATTGTCTTTCTAATAACAACAACGGTGGATACATAATAAAGAAATTTGAAAAATATTGTTTAGGATATATAATCATATATAAAGGTAGTTCATGCCACTCTAAAGAATAATGGTATGACTAAAGAAAAAGAAATTACCATTTTAGAAAAGTCAAATGTATGTTAAAAATAGCTAATTTAGCGTGAATCTTAGTATAATTGATGGAGAATGATTTTAGACATATAAAGGGTTTGACTCTACCATAGAATATTCCCAATTACAGTCATAACATGAATATGATATATAGATTAACATGAATGGAGGTGTCGTAGCTTTAAAAGATTTTTAATGAGTGTACTTAAAGATCCTTAAGGATCATTGCCTAGAAGTCACTTAGTGAAAGTTGGTCTAGTTTCCAAATAGGTCACCTAAAGCTTCCTTTGTCCTTTGGTTAGAAATCAGGCAAAGCTAACAATGGAAAGAATAAAAGAAATTCAAGCTAATATGATTTGTAAACATTGTAATCAATACCTTGAAAGCATTAACCACCTGTCCCATATTTTCAATTTTTCCTCGTAATTATGGAGCCACTCTCTTTACTTATAGAAATTCTCATTTACTATTAATTTTAGACTCATATAATCTCATGGACAAATCAATTTAGATTCACACACAAAGGTGATTTAAGTCTTTTCAACATTGCCCTTATTTATCGTGTGTTTGTGCATTATTAAAAGAAAGGAATTCTAGTATATTTTAACGCATAAGTTAGCCTATTCAAACTTTTAATTTGACTTTATTGCAAAGTATTAGATAGATCATTCTTGTAAGTAATGATTAGCCATATCATGGGAAATCATTAACTTGTTATCATTTTAGCTCTTTGACTCCTAATCCTATCTGGTTTTGGCTTTACTAGCTTTGTATTTAGTTATTTGTAAGGTCCTCCTAACCCAGATTTCTTTTTTACTTAATGCAATTATTATTTTCTTGAAAAAACACTAAATTATAACAAGTTTGCAATTCAACAATTTCCTATAAGTTAAAGGCATATAAACTTGCATAGAAGAGCTTTAGAGTCTCTAATTGAGGAAAACACTATTGAGATGAAGCTTAAGAGTGGTTTGAAGTCTATAGACAAAACTTGAAGTTTGATGAGTGTGAGGCATATTTTGCATATATTCATACTTATTCTTCTTAAACTTAAAAGGTTAACAAAAATGTCCAACTAACTTTAAGATAATAACTACTTTATAAATGTATTCCGTTTGCAATTATAACTTCACTTACTAAAAAGTATGAACCTGATCATTGAATATCATATTCAACATGTTGGAATGTTGAAATGTTCCTTTCTCTCTAAATGTCATTAACACAGTAGCTTAAGCCAAGGTTAAAGAGTATCATTTTTGTTATAAAGTTTAACCCCATATGACTAGTTTATCTCTTAGGACAGTTCTTAGCTTAACATTGTAATCTGTATAAACTTAGAATTAGTTCCATATGATGCCTGTATAGCTACATTGAAATGGCATATGATCAAAGTTTTCAAGCAAGAGAATGCTAATTTCCATTATTATCCTAACTAATTTTGCCTATAGTTTTGAATCTCTTTTGATTGCTAACCAAAGAATAAATGATCCTTTTTTAGCTTTTGATTAAACCAAACAATAGCAAGCATAAGCAAGACTTATTAGTGAATAATTTATAATTACATCTCAGGCAAATGATTGAATCTCTCTATTTGGATCATGACTATAGTTTGGGATTGAATCTATGAGTGCTAAGAAGCGCATATGATAATAATGACACATTTCCTCCTTAATAATTTATTTAAATCTAGCCGGCTAAGAATCAAATTCTAAAGTATGTTAAATTCAGTAAGCAAATAGAGAGGAACCACGTTTTTTAAAATTATCAAACCAAAAGCTACTCTTTTTCCAATTACCAATCTCCACTTTTATTTCTTTGGAGATAGAAGTTCTCAGCTTCAACATCTAATTAGTGGTCTATAAAATTTCAGGTTTGATTTTCATATTCCAAAAGTTGTCCCCTTTGAGGAAGTGTGCATCCATCGGACCCACAAAGATTCTTAATCATTGAAGAGCCTCTATATTCTTTAAGTAAATATCACTTTATTAGTGTCTCTTTTGGATTTTATTCCAAGCTCTCCTTGATCCTTAAGTAGACATACCTCTTTCCAACTCATTTTGGTTATTAATAATTACTTGTTTCTTTAAACCAGAGAAAGTTCTTAAGGATCCTTTCAATGGCTTTGATCAAATTTTAAGGTAAGAAGAGACGAGACTCCAACATATAAAGAGGTTCTTTATCACCAAAGATATTAATTGGAGTCTCCTAGCATAAAAAAGATTTTTATGTTTCCAAGCCCCATTTCTTTTCTATGTAGAGTCAAATAGTGGTATACACTCTTTGTATATGAATCTCCTAGTTGTGACAGTAACTCAATTAGTTTATGGCCCACAATTAATTGGTTGACTGTAGTTTTAGTGACATAATTATTTAAATGTATTTTTTCTATGAATATTTGTTTAATTAATTAATGTATAAAATAAAGTTAACGGAATAAATGTCAGTTGAAAATAAAATTATGATGATATCTTAGTTATGAGATTTATTTTACATTAATTTATTATTTGATCTAAATTGTTCTTAGTAATTATTCTATTTAGACTATATAATAATATAGCATAAAAAGACTTTCACATATTATATATCTTCCTTATAAAGGAAGTAGTAAATGTTATAGACTAAAGTATAAAGATACTTAAACAAATAGATTAGTACTTGTTAGGGAACAAATTTACTGAACAGACTCGATACGATTATTTTATTTGGAAACACTACTTATACATTTATGGAAATTTTCATTATGATGATTGTATAAATGTTCCTTTAACATAAGATATCTAAAGTATTGCATACAGAGATTGCTATATTTTGATACTACTTGTAACCTATAGTAGTCAAAAGTATGTAGCATGCATTATTTAAAGAAGGTGTATGATAGGTGTCACACCCCACTCCCGTAAGACCCAGACCCGACATCGATGGTGATATCCGAGTCCGTGCCCTGCGAGGGTAGCGTGATACATCACTTAGTCAAATCATAGTATAAACTTTTGTTTTGATACATTTACATTTTATGTATGTTGCGGAAAACAATTTACATAACAAAACCGGTAAATACATTGACCACGAGGGTCCTCTTATAAATACACAATAATATAACACCAAAGTCCTCACACTAATGCAGACGCAACTGATCCCTTCCTCTTCTATCACTCTCAAGCGATCACTATATACCCATTGCCTAACGGGGTATTCTTCTGAGTCCTGAAAAAAATGATTGCAATTTTGGGTGAGTTTTGCGAATTCAATGAGTAACCATCATCAATGGTCCGCTCAATCATGTAACAAAATCAATTCATAACCTATATTCACATTGCTGTCTATTTGATCTCATTTTACAAATTACATATATCTAACTTTATCTCATAATACACTTTCACAAAATTGCCCATTTACACAATTATAGAAATCCACATGAGGAAGAATAAAAAATTTATCTAGAGTGAGGAATGTTAGAAAAGTTTTGAGGAGTTCAAGCGCAGATTAACAAGTGCTCCAATTTTGATTTTACCTATGGGAGATGAGGGTTATACAATGTATAGTGATGCCTCAAGAAAGGGTTTAGGTTGTGTGTTGATGCAGGGAGAAAGGGTGATAGCTTATGCTTCGCAGCAATTTAAGTCTTATGAGTTAAATTATCCAACCCATGATTTGGAATTGGCAGCAGTGATTTTTCCCTTAAAGATTTGGAAACATTATTTATATAGGGTTCAGACAAGGATCTTTACTGACCATAAAAGTCTCAAGTACTTACTAAGTCACAAAGAGTTGAATTTGAGACCGAGAAGGTGGATTAAGTTGTTAAAGGATTATGATTTGTTGATTGAGTACCATCCAGGGAAGGCAAATGTAGTGGCGGATGCCTTGAGTAGGAAATCTTCTATAGCCCATGTTCAAACAGATTATCTGCCTTTATTGGAAGAGATGGCTAAGCTTAGAATAAGTTTGAAACAAGTGGAACTGAATTGTATCATTGCTAATTTCAGAGTGAGACCGATACTCAGGGAGAAAGTTAAAGAGTTACAAGCACAAGATACAGAATTGAACAAGCTCCGACAGAATGGTAAGAAGTCTGAAGTGGTAGTGAGGGATGATGGACTCATGACTGTTGAAAATAGGTTTTGTATCTAGAATTTCAAGGAGGTGAAGGACGAGATATTGGATGAGGCATATAATGCTCTTTATGCCATACACCCAGGTAGCACCAGGATGTACAGAGATTTAAGAAAGCATTTCTGGTGGAAAGACATGAAGAGGGATGTACCAGAGTATGCAAGTAAGTGTCTAGTATGTTAGCAAGTCAAGGCTGAATACTAGGCACTTTCAGGCAAGTTAAGGCCATTGTCCATTCCTAAATGGAAGTGGTAAAGAGTGACTATGGATTTTTTGATGGGTTTGCCTAAGACCAATGGGAAGCATGATGCCATATGGGTTATTGTGGATCGATTGACAAAGTCAGTCCATTTTCTAGCAATCAAACAGACTAATTCTCTGTATGTACTAGCAAAGAAGTATATTGATGAGATAGTAAGATTACATAGGATTCCCAATTCCATAGTTTCTGACAGGGATCGTCGATTCATTTTGAGATTTTTGGGAAGCTTACAAGAGGCTATGGGAACCAAGTTGAATTTTAGTATGGTTTTTCACTCTCAGACAGATGGTCAATCTGAAAGGCCCATTTGGACACTTGAGGGAATGCTCAGAGCATGTGTGATGGATTTTAAAGGAGCTTAGGATGAGCATTTGTCCCTAGTCGAATTTGCTTACAATAATTCGTACTATTCGAGCATTCAGATGGCTCCTTATGAAACACTGTGTAGAAGAGGATGTAGAACTCCGATATGTTAGGATGGAAAAGAAAAAAGGAAACTAATAGGGCCAGAGTTACTTCAGATGACAGTGGACAAGGTCAATTTGGTTAAGCAATGACTTAATGCAGCTCAGGATAGAATGAAGACCTACACTGATGCACACCGAAAGAAAATGGAATATGATGTCGATGAGAAAGTCTTTCTTAAGACGTCTCCTTGAAAAGGAGTGTAGGTCCCTATGAAATTGTTGAGAGGATTGGACTGCTAACCTACAGGTTAGCATTGCCTCATAATTGTCCTAGATACATGATGTACTTCATGTTTCCATATTGAGGAGGTATAGATCAGATCCATCTCACATCATTATGACCATTGAGGTTCAGTTGAGAGATGATCTGAGTTATGAAGAGATTCCAGTGAAGATTTTGGACATTAAGGAAAAGGTCATCAGGAATAAGACAGTTCAGCTCGTCAACGTTCTGTGAAGAAATCATTTTGTAGAAGAGGCCACGTGGGAGCCATTGGAAGTCATGAAAGAGAAGTATCCACAACTCTTCGATGACTCAGGTAATCATTTCGAGGACAAAATTCTTTTACGAGGGGGAGAACTATTGGGCCCTAAATTTTTTATTTTATTAAGCATGAATTGAATAAATTTTGTGGTTTTGATACATAAATTAATTTGTTTGGAGTTTAATTACCATGACAATGATTGGAGGATTTATTGCTTAGATTCATGGAACTAGAAGTATTAAATAGAGAAATTAAGATTAAGTTAGAGTATAGTATGGTGCAAGTTAAATTGAAGAAGTAAGAATGTATAACGGCAAAATTGGAAGATCACTTAAGGTTAAAGGGCTAAGGCATTACATGGAAGGGCATAATGGACTTTGCTCAAGCATTTAGGGCAAAAGTGAAAGAAATAAATGTAGTCTTGTATTGTGGAGGAGCAAAAATAGTGAATGAAGGAGGAGAAGGGAGAAAAAGAAGAGAAAAGCTAGGGTTTGTGAAAATCTTGAAGAGCTTGAAGACTTTGAGGCTAAAACAAGTAAGTATAAGCATTAACCCTTCTTCATTGTTGGATGAAGCATATCTAGGGTTAGTTAGAAGTGAAAACAAGGTTGAATGTGGGTAGGAAGTTATTGATGAATGGTTTATGTTAATGTTTTATTGTTTAGTTAATGATCAAGAGTAGATTATGAATTGGTTTGTGAATGATTTTAGGTTGATAATGAAGTAGAAAATATGGGCTAGTGTTAAGATGGATTATATATGAAAGGGGGGAAGTGAAAAGATGAAAAATGTAGCAAAATATGTCTTCAAAGTGAGTTTCTAGACCAGTTCATCGCGGTGAAGTCCATTTTTCCTACACAGATACATTTTGGTATTTTGGGCATAACTTTTTCTATAGATGTCCAAATGAGGTTAATTTTAATTTGATATAAACTAGAGACATAGGACTACAAATTGTGTGAAGGAATAAGTCTAAATTAAGCTTCGAAGAATCTCAATGTTTGGGATATAAGTCAAGCATAGATATTTGTTTCAACATTAGAAGTAGTCCAAATTATTGAGATATGACTTTTCGATTTCTAAACCAAATTAAATGGAATTTTGGTTATTGTTTAAGGAAATCAAGTGGGGCAAGAGAGGCAAGAGGAAAGACATTCCTAAGCAAGTCTATAAGCAAGGAAACGAAGGTGGGTACATGTTTATAAGAGTAAATAAGCCACTCAATATTTTCTTTGAATCAAGGAAGCTAAATGGTTTCAATTGCATCATAGATGTTACATTTATTTGCTTCTTGATTGTATTGTGAAATTGTTATATGTTTGCTACATGAATTGTGTTGATGATTGATGAAAATACTTTGAAAAGGATTTTTCTTTGAAATGATACATGTTTACAAAATCATGATTTCATAAATGGTTTCCAA
This sequence comes from Erythroxylum divaricatum, assembly GCA_025434745.1. Taxonomy (NCBI): domain Eukaryota; kingdom Viridiplantae; phylum Streptophyta; class Magnoliopsida; order Malpighiales; family Erythroxylaceae; genus Erythroxylum; species Erythroxylum divaricatum. Next base: position 32,398,326 of record JANTPM010000003.1, read on the forward strand.
AATATATCAAGTATTTGAAAAGCAAGTTTTCAAAAAGGAAAAGTGCCATTTTGGGCAATAAGTTTACAAGTTATGAAATATGTGTTATGTGAGTTTGTGGCAGTTTCTTAAGAATGTCACGTGAACATTGACCAAGTTAAGACTTCTCCCGCCTGTCTGCTAGTGGCACGAAGCTCCTCATAGACTCCCTCAAGTTTACGACTACACAGGACCATTATGTGAAAAAGTGTGGTACGTCATATTTATTGATCTACCCAAACCATTCTAATGTGCTTATGTGCTTATGTGCTTATAATTTATTGACAAGTTTGATGCATACATGATTTATGATTGCTCATGAACTGTTTGATAAATCGAGAATTTTGAGAAATAAGTGTATGGTGATTTTCATGCGAAATTATTATGGTTTCGAAAATATACAATAGCAATAAGGTTTGAAAATGGTTTTTGCTTATTTCTCGATTATAAATCTGTCACCCACGAGCTTTAAACTCACTCCCATTCTCCTTCCCCTATTCAGGTGATGAGCAAGAGATTGAGTAGGTCAAGAGTTACGACATCACTCCGAATTGACATGTTTTTGTGTTTTTAAGTTATATTTTTTTGGAATTCAAGGCTTTAACCGCATTTCAAGTTTTGCTAGTTCAAATGTATTTCGTATTTTTGATTCCCAAAACTCAACTGATGTATTATGACTTGAAATGCCATTAAAGCTTTGTAAAACTCTTACTTTTGTTATTAATGAAATATTGAAGTTTTTTAATGTTTATAAAAAAGAAGCAAAAGAAAAAAATAGAAAAGAAAAGGAAAAAAGAAAAAAGAAAAAAGAAAAAAATTTAAATAAATGTACCAAGGAGGAAGTGCATGTATGTTGAAAAGTTATTTATGATTAATACATCCTCCTAAAGTTGTATTAAATGGGTTATTTGAGTATGTTGGATATGAGGTAGATGTTGTCTTGGAAGGTTCACTCATTATAGTTTCAATGTATTGTTATCATCAATCTTCATGAATGATCGCTTCAGATTGGTTATGCTTAATGTGCTTTTTGTATGAGAGCTCGAGTTTAAGCCGTGAAACTTGTTTGTGCATTCATCATAGTTGATGTACACAATTATGAGTGAATACTGATTTTTGCACTTGATAGTATATTGAGTGTTACTTTTGTTTCATTAGCTGTGATGGCTTTCATGCTACTTAACCCAAATACATCTGACCTTACCCTTGCCCATATTAAAACCTTGAAAAGTCTTTTGATTCATGATTTTGCATGTGAATTGTAATGGCGGAGAAATGAAATGATATGCAAAGTTGTGGAATAACATGATTATGAATGGTGTTGAGTGTACCCATGAATATATCTTGATTAAACACACTTTTTGACCGCACGTCGTTACGCTAGTCAAAATAAAATAACTGGACTACTACTATAATAATGATGAGTCTAGGTCGATTCCACAGAGAGTGCGTGTAAAGTTTATGAAATGAAATTAACCAGTGTTTAAGTTTAATGTGGGATTTTGATTTTTGAAAGAAGAAAATAAAATGAAACTAACAAATAAAAACAAATTAAAGAAAATATGAAAAAAATGATAAAAGTGGAGAATTCGGTAAGGACCCGATTCTTTAGTTCAATCTCGGCCTACACTCTAATTAAGCATATTTCATTAATTTGTTGTTCTTTAACCTCTCCTAGCAACTATTAATCGTGGGTTAATAATTAATCTAAGTTTTCTCTTAGGTTTTGTTTAATCAAGATATGATCGTTAATTAAACCTAACCATCGAACAACCTAGGATATGATCTTTACATTTAATTATGCAGAGCATTACGAATTAGGAAAATAATTTAATCAAGGCAACAACCACGTGCGATGAATCATTTAACCTAGGTTATGTTCTCCTTAATAATTACGAATCATTAGTCGCTACACATGAATTTTAATATAACAATTACAGATTATATCGAAATTCTAGCAATGGGTTTGCAATTAACGATTCAATTAACGCATTAAAATCATCACCTTACAATACCCAATGAGTTCATACACAAATAACCGAACAATAACAAAAATTCGATTATCCATACACAAAGCTTAAATCAATTAACATAGGATAACACAATCAATTCCTAATGAGAGAAAGAAACAACAAAATAACAAAATATTTGACCCGAGTCATCAGTGTCAATGTCACCTCCGAACTGACATCGCGATGCCTAGCCCTTCATGGGTCTTTCCTAAAAAAATGATTCAACACCCATTCCAATCCTTAGTCGAAAAACCCCCTTTGGTTCAGCCTATTTACGCAGCTCTCATTGCGTT
>JANTPM010000003.1:32490813-32501627 GCA_025434745.1 Erythroxylum divaricatum
ACACAAATTCTCATTTTCACAAAGACACAAAGCCAGGAATTGTCACGAGTGCATACACAATCTTGTGTACAAAATCATAACCCAGTCCAAATTTACTATTTTATCCTTCCCATTGGTGATGGGATGCTACACTGGGGGAAATTTTTTGCGAGATCTGAAAGGAAAGAAATTAAAGAAGATTCAGAAGGAGAGAAAGAAGTTTCCATAGGGTTCTTAATGATACGAGAACCATAATTAGGGAACAATACATGAACTGGAATTTGGGCCAATTAGGTTACCACAACTTGGCAATTACATAGAGAATCTAAACATGGAATCAATTGAATTCAAGAAATAGCCAAAACCATAACAATTATTTGATTCCTTAACTGAAGCGTATGAACGACATGCAATGCCTCTATTAAACCATGCACAAGGGATCTTTTTAGGTCTTCTAACTCTTTTTAGCTTTTCACTTTTTGCTGAGAATTGGATTGAAACGAATGGAACTATTAAGACAAGTATAGGTAATAGGTGCTCTTGTGCAAGTGATCTTGTAATGTTTAACTTATTTGGTTTTCTACGAGGTCCTAGAAATTGGAAGGATATCTGTTTATTACTAATGAAATTTTATTCAAATTTAAAAAAAAAACTCATTACACATCTTAACGATTGTAAGAAGGAAACATAGTCTATTGCACTTTTTTTATAAATGCATATTTTTGTTTGTATTTGGAATTAGATTGAAATGCTTTGTAACATGTTTGTATTAATCTTTCACTTGCATGATTTGATCATTTGGTTTTCTAATAACCATGATGTGAAGAAAGGAGACCTACTTGTAAGTAAGATTGCATTTGAAAACATGGCATATGCTTTATGGAAAGAAAAGATTGTTGTTTTCTGAAGGATATCAACATCATAATATAATTTAATGGGCATTTTTTAATGGAAAAAAAGAAAGTGCAAATTTAACTTGAACGCGTACTGAAAGAATATATGTTAAACAACTGATCATACTTTACATTCGAACTTCTCTATTTAAACTTTAAATGATTTGAATTATATTAAATTGGCTTGGAACTTGAAAGGGAGACATAAGAAGAATTGAGAGAAGATAATTAAAAATAATATGACAATATTATAATTTATCGAGAATATGACCCATAAAAGAAAATTTTGATATATTAGGATATTTATAAATCCCTCGTAAAGAGAACCTTATAGTTCTCATAAGTCTTTTAACTTTTTCTTCTTTGTAGTTAGCCTAAACTTGCATATAAGTAGTACATATTTTTTAGAAATTTAACCTAAGTTTCATAGTGAAAGTCAGTCTCTTGGCAATCGTGTTATGTTCAACCTTAAAGCGCCTTACTTTAATGTGAGTAATCGGAGCTCGCCAATCAATCTTTAAGCTTCATACCTAGCTTGATATAGTAGTTCTATTATTACTATTATTATTACTACTATTAGTAGTACTGTAATATTATTATAATTATTTCTTTATTTTTATTTTTAATATAAATTATTTTAAAATAATTTTTTTACTAATTAAATGTAAGATTGTTAACCTTAAGGCGCAGGTGAGTTAGTAAGGGACTCTTGTGGCTTAAGTGAGGTCGTAGGTTCAAACCTCCTTCATATATGCAGCTGTTTAAAACTTGAGATCAGAGCTTTGCATCCTGCAAAGAATCTACCTTGCTTGAGCGATGATTAATCTGAGTGTGAATAACTTAAATGTGTCTTCTTATAATTAAAATTCATTTAAAATACCCCGTGAGTGAAAAAAAAAAAAAAGTTAAGATTGCTTAATATCGCACGCAATGCACATGACATTTCGGTGAAATTTGTAATGGTTTGTCATTGTTGTGTGGTTCGGCTTTCGGCTTTCGGCTTTTGGCCTTTGGCTTTGATGGTAGTTACCGACTCATGGTTAGGAGAAGCAGAAATAAACGATAAATTAAGAACACGTACTTAAAGCAGCGCGTGAAAAGACAATGTTTTATAAACCCTGAAAGGGACGGCACACACCCAATCAGAAAATCGTCTCTTCTCTTTCGCTTCTTGTCTCTGCGTCAACTTTTCTCTATTTGCACTTAACCTTCGCTTCTTGTCTCTGCGTCAGCTTTTCTCTATTTGCACTTAACCCCTCTAAAACCCTCCATTTCCTCAAACACCCCCCCAAATTCCACCCTCCAGGATTCTTCACCGTTGGTGCTGCTCCCCCATTTCTCTATTTCAATCTCTGCTCCCCCTTTCCTTGTAATATCAATTGCTTCTCGTCATTTCTTGGGTTCATTCGTTTCTAGGGTTCCTTTTCGACCTTTGCTGTGCTTTCTATTATTGGATTTCATTTCTCTAGTGGAGAGCGAGAGGGAGATAGAGGGAGAGTTGGAGGTGTTTGGGTGATTGATGGAGGCCGCGTCTTCGACTCGCGGTGGTACTTTTCCGATTCCGTCATCTTCGAGGAAGGAGTGGCGTGCAGTCTCCGACCATCATTCTGTTCGAAACCCCAGAGATGAGGTGCTCAAAATTTTCATCTCTATATTATTTTTTCGTTTTTGGTCTGAAAAAAAAAACTTTTGAGTCCGATTGCACTAAACGACAGTACTTGATCGTTGCCTAATAATGAATTGGGATTCATTTGGCTTTGATCTTCGTGATACTCTTAACTTTGTGGTTTACGCATTAGAAAAGGAGAGAATGTGGTTAGGGTTTTGTACTAGACACTGAGAGGTTTTCATACATTGGTGAATTAAAATTAGTGACTTGCTTGGATGAGTAGCTTCTTATTTATTTCATTGCTGAAAGAAGATTGTGGCTTTTGATACAGAAACTGATAATCTGCATTGAATGGTAAACTGATGGTTATAACATTATTTGCGTTACAATTGCTGTTGCTGCAGTGTGTTACTAACTTTGCTTGTTAAATTTCATTCTTCGCCTTCACAGGATTTGGTACAATCAAAGTTGGGTCAATCAGATGACCTAACAATATACGAGGTAAATGTGCTGGGTTTTGAAATACATTCTGCTGGATAGTGGGAAGTTATTTTGAATCATTGTTTATCCATGTGCAGAATGGAAGGGAGCCTGCTGATGTAGACTTTTGTTCCATTACTGTGGATGGGGGTTTAGGTGATGAAATTTTGCAGCAGCGAATTCAAAGTATCTCTAGACAAAGAGAAGAGTTGCAACAGATGGAAATCGACCTTAGAGCTCAGGCAATTGCCAGATCTGAAATCACAGACATCCAGAACACATATGATACTCAAATCAAGGAGCATATGGACACTGCTTCAAAGTTTGAGGTCAATAAAATTGTTTCTCAAATATCAGGAGTTACAATTGTTTGCAATGGAGCTTAAATGTTACATGTTCAATGGATTTTAGGAATAAGTGTAACATACCTGTTGGGGAGTTAGTTGCCATGATCTGTTTCTTCTAAAGAAAGCTATTGTTTTAAAATAATATGTGAAAGATGTACACATTAAATCATTCGGAAAGATTCCTTTGTCAAGTTGTTTGAAGCCACAGTTAATGACAGCATTATGATTTCCATTCTATAGGTGGTATCTGAAATCACATTTTCTTCTTTTTTTATCTTTTGCAGGAAAAACTCCGCAAAAGCGAGCAGACCATAAATGATTTGGAAAGAAGACTTGAAGAAAAAGATAGAGAAATTCACTCTATTAAGCTAGATAATGAAGCGGTTTGTTCCTTTTGTTTTGTTCTTTCAAAAAAGAGGATTGGTGAATTGTTTAACTGTAAACAATGAGCTGATTCTTTGACAACTTGTATAGGCCTGGGCTAAAGAGGATCTTTTAAGGGAGCAAAATAAAGAACTTGCAACATTTAGGTACATATTTTATGACTTCAGAACTGGTACTTCATCTTTTTTTTTGTGTTTTATCTGGTTGAAATAATATTTGGTAGGAGATGATGGATATTTTCCAAGTAAATGCACCATGGGTTGAAGATAATTTAGTTCTAATTCTAATATTTTTTGGAAAATGCCCACATTCAATCCACTAGTATTGAAACGTTGATCGGTTAGGATTATAGATTTTGGTGGTCTTTTACTTTGTACAGAAGAGAGCGTGATCACTCTGATGCGGAAAGAGCACAGCATATACAACAAATACATGACCTTCAAGAGCACATCCAAGAAAAAGAAAGACAGATTCTTGAGTTGCAGGAACAGGTCTGCGTACTTACATGCTTTTAATGTACTCCTCTTGAGTGGAAGCCAACATTACTATTAGCCATCAGTATATATTTGCTTACTGACATATCTTTTGAAGAATTTCCCATTATGTTATGCGCAAAGAAATTTAGGATATTTGAAGGGTGCTATTGAAAGAGTTCGAGTAAGAAATTCTAATAATATATGTGGTGGCTGGGAGGTATAATGTTGATTGTCTTTTCAGCATAGGGTTGATCAGGAGACCATCTTTTTGAAAGATGAACAATTGAAGGTGTGGATTGGACGTGTTCAGGAGATGGATGCCTTGCAATCTAGTGCAAACCACTCTCTGCAAGCAGAAATTCGAGAACGTACAGAGCAATATAATCAGCTTTGGCTGGGCTGTCAAAGACAGGTCAATTTTCTTCAGACTCTTCTTTCACTGGTTTAGTTCTTGGATCAAGTTTTGTATATGTATTCTGTCCTATACCTCAACTGCTATTGGTGTTATGTGACTAATGATGTGTTTCTTTCTTATGATAATTCGTTTTCTTGCATTTTAGAAACCATTTATTTCTTCACGTATGTGCAGAAAGAAATTAAATTAAAGTTTTAGACTTACTAAGCAGTTATGCAGCATATTTTCATAGTGCGTTAAATTCTTAGGGGGTGTTTGTTTCCATTTTTATTTTTTATTTTTTGTTTTGTATTTTTGTTTTCAAATTCAGAAAAAAAACCTATTTGTTTGAGTTTTTAGTTTCTATTTTTAGTTTTGGTTTCTTCCGGTTTTCAAAAATTACGAAAACCATAAAAAATGATTTTTGTTTCCTGTTTCTGTTTTTTTAATGATCTGATTTACTATTATTTAAATATAGATTATTTAATTATTAATAAAAATTATGAATAATTTAATTTTACTTAGTTTTATAATTAAATTATATGTAATTAAATTTTAATAATTATTAATAATTATAATTAAATTTAAAATATATAAATATTCAAATAAATTTTGATTTAATAATTAAAATATATTTCAAATAAATTTTAATTTATAAATAAAATTTTAATTTATAAATTATTTATTTTATTAAAATAACATAATTTTATTAATAATTTGTTAATAAATATTATATAAGAGATTAAATAAATTTATTTAATTAAAAATAATTTATGTTTAATTTTATCTAATATGTAATTATTATCAGTGATAAAAAATATAATTACATTAATATTAATAACCAAACAAATTTTTGTTTTTATTTGAAAGAAAAACAGAAACAACAAATTGAAAACGAAAATTGAAACTAAAAAAAAAAACATAGGTAGAATCAAACGGCCCCTTAGTTTTTTTTGTTTCTGGTTTCAGTTTGCTGAGATGGAGAGATTTCATGTGCATGCTATGCAACAACTACAACATGAATTAGCTGATGCTAGGGAAAGGAGTGGGCTCTACCCTGATGAGACACAGGTATCGCAAACAAAGTCAAATGATTTACAAAAATTTGGGCAGAAGAATGGAAACCAACTAGACATTAATGGAAGTGGTGCATCAAGTGCTAATGACGGGGAACTCACAAATGGCAATGCAGATGGCATCTCATCTTTAGCATCAAATGGAAATGCATCAAATCAGGTAGGATTGCTACTCCCATACCTGTTAGGTTTCCCTGCATCATCTTTGCATTGGAATGAGTACAAATTCTGAACATGCAACTTTTCCTTTAGTAAGGTCCATCCATCTCAAATGTTAGCTGCTTTCATTTTTCTTGAAACGATAGAGGCACTTGACGTCATCATAAGTTTTACCGCTGTTGCGCGTGGATTGCAGTGCATAAGAATTGAATTCCTTTAGTCTTTCAGGTGTAGTGTCCCTTGAAAAATTCTAAATTATGATGGTTATGTTTGCTTTTCACAGGGAAGCAAGCATGTGAACAGTTAGTGGCTATTGATTTGTGTTACCTTGCGGGAGCTTCTATATTTGTAGTCTTGGTGAATAAGATTAGCAAACATTATTATGCATACATGAATTTATGAGTGGATAGTATTATTCATGTCTGCCATTGGAAAGTGGTAATTCTGAGACTATTTTCAAGGGTCGGATGTTTTGAAGAAACATCAAATGGATCTCATGCTTGAGTTAGTGGATAGACTATTTAGTTCATGGACTGAGACGCTATTATGTTGGCCTTTTATGATGTTGCTCAACTTCATATGTATCCTTTGTTAATGTGACATCTAAATAAATATTGACTGTCAAACAGAGATTTGTTTAGTTAACAAATCTCTGTTTCTTTCTGTCAGTATTTTGTTAAGAATACCTGTCAGTTGAGTAATAAAATTATATTGCATTTGATACTTCATTATGTGAATTGTCAGAGCAATCATGTTTCTGGTGTCCCATTTGCTCCATCTTCTTTACTTGGAATGCCTACCTACATGCCACCTGCACAGATGACTGCTCTGCATCCATTTATTCTACATAAGCAGGGGATTCCCCACTCCATGCCATCCCATGTTCCTCAATCCCACGTTGGGCATTTTCACTCTGTACAAGCAATGTCTTCACTGCCCCAGTGGCAGAATCAACAGGTACCCTGAGATTGGTGCATGTCTTTTTTGTTTGCTGCAGTTACACTCTATGCAGGATCTTCTTTTTCTGTGCCAATTATTTCCCCTGATGTTAATATTTGAATATCCACCCTAACCTCATTTGTGCACATCCATGGTAGTTGAAGTATATCAACTTCATTTCTCTTCTTATTCAGGCTGTATCAGAAAGTGGACAACTGATACAAAATCATATTGCATCATCCCATACTGATGACAACCTCACAAGAGCAGATGCAAAATATGAGTATGATATGTCTATCAATGGTCAAGGTTTTCGTCCGGACTATCTTGATGTTCAGATAAGTCAGGGAGGAGAGCCTAACTCTGTAAATTCATCCACTGGCAAAGGACAGGTTTCTCACTTTAAGATTTTGCTTTGATTGTTATTGAGATGAATATATCTTCATAACCGTCCTTGACTGGATGTGGAAAAATCTCCTTTTCCAGGTCATGGACAGAGACTGCTTGGTTGCCCCTCATTCAGAGCAGAGCTTGCAGCAGATATCTTCCCAATTTAATGATACTTTAAGATTGAATTCTCTTGAACAGAATAGTGAAACAAAGGTTTGTCATTACATCAAATGCTTTTTTTTGGCTTGAAATCTCTTTTTTGCATGTGCGTTTGCTTGGCTCGTTTAGCATTTGAATGGTTTGTAAAATTGGCTAATATTGAATTTGTAATTGTGCAGGAGCAAAATGTTCCGAAGTTAAATAATCAAGGGCTTGAAGGCCAAGTGTTGCCAGAAGAACAATTAGGCTCTGCTGCCAGTCCATCGTCTGAAACTTCAATCCTTTCAACTAATCTTAATGAAACTACTATGAACGATGACAGTGGTGCAGTTCTATCTGAAGTCTTCATCCCCACAGGCCAGACAAATATGGTGACTGTAGCAAAATCTTCAGAAACTGCCCTACTTGATGAGAGATCTCTATTGGCTTGCATTGTTCGTACAATTCCTGCTGGTGGAAGAATTAGAATCAATTCAACAGTATGTGAATCTGCTAACCTCTATATTTTGGTCAATCTTAGATAGGCAGATCCTTCTGAACTTGATTTGGTACCGTTGGCAGCTTCCAAACAGGCTGGGCAAGATGCTTGTGCCTTTACATTGGCATGACTATAAGAGAAAGTATGGAAAACTTGATGATTTTGTTACTGGTCACCCGGAAGTAAGTTTATTGAAATATAATTTATATGCTTAGTTACTGTAAGATTTAGATTATCACAATTTGAGAAATCAAAATTTTGTGATTTCAGTTATTTTTTATTGATGGTGACTATATTCAACTTCGAGAAGGAGCTCAAGAAATGATAGCTGCTACAGCTGCAGTTGCAAAAGTTGCTGCTGCAGCAGCAGCAGCAGCATCACCTTCGTCATTTTTGCCTTCTGTGGCTGTTACTCCCATGGCACATTCTCACAGAATTAAAAGTTCTCCATCTGCTGACTCAAAGCGCCCCAATGGTGTTAGTTTTAGTGTTGCTGGAGGCATTCCAAATGTGAAAATTTTGAGCAAGTCACAAGATTCACAGTTTCTGAATGGATCAGACTTTGATGGATTAAGTGTAACTAGTACCCACAGCAAAGGTTCAATTCATGGAAGACGGCCTGACCCAAATTATTCTGGAAAGCAGCAGGGCAGGTAATTGTAATCTTTTTGCTAAGTCTGCAGCCAATATATTTTGATGGTCAAAACCAATGATTTATGGGATTTTTGTGCTTTATATATCGAGTATTGCAGGATAAGTGGAGCTGCACTAACTTCTAGAAGATAGTATCGTAATGACAATTCCGAGGTCTAACTTCTAACCCACATTGACCATGGTTCTTATTATGTGCAGAACTTAAGAGTTTTGAAGGCTTTGATCAGCCTCTTCATCTAAGCCTTAACTAGCCCCAATTTGTTTTGACAGGGAGCAACATTGGACTTGCTATGGATATCATGCAGGTCAATCATTTAAGGAGGTTCATCCTGGACAGAATTTCTTGATGATTGAGATTGTCTGCTGTGTCTTGTTTTTCACAGGGACTTGCATCTGATACATGTCTGTTTTCTTTCCTCATTATTTTGAAAAGAAAAGAAGAGGAAGAAGAAACTCTCTTTCTTTCTATGTGGACTATGATATCGGAGACAGTAGCATTAGACTTCAACCGTAGTTATATTTCATGCACCATAATTATATATCCATTCAATGGCTGACGTTTATATAGCAAAATCTTAAGAGCACATTAGGGTATCTGATTAGCAGGATGCTGTTTCCCGTGGGATAAAGGGCAAAAATATCTTTAAGGTTTGTTTGATGACAGGTTAAATTTTAAGGTTTAAATTAAATTATATTGTTTGAGAAATGTTCAAATTAAATTTTACGCTAACAGAAAAAGTGATTATATATATATTATGTCTAAAATCTTCAAGAGATGCTCCTTTTCTTTATTCTCTCTTCCATTCAAATGTCCTTTACTTCGTGTCTTTCGGCTCTAGATGCTTTTGTTGGCGTACACTAATCCTCATTTTAACTTTGACCTCCTCCTTCGTCTGGCCTCCTCGTATGCTTTTCTCGTCCATTTTAACTTTGACCTTTCCTTAAAGGAATGTTTTTTTTAATTTTATTATGAACCTTTTCTTGCCTTCCTTATACCCATCTCTCAACCTCTTGCCTCAGAATTTCCTCTTCTACTACTTATTGGCTCAGTTCCTCTCACTCTTAGGGATCCCACCCTTTCATACTAAACATCGCTTAATGTAGGCAAAGAGGTTCCCTTACCTCCCCCAACCTCGCCCCTTCTTCCCGTACCTCTTGGCGTCAGGTTGTTACCCTATAGAGAAGCTTATTTTCCTCCCACCTTTGCCCTTCCTCTAGAAGTTCTTAAATCAGAAGCAATAAAATGGACAACATCATTAGTTGGATTCTTTGTTGATAAGAGACATAATTTTCCTATCATGAAAGTCTGGCAACAAAATATTGGAAAAGTTTTTTGTTTGAGGTTTTTGATTATTTATCTTTAAGTTTTTCCTAAATTAATGTGGATAAGGTCATAAAGTAAGAGCCTTGTCAAATTAATGACAAACCCGTCTTTATTAAAGACTAGGTATTTGATTGGAAGGACTCAAATTCAATTATATTGTTTTGAGGATTAATATCTATAATAATCCTCTTGAATATTTTATTAAGTTACCTTGCAAGCTTTATAAGGAAATCATTACATACGAATGAGGCAACAACCTCCATGAAGAGGATCGAATGTGCTAAGTTATGTGTTAATGTGGATGTGGATCTACCTAACTCAGTTCCTTTAATGCGATCAAGTGAGGAAGAGGGTATGATAGCAGATTTTCTTGGTAACTCATCAACGGAGATCCCATCTAGGTTCCAAAGGAAGAAATGGATTCCTATGGGAAAGAAATTTGTCTGAGGTATCATTATCTCTAAGTAATATGAAAGTTGCAAACTATACCATCCCAAATGAAGATTTTGTTGCTATTTAAGGAAGAAGATTGACCTTTTTGGAGACTAAACATAAAGGTGTGATTTGTGTTAATCTTTGGTTTATTAGTAGAAGTTGAAAGATTATCACCAATTATGATGCTCACTACTATAGTCAACTTGTAATTGCTTATGACCTTAAAAATGTTGAAATTTTTAATATCATTTCCACTGACCAAGTCATTCATTTATATTATATACTTTTAGGAATTGAAATATTTTAGCCATCTTTTACGTATGCATCTTATTTTTGATTCTAAAGATCATCGCTTTGGACTGGACATAAAAACTGTTTATAGGTTCATCAATAATCTACGGTTGACTATAAGAGATCTCAATAGTACTAACAAAGCTTCAGAAGCTAAGGGGAACTTAAGCATGAGGAACCATTATAATGAGTTCAGGTCTTATTTATCCAACATTAAAGTTAGTGATCTCAATTTTAAGGAGAAATTTTTTTTTCCTAGAACAATAAACAAAATGATGATTGACTTATAAAGAAAATGCTTGATAAGGCCCTGGTCAATCACTTATGATTTTAGAAATTCCATACTA
>JANTPM010000003.1:32508284-32518994 GCA_025434745.1 Erythroxylum divaricatum
GCTCTACTGTCTGTCAGTACCTGCACATTGTTACAAATGTGAGAACCACATCCGGTATCTAATACCCAAGATTGTGATACAGAAGTAGAAAGATTGATTTCAATCATAAACAAACCTGAAGTTGAAGTTTCGCCTAACTTCTTTTCCTTCAAGCTAGCAAGATAAGCTTTGCAGTTTCTCTTCCAGTGTCCAGCTATGCCACAATGAAAACAGGTGCCCTTGTCATTCTTAACTATCGAGAATAACCAAGGAGATAAGATTTTTACGAAGCTTAGGAATATAATAGACATCCAATGTTTTAACAATCCCATCATACATTTGGATTTGCAATGAACATTACCTTTGACAACAAGCTCTACATTATTACCTAGCCTAATATTACCATCCCACTGTTTAAAAGAGCATAACTAGTCTCTCTTGAATGTTATATGATAAGATGCTCAAGTGTCCATTACCCATCAACTTATAGAATTAGACTTGTTGACTGTTAAAACATCACCTCCTTTTCTATCCTTTCCATAAAAACTCATATGCATTACAACTAAACTCACTTTATAATTTGTCTCCTTTTTTTGTTTTCCTTCTTCTGCTATAGATAGTCCCTCCTAAAGTGTCCCTTCTTTTTATAGTTAAAGCATTAAACATTTTTTGCCTTCAATTTAGATCATAACTTGCTTTTGTTTCCAATATCCTTTCTTTTGCTCATACCTTTTTCTAACAGTCAAACTTAATTCTAATCCATCTTTATATGTGTCAAAAGCCTTTTTCATCAATTGTTTAGATTGTAGGCCATCTTTTACATCATTGATAAAAATAATTTCTCTCACATAAAATATTATATTGACAAAATTCTTACACGAATTTAACAAAGAGCATAACAAGATTATTACTGTATCCTTATCCTCAATTTTTCCTTAATACCTTGTAGACACTAGATGATCTGATTAAAATTATCATTGTGATCTTTTGCCTATGTGCTTTCTAATATCTTTAAAATGTACAAGCACTCTTTTGATATAAATGAGTAATAAGTGATTTCTTCTAATGCTTATTTAGGCAGCAACACTAGTTTTGTCAACCTTTTCTCTCAAGACCTTGTCACTCAGACTCAGTAATGTTACGCTATACACCTTTGATGGAATCTCTCTCTTCTCCAACCCCAATTTCTTTGATGGATTTTCTTCTACTTCTAATGTTGCAGAACATCTGTACTGAATAAAAACGACTCTTATTTTTTCCTTCAATAAAGTTAAGTCATTTGATCCATTAAAATTTTCAATATAAACTTAAGCAAAGACATTTAGACAATAAATCCTAGCTTTGATACCAATAATTATGCCAAAAAAAAGAAATATATATGAAAACTAAGGAAGCAAAAACTACGAGAATTTATGTAGTTTAATTAATTGATGGTACCTACGTCTACTTGTAAGGTGATTAATTCTTATATTACAGTGAGAAAGACGATACAAGAAGTATGAATAAATTTACCACACTTTATACATCCCTTAACAAGGTATTTATAGAATTATATGTAAGAAGTATAGGCGTAGTAAGATTCTATTTTCATACATGTCTAAAATTAGTTAAATTTTATTTCACCATAATCCCAAGGTTAGTGAAATTCTATTTCACTAGAATTGAAAACATACCTCACAATTCTCTACGTTACTTAAATTATCCAATGTCTAACCAAAAATCACTCATGGTCTTACAAGCCTCAAAAGAATTTAAGCTATATGAACATCCACCAAATCTAAGCTATGTTTAAACTTCTTTGCAAGTAATGAATTTGTCAACATATCTATTGGATTCTTAATTGTGGCTATCTTCTGTATGTAAAACACCTTATCTGAAAGATGAAGAAGAGAATTGATCTTGTATTGTATTGTATTATATTGTGTTGTGTATTTCTATATGCGTTTTGTACAACTATTTATACAGGAATTGAAGGTATAAGAATGGAAACATAATTACAGCAGAAGATTCTAAGGCTAAATATAAGTGGCTGAAATCATAGATTTAATTGTTGTTGTTGAATAATAGGATATACGTTATCATTATCCTTAATAACATCTCAATTAAAGTTCAATAGAATATCAATATGCTTTGAGTTCTAACGATAGACATCATATTTAGTCAAGTTATAGCACTCTAACTACAATAGTACTATATACCAGAGTTATGTAAATCTATACTCAAAATGTCAGGAGGACTATGCAATGTATACCTTCTTTAACCCCTTCCATCAATGACATATATTCCACTTCTGTTTTAGACAACAAAAATATCAGCTGAAATGTTGCTAACTGATCGTATAAGCAAATAGAGTGAAGATATAATATGTCAATTAGATAACCTTAAACCTTAGGCTGACGTTCTAACAAACACCACTTTCAATACCAACACTCTAACCAGCACCTAAATCTATCCTCTTCCAGAAACAATTGAATATGTTATTAATTATTCAACTGCTTGCATTGCAACGGGAGTTTTGGAATAAGATTCTTGAGTTCATGTGACATTTGGAGTTGAAACGAAGATCTTCAAGGGCATATACAATTTTAACCAGATGACAACTCACCAATGCTAGTAAGAAGAAAGAAGAGAGTACCGAATCTAAGAGCTATCTGTTTCTACTTACTGTAGGTTTTGATCTCCTCACTTAAAAATTCAAGCAAAGCATCTTTTATAGTTTTCTAAATAAGCAAAGATACAGTATTCTGAATTGCTTGCGTATTATGTACGTAAATAGAAGAAGAAGCCTTTTGTAGGCTGATGGTTTACTTTCGTCATTCCTTTAAATTACAGCGTAACTAAGAGCAGAACAGTTAGGAAAAGAAAAACGAAAAAGAAAAGGAAAATGCAAAGCACCTACGTCGCCGTTTCTTCATAAAGAGATTTAAAAAAAAAAAAAAACAAGACACCTAGATCACAAACAACCACTACCGGCGTCGTTTTACTTCTCATGCTCTATTCTTTACAAGCGAAAAGAGAGACGAGGGGGGAGAAGAAAAGAGAGGGATGGGTTACGTACTTAGGGTGAGATTGGCATCGTTCTTCGCCGGAGCCGCAACGGCGTCGTCTATCGGACTTTATGTTCTTTACAACGATTACAAACTTGCCCATGAATCTATCTCTCAACAGGTCAGAGCACATTTGCGATTTACTGCCTTTCATGATCTTTTGCGTGTTCGTTTGATCGGTGTTGAATGTGGGCTATTAATATGTTATGAATATTAACCCTTAAATTTATACGCGGTTGTTTAAATTGCGTGATGGGCATGAAAAAATTTTGAAGGGGAATAAGGAATTGTATTTTGTGCCTTTAATTTTTTTCTATGAGCCGAGGTAACAAGGTAATATATGTTGAAGAGTATGCTAATTTAAAATTTTAGTTGGATTTGGGCTAGGACTATAGGTTGATTTCGTTTTCTTGTGGTTTATGTCTCTTGCTTCATCGTTAACAGCAATGGGAAAATGGAGCTTGATTCTAAATTGGCCAGTAACTCTTACCTTTGTGCTGTGAAGAGTTTAGCTATTTAAAGAAATAAGTTAGGAAACACTTTGCTTCATCGTTAACAGCAATGGGAAAATGGAGTTTGATTCTAAATTGGCCTGTAACTCTTACCTTTTTGATGTAAAGAGTTTAGCTATTTAAAGAAATAAGTTAGGAAACACTTTGGTAAATTCTAATGTATTTTGGCAATGGAAGTGGGGTTTCAGGATACAGAAATCATGGCCATCATTATTTGGATTTCTTGCTAATCAATTTGATTTTCTTCTTTGAATTGCTTATCTAAAATGGTGACCATAACCCTAGGCATCTTATTCTATATACTTCTTCTTTAGACATCATTTATTATGTTTATTTCTTTGTGGTATAAAAGCTGAAATAACCCATCTTACTGATGATTTGGCTACACTATATCTTACTTGAAGATTTGTCTGCCATTACACCTTTATGATTTTCTCTGCAATGTAAATGAAAAACTTAATTGAATCTAAAATCAAGTTGGAGGTTATTATTGGATGATCAGTGAGATTTTGTTATAACAATATTTGTCATGCATTTTAGTGACTAGAAATACATAGTTTTTTGGTTTCTTACCAAATAGTTCTAGAGGCCAGGTCTTCGTTGTGCCTCATGGTTTCTGTGTACATCTTCAAACATCTTTGATAACAGGCTTGTGTATGAAGTAAGCTTTAAAGATATTTTGGGGGAGCTATACATGGAGGAAATACAGTAAAACCTTATAGCACTTTCTTATAGAAGATTACCATAACCATATATCTCTCTGTTTGTGTTACAAACGTGGTTCTGCTTCTCTCCTTTGTGCCTTTGTTTAATAATTGTCTCTCTTTGTTGCTTGTTTGGAAGTTAGCTATCTAGCCTTTTTGAGGAACTTGACTTGGAAGCCAGAAACTAGTGTCTGTTTCAGGACAAGTGCGTATAGGATTCAAAAAAGACACTGGATTGTTTCTTTTAGAAGTGCTAAAAGAAGAGTTGAGAGGGTCACTGTCATGTAGGGAGAAGCATGCCTTCATCTTCTATTTTATCTTTTAACTATTGGCACTTCAGAAGATATGGCAAGACAATAATGTAATCATCTCACTTTCGGTGAAATTTTTTTTCATCCTTTCCTTTTGGTGATTGCTGTCTTTGATGATAAAATCATAATCCCTTAAAGACTTCTGCTTTCTTAATATTACAAGGCTGCTCGGTATCTCAGTATGGGCAGGACTAATGGTCCTTTTTTCTGCAAGCCCAGAGAAACAAATGCTTGATTCATGGACTTGTTGCTTTTGTTTGTTCAGGTGAAAGGCCTTCATGAATCGCTGGATAGAAGGATCTCTTATTTGGAAAAATTGAAACAAACTGAAGTTTCACAACCTGCAGAGACAACAGAATAGGTGCGTTGAGAGGAATTCTACAATCCTGACGTTCTCGCTCTAAATTGATGTCCTTGTAGCTCTTTTCCATTTATGAGAAATAATTATGAATCGAACTGTTGTGTCGTTTGTGGCTCGGCCATTATAAATTTTATTTGAAAACAACAAGATGTGCATTTTCTAATGGATGAATGCTGATGTTGCACATGAAATATGGAGGGGATGATTCAAAAGTTTCCTTGCAATCTTACATGCTGGTTACAGAAAGATTTGTCGACTTGTTCCTTGAAAAGTTATGTTACTGCATTTGGTTTGTCAAGAGGTATCACTTCTGAAATGGGAACTTTTTGTGTCAAAATGGATAAGTTGAATACTTGGTCTTATGATGGTGAAACCATCGAAACAGGTAGACTATTTTTTACGTGATGGAATTTCCAATTATACGAGTTCTCATTTGTGAGCGCACGATTAGCATAACGAATTGGTTTTATAGAACCTTTCAGCACAGAGTCGCTAAGCCAAATGGGATTACAGGACGAGGAAGCACCAAGCATTCCTCTTTACCATATCCCGATCACAGGCTGCCTCTTATAAATTGGATAGACCTCTAGGACCTGAACACGTGTTCGAGTTGGTCGGGATCCTTAATAACGACTCATCAATGTAATTAAAAAAGATATCACTAGGTAAGTTAATAATGTTGTTGATGGTCTAAAGTAAATTCGATCCACTTGGCCCATAAGTGAAAATGGTTTAAATGTAAAAGTCTTGAAAATTTTTTGGCTAAAGAATTTATGGAGGATCAATAAAAAAGTTCAAGATTTAAGAATTTTAGACAAACGTAATTGATGTGTTTTAGAAAAAATAATGCTTGGAGGTAGTTAGCCGAAATATAGAGGAATAGATTGAAAGTTGATAGACTAGAATGTGAAAGTTGAGAGAATGATGGAAGGTAGTTAATAAAACCATGGCCAAGTGAGCTTGAAGTTAAGTAGTTACAGGAGGTAGAATTTTAGAACATGGAAGTTACAGAGATAATGGCAGGTAGAGAGCTAAACTATAAAAGAATGCACAATTATAGCAAAGTATTGCTTAATGATGAGAAAACTATAAATTCACCAAGTGATAATAGACTCAACAATCAACACATTTAATCACAAGACGTAATCAAAGCATATGGGAGGATTGTAAGCCCTCTTTACTTGATTTGAGTCCAAATCAATGCATATTACGGGATCAAATGTAGTTGTCTTCTAGGTCTATTAAGCCTCTTATGATGCAACTCTCTTCTTTTTTTTTAGTGGCACCATCTGTTATTGACAGGGATGAGCCTTTGTAGATCCATTCGTGCAAGTACACACATGGAATAGTGGTGGAAATCAAGCATTTACTAAATTAACGAGAGTAGCTAGAAATCCTTTTAAGGTTATCAAGGGATCGTTGACACAAAGTAGAGAAAGGAAGGCTAAAAAAGCCCTCAATGGTTTAATGGTGGATCTCTTTACGAATAGTGAAATTTTGCTACTTTTAGAGAATGAATTTAGATCCATCACAATGATCTAAGTGAATGACCAAGTTGGAATATCATGGTCATAGAATGTAATTGACGCCAAACTTCAAGGATATTCGGTATTGGTCTTCCACTACTGTTGGAGTTTTAAAGAAATAGTATTTAACTGTAGCTAGAGTCATCTTTGTAATCGATGCTAGTCTTTCTTTATGTTTTTAGGTATGGAGTTCCAAAATAAAGTCAATGTTAGAGTTCCACACGTAATTGGTGTAGGACTCATCTTTTGTTTTATATAGTTATTTCTAGAACAAAATTAGTGTCAGTTATGGTCCAAGACAGGCACCAGTCTTGTAATGTTTATATGTATGGTTTTGTTATTTAAATAGAATTATGTTATTTTAAGAGTTTATGTCTTTGGAACTCTATTTCATGCTTATGAGAGACTTAGGGATGTTCATAATTATGAGTTATTGGTTATTACATTGTTATTAAACTATCAAACCATTAGAGAGATTATTCTTCCATCTTTTAGAGTGCTTTTATTTAGGGTTCTCTAAAAACTTTGATATTATCTAGCTTGCTAGTGGCATTCAAAACCCTAAGATCTTATCACTCGCAATGACTTCTTTTCTAAAGTGTGGCCATTTATATCATTCTTTCATGTATTTCTATGATTATTTTCATGAATTGACTTATGATTTATAAAACGGTCCTTAGTCCTTCCATATTGATCAACATCGAATCTCATTAGTCCTACTATAGAAGGTTGTATCAGAATTCGGCATCAGAGTTTAGTTTTGTATGTAGGTTTGTTCTAATTCTTGTTGTTTGCATATTCAATATTTGTTATTCTAAGTATCTTTTTTCCAAAAAAATTTTGAGAACAATTGTTCTTAAGTGTTATATTCCATGTTTTTTAAATTCCATATTACTAAGAAAAACAAAAGGTCAACAAAGTTTTGTGAAAAAAAAGCCCTAAAAGTTTATCTAAATTAAATACAAAACGACTATTAATTATATCAATCATTAAAGAAAAGTTTATTCCCATTCCAATAAGGATGAAGAATCCTATTAACAAAAGTATTACATTTATCTAGTTGTTCTTACTATCACATTCATTATTTCATTCTTATCAAAACTTTCTTATTATTGAGTCAACTTGGGTTTCTTTAAACTTAATTTTTATTTTGAGTTATCTTTTTCATTGACATCTATATTCGTTTCTTTATTTTCTTTTTGCCTAAATTTGTTTCTTTGGGAATATTTGACGAAAGGAGGAGAATTCAAACTAGCTTTATTGATTTACATTTCTTAGTTTGAAAATAACCTTTATTCAAGAGCTTAGGTTAAAAGTTAAGTGAATTCTCTGAGTGACACACATAAGGAAGTGCTTTTACTACTAACTTTTCAAGTTCAATTAAACAACTTAAGCAATAATTTAGCAATGTTAAGGAGAGATGTATAAGCATGATATATACTGTAACAACTAGACTATAATGTGATCCATGTCCAACTACAAGGATGGATGAATTTTGAGGCAAATGATGGAGTTGAAGGTATTGCCAACTACTTAAGAGAGCTCAACCTAAGGAGTGGTAGAGGAGGAAGAATAGGGAGACAAGGAGGGGAAGTATTTGGTGTAGGATAATAAAGAGAATATGGCAAAAGGGCTTATGATGAAAGAGTGGATAACAACATGGGGAGTATCAAGATGGCGATATCACCTTTTGTAAGAAAGATAGATCTTGTTGCATTCTTAGAGTGGCAGAAGCAAGTGAAATTAGTTTTTGATTGTTATAAGTTTTGACAAAGAAATAGGTAAGGTTTCTGCAAAAGAGTATAGAGATATTAATGGGATTAACAAATTTTCACTAAAAAGAGGAACCAAGAGCCATCAATCAAAACATAGGAAGAGATAAATTTTTTTATGAGGAAGCAATTTCTATCAAAGTTTATTATAAGGAGCTCCATCAAAGATTATAGATGCTAACGTAAGGTTCTAGGAATATAGAGGAGTATTACAAAAAGATAAGGTTTCTACGGATAAAACAAACATGGAAGAAGATAAGGAGATGATAGTAGCTTGATTTATTTGTAGGCTAAAGAAATTAGCGATGTCATGGAGTTACACCATTATATAGAGTTAGAACATATGATGTATATAGCGATGAAGGTAGATATACATCTCAAATAGAAAGCTACTAACTATTTTGGAATCTCTATATAAGTTCTTCATCATGGAGCAAACCTTAAGAATAAAAAAGGAGGATAAGGCATTATAGCCTAAATATGAAGTAACTAAGTAAAAAGTGCAGGCCAAAGCTAAGGTTGATTATGCTTTCATAACTAAGAATTGAGACATCAAGTATTTCAAATGCATGGGAAGAGAACATATAGCATCCCAATATCTTAACAAGAGAGTGATGATAGTGAGGATGGATGGTGAGTATGTGTTATAGAGTGAAAAAGAAGTGAAGGATTAGATGTTTAGATCAAAAGATGCTAGTAATAAGGAGTGCATTGAGATACCTAAGATGGGGAGAATATTGGTCATTAGGAGAGTGTTAGACATGAAGATAGGAGATGATACGAATCAACGAAGAGAAAATATTTTCCATATTCGATGTTCCGTTAATGATCAGGTGTGTAATATGATAATAGAAGGGGAAGGTGCAATATGATAATAGAAGGGGAAAGTTAAACTAATATAACTAGTATAGAATTGGTGAAAAAGTTGGGACTGTCAAACATAAAAATTTTAAACCATATAACTTATAAGGGTTACATGAAAATGGAAAGGTTATAATAACAACACAGGTGATGATTTCTTTTTCTTTTAGGAGGTACAAGGATGAGATTTTGTATAATATGGTTCTCGTGCAAATGAAACATACTCTTTTGGGACGTCCTTGGTAATTTGATCGAAGGGCCATACAAGATGGGTGTAAATGTAAATATTCTTTCACAATTGACGACAAACCAATCACTCTTGCTCCATTATCTCCAAAGTAGGTGTATGAAGACCAGCTCAAGATATATGTGAGTGAGCAAGAGAAAGAAAGGAGAGAAAAATAAGAGAAAATACTTGGGGAAATTTGAAACACTTTGGATAAAGAAAATATAAAAGAGAATTAAAAAGGAAAAGGTATGAGCTTAGTAGCGATAGTGGGTGATGATAGAGATGCAATCTTGGCTAAGTGTCAAATGCTTTCTTTTGTTTATAAAGGATTTTTCATTTCACAAAGTTGTATGTCTCTTTTTTAGGAGTTTGAGGATCTCTTCCAAGAGGATATACTAAGTAGATTATCACATATGCAAGAAATTGAGCATCAAATTGACTTCATTCTGAGTGTGTCGATTCTAAATAGGCCAGCCTATTAGAAAAATTTAAGGAGACTAAAGACATACAAATGCAATTTGAGGAGTTTTTAGAGAAGGGATATATGAGAGAGAGTAAGCAAGTGTGTAGTTCCTATTTTTGCTAATAACAAAGAAGGATGGAACTTGGATAATGTGTGTAAATTGTCTTATCATCAACAAAATCATTATAAAGTATCAACATTCTATTTCTAGATTAGATGACATACTTGATGAGTTGTTTGGTTCTTGTTTATTCTATAAAATTAATCTAAAGTATACATATTATCAAATTAGAATTAGAGAAAGAGATGAATGGGAAACTTCCTTGAAGAGTAAATATGGATTATATAAATTGTTAATGATGCTTTTTAGATTAACTGATGCACCTGATACTTAGGCAAGAAAAATTATATGCTAATTTGAAGAAATTTATGTTTATCACTAAATAGGTTTTATGTCTTGGTTATGCAATAAGTGCAAAGGAGATAAACGCATATGAGGAGAAAGCGGGAGCAATTAGAGAGGATCTAATACCTAAAATTGTGAGTGGTGTCATATTTCTTATAGGTTAGCTAGTTTCTATAAGTGATATATTAAGAACTTTAATATAACTACTACACCATTGATTGAGATAGTGAAGAAGAGTATAGGGTTTGAATAGGGTAGAGATTAAGAGAGAGTATTTAGTCATCTTAATGAAATTGATAGATTAAATGGAGTTTTTAGAATTATAGTGTCACATAGAGATGTTACGTTTTTATATACTTTTTAGAAAAGTTTATAGAAAAATAGGAGCTAAGCTATTTTGTTCTACAATTTATCATCCAAAAATTGATGGACAGATTGAGGTGTAGTGTTGGATCACGTATGGTCCGAGTATTCACAATACACTAGCGTGCACGATCCGGGCTGCGGCTGTAGTGTGCTAGCACGTCCTGAAAACTTTT
>JANTPM010000003.1:32541805-32552991 GCA_025434745.1 Erythroxylum divaricatum
TATATTGACTTGGACTTTTATTTAAAATGAAAAACATAACAATCATATGCATAAATTTAAAGCAAACATTCTAACATAAAGGAAAGAAAACGAAAATTACAATCCAAGTTTAACTAGCGCAATGTCTGCGGTACACAAATTTGTGTTGATTAAGGTACATGTAAGCCCAGACAGACGTCGGAGGTTCTTGAAGAAAGTGAAGACCTGACCTAACAAAGGTTGCGAGAAAGATCAAGCTATCAACACTTTGGTTGCTTTCTCGATATACGTGTTGTAGCTGCACTTTTCACAATTGACGCAATAACTCCCGAATATTTGCCATAAAAAAATATGGGTCAATCCCGGAAAGTTAGAGGAAGAGAAAATGTTTATCGCTTCAAGAGAATCGACTTCAACGATGATACGTCGATACTCGAGATTCCAAGCTAGTTGTAGTCCCGATTTAACACCCCAAAACTCGACTTCAAGAGGAGATCCACTCCCAAATCAGTGGATAAATCCGCCGCACCACTACTCTTGGTGGTCCCTTAGCAGCTCCCTGTTGTAGCCGATTGATGACCATATTTAACAATTTCATCAATATTGAGCTTGACCCAGCCCCAGTCCACCCAATAAATTGGCCAGCTGTAAAAGTGGAGTCTAATTTTAATCTTCCATGTCTTAATTCAGTCGTGTGAAAGTTGATAGGAATTTTTCACAGCCCTCCAGTGCCAAATGACGTAAGGGATGATCAACCTACAGAATTTATCTTCAGATTCCGTCCCTGATTGTTTAATTCCTTCTTCCACGTGAGATTACGGCCATGTTGATTAGTATAAAAGGTAGTTTACTAGTTGTATTACTAAACAATTCTTGTATAAGTGCGGGAGTTGGTGTTGTTGGAACATTGGTCCACCATGCGTCATTATCAAACTGAAAAACCGAAAGGAATGGAATCATGAGACAAAGATTTTGTATGATTATTTATGATTATAAAACGCTTTTGTTAAATGTAGTTTTAGTAATAGTGATTGACTTGTTATATATTTAAGTGTATTAGTTTGCCTTTCTTCCACTATTTGGATTGCAGCTTAAATCTACTAAAGATTTGCCGTGGAAAGCCACCTGCCCTAACCATATACTCCACTCTTGGTCTGGTTTCACCAAAAGTAAACTAAATTGGAGTTGCCAGTAGTTGTTCCAGTTTCAACCGCTAAATAAAATGTAACCTAAACTAAATTGGAGTTGCCAGTAGTTGTTCCAGTCCCAACCGCTAAATAAAATGTAACCTGAAACACCGGCGATTATACATACTTTTCCGGATTATTAGCTTAGACTAGGAATGTCATGTTCTACTTAACGTACTTCCCATATAAAAAATCAGCATAAGTATAAAACCGAATAGAAATTTGATTCGGCCAACTGCTCTGTGTCTGCCGTATCATATATATATATATATACACATCATACATATATTTTGACTTTGGAAACTCTAATGGCTTCTTATAAGGGACCCTTATGAAGAGAGTAGAACATCTACGAACACAGAAACTCTTGGTGGATGATGGGCGTATAGCAGACAAAACACTTGTAAACATTATTACTAAATTGTAAGTCAAGGAAATAACATACATGTGGTTCTCGCGAACCATTCATTGTGTCATATGTTGATCAAATTGGCCATTTTACATGCTCAAGAGAGAAGTAAGGACCGAATTACCATCTTCGCTATGATCAAAGTTCGCACAATTTCTTAATGGAAATTTTCTTTTTAGAAAATAAAGAGTTGTATTGAAAAGGGGACAAATAGGTAGGGAGATTATAAAATTCAAACTTAAGTTTAGCAAAACTGAAAAGTTTTGCGAGAAATATCCTCCATCTTCCTATGCTAACATTTGAAAGTAACAATACTAATTACCACAGAATTGGGAAACTAATCATATATGAAAAATCAGTATAGTAGAAAAATAAAATTTTATCGTTTTTCGATAAGGTCACAATAATTTAGTATCTTGAAAAGAAAATATTAATCAATTTACTTGTTTTGAATTCTTTAAAAGAAAATTTTTTGAATTATCAATTATAAGTTGTTACTCTAATTAAAGTTATAATTTTAATAAAATTAAATATTTTATATTTGATTAAGAAACTTTTGGATTCAAATGTAAAATATTTGATTTTATTAAACTTAATTTAAATTAAATTTATCTTTTTAACTACTACTTATGAGTGATCTATTAAGTTCTTAATATATTGATAATGATTATAAATTATGATAAGAATTATATAAATTAAATTTTTTTAATTTATCTTTAATTCTTCAATTAAACAATTATAATCATAAATCAAGATTAACATCTAATAATATGTCATGATCAACAAAATATTAGAAATGTCAAAGAAATTTAACTTAACCGAGTTATGTATAGTTACGATTTATAATTTAATCCATTCATCATTCGATATTTCAATTGGATATAGAACATGAAATTAATATCTATTCTTTTAAATTCAATCTTATTCATTCTTGTTAATTCGTAATTGATTTATAATTGAATTTTGAAAATACCTTTCAAATCTCAATTCACTCTAACTTGAACATTCACCCTAATAATTTTAGAGTGATGAATCATTTATTCACTAATTCAATTATCTTCATATAGTTCATATTATATCCAAGTTCTATTGACTAAGCTGCCATAAATAGAATAGGTCATAGCCAACATAAAAATTTAGTAATTCTCATACAAGATACTTTGGTAATCTCAAGTATAAGGATCAATTATGTATGAATGTTTTTTTTAACAAACATTCATACATTTATTTAAGTATCTCTATACTTATAATTTATAAGATCAATTACTTTCTTCATAAGAAAAAACATAAGGTATGCAAGTATTATCATTATATCAATATCCTATCTTGATAATAATGTCATATACGAAATTATAACCAACCAATTAGCTAAAATAACATAAATTAACATGCAATTCCTTAGCTTGAGTATGCTTTTGCTAGCAGTAGCTAGTCATCTTAGGAATTGAAATCATAAATCACAATTTCTTAAGAAGCTACTACTACACTGAAGTTGTAACTAATGGATGGATATAATCTCCTTGGTTTGACCTTTTCCATCTCCATGAGCAGTAAAGATAGATGATAGTTAGTGCTTTTCAAGATCCCAAAGTTTTTTCACTCTATAGTCCATAAACTAAGCACCTAGAAGCTATTTTAGTTATCAAAAGATCTTCTAAGCTTCTTCCTCAGCTATTACTTAACAGAGTGATGAGATTAGAGAAATCCCTATTCTGACAATTCAAGTTATAGGTATTACATATTAGATCTAAGGAACTTGATTGGTAACAATATTGGAAAACAATTGGATAATTGACTCAGGATGTTGACTATATAATGGACAATGATTGATGACGAAGTTGGAGTTTTGTATTCTATCAAAAGTGAACGACTTCTCTTTAACAGTCTATCATATGATAAAAGAGGTTTTAGGAGAGGGTTATTTAAACCACACCACATTATGTGAAAGTAACTTAGGACAGTAATCAATGATGAAGTCAGAGTTGTGTATTTTATAAAGAATGGACAACTTCTTTTTGATAGTCAACTATAGGATAGAAGAGGCTTATTTAAACCACACCATATTTTACAAAAGCACCTTAGACTTTCGGAAGTTGAGTTTAAGAAATATATTACAAGACTTATTAGAGAATAAACCTGAAGAACGATTCCATCAAATGGTGTTATCCTTTCTGATTGTCTAGTGAGAATCTTGAGGTTAATAAAGTATAAACATTCAGGTGATAGGCCTTGTCCCAAAGTTCTTCCTTAACAGTAGCTTGTTGATGTATGGTGGTCTTTAAATATGAGAAACTATTACTAACATTCAACAATCCCAAGTTACCCTAATTATTAAACCAACCGGAGATAGCTCCATCTCTAAGTTTGCATTTGAACTCTCTTAATCTTAATATATTCACCATTTTTCAAGATGTCTTTGATCTTAGCTTCATACTTAGAGGTTTTTGCCCTTAAAAAATTGCATATGAACCCACTTTACTCACAAGGCTTCCTTGTCTTTTAGTAATCTCAATCTTAAAAAACTTGAAGAATGATTCAACTAAATGGTGTTGTCCTTTTTTGTTGAGCCTAGTGTGAATTTAGGCAAGATTCAGAAGGGCTAATAGAGTATAAGCACTCAGATGATCGAGCTTGTCACAATGCATTTCCTTAACAATACCTTGTTGATGTATGATGTTCTTTAACATAAGAAACTATTGCTAACATGCAACTGTCCTAAATTACACCAAATATTAAACCAAAAATTGGTGGTAGCTCTATCTCCAAGTTTGCTTTTAAACAAAAGCCTCACTTGCTTTCTCAATCTTAGTATATTCACCATTGTTTAAGATGTGTTTGATGTTAACTTAACATTTTAGAAGTTTTTTCCGCTTAAAAATTGCATATAAACCCACTTTACTCACAAGGTTTCTTTGTCTTTTAACAATCTCCATATTCTCTTAAAATTGCATATGAACCCACTTTACTCATAAGGATTCCTTGTATTTTAGTAGTCTTTATATTCTCTTAAAACTACATATAAACCCACTTTACTCACAAGGCTTCTTTGTCGTTTAACAGTCTCCATATTCTCTTAATCATAAGGATTTTATTTGTGATTTTTATTGAGCAAATTATCAAGGGCCCTTCATCTTTTAAAGTATACATTTCACTCCATTTAACCTTGGTGCTAACTTCCTAGTGGTTTTACCAAATCATAGAAAGGAATTAAGAATCTCCTATGTCATCTTAATTAGGCTTATTGGAAGATATATATGTGAAATCCAATAAATGTATATAGAATTCAAAATAGAGTTGATGAGTTGGGTTCTTTTATCATAAAATAGGCTTTTGTTGCTCCAAGAATTATCCTTCTTTAAATCTTTTCAATTACTGAAATGAATTCTTTAAATGTTGGTTTTTAGTAGGAGAATAGGATTCCTAAATATGTAAAAGTTAGTTCCCTAATTTGGAGACAAGTCAAATGGGAAATCTAGGTAGCAAAAGGTGTTGGATCCCGTTTCCAGAATCCAGCTCTTAACAAAACCATAACACTTACAAACCTTGCTTTGAAACCGCAAATGTTGGGCCCCGTTTTCGGAACCCAACCTCGATACAAAATATCATCATACTGAAGCGTGGTTCCTTGAAATCTTTTCTTACTCTGATACCAAACATGATTAGCCCCGTTTTCGGAATCCAACCATTGAACCATAAACGTTAGCGTAATCCAAAGAAATCGTGAAACTTAAAGTCTCATGCCATTTCTATGTTCCTTTTTCCATAACACATCTCACTTCTATATATATATATATATAAACAATAATTCACAATCAAAAATATTCATATCAAATCCATAACTTCCTCAAGTATACCGAATTTCCACTCAACCTGATCCATATATGCAATGCATACTTCCACTTAACATCATCCATACATAATGCCTTAACATCAAAAGAATAGAATTTTACAAACTCTAATGGCATTCCAAGCCACAATACAATATCAATATCGAAATCCGAATATACAAAATATAAAGATCCCAAAATTCTCAACACCAAACTAACTTAAAACAATACATTATGTACACATATAAACAAAAACCTTCACTTCCCTTCACCCGATCTTCTTCTCATCACCCGTGGATGGGAATGAAGGGGGGTGAGCTTATAGCTCGTGGGTAACAGGTTTATAAAGAAGAATAAGCAAAACCGTTGAAAATTTTATTTGTCATATAAAAGTCATAATAAGTTCATAAAACGCTTTGTTCCCAAATTCTCGTCAAATTCGAAAGTTTGAATTCCAAAACTCATAGTTGAAAATATCATCACATCAACACCCATAACCTTTTAACCATCAATACAAAACACTCAATATATGCAACATTCTTGACAATTCAACGATGCAATGCACAAACAAATGGCTCGAGAGTTCCGTGGAACAAAACGGATAAACCGAAGTTTATACTGTGAACAAAACGAGTCCGATTTCTCAGGATTTCGTGGCCTCAAGCGGGCAGTCAGGAGAAGGCTATATGTCGACGTGCGACTAACAAAACGTTCCTCTCTTGCCCAAACAAAGCACATATTCATTTCATGCTCAAATCATTCTATCAAATGCTTCCATGCTTTTCATGCTCTTTTCTTTCTTTTTCAAAGATACAAAATGCTATGAATTTTCCAAAGCATAACATAAAACATTTCAATGCATTTCCATTTTTATTTTGAAATTCATCATAAAAGTTCATACATCGAAACATGGAATATTTTTGCAAATCATTCAAAAGAAACAAAAACAATATTTATGCAGTAGTTGAAATCATTCTGGATTTGGTAGAAAACTTAATGGCTCATTTCTAAATTATAAACATGAAACCCACCTGAATTCCTTGGTTGGATACATGCTTAAAAGATGCCTCTCCTCTTGATCCTCTTGCCTTCATTGATCCCTTTTATCAAATGCACATTTCCTATTCAAATAGGAATACAAATTAAGGACCCAAAAATCATATATTCACTAAAATGAATTCTAAAAACTCAAACTCTTCCAAAACTCCAAACATTCGAGTCAATTTTTTCATAAGAGTTCCCCATTGTCTTATGTTCCTATTGACTCCAAAATCATTTAATTTGTTTCAAAAGTCCGAAAGTTATACTCCAAACATATTGGGACTATCCTTATGTTAAAACAAGAATCTATACTCAACTTCCGTCCAAAATTTGAGATCCTTAAAGACTGATTTAAAACTTTCTCTCTTCATAAAACTTGTAGAATTTTGTCTCTATTTTACAATGAATTAAAAATCACTTCATTTGGATATCTTCATCAAAAGGTATGTCCAAAATATCAAAGCATGTATGTATAGAAAAAAAGGAGCTCGCCGCGGCGAAAACAGAAGCTCGCCACGGCGTTAATGCTGGAGCTCATTGCGGCGTCAATGCTGGAGCTCACCGCGGCGTCAAATGCTGGAGCTTACCATGGTGAAAACCAAAAGCTCGCTACGGCGAGGGTACATGCGCGCTCCGGGTCGTGGACGCCTGCGCGCGCCGCGACGTGGTCACTGTGTGCGCCGCGACAGGGACACTGTGTGCGCTGCGACGTGGACGCCTGCGTGCGCCGCGACGTGTGAGACTGGAAACCTTCCAACAACTTATTTTCCATCTCCATACTTCCCAAATTTCACAAATAACTCATCTTAATACTAAATCATCATTCCTACTTCATTTCTAACTCATTTCAACACAAAATCCATTCACAAACACAACACAATCATCAAACCTAAGATACCATCAACTGAAAACTCACTTCATACATTCAACCTCATTTTCACTTCTAACCATCACAAAAAATAATTCATTCAACACATTAAGAAGGGTTGAGTCTTGTACTTACTTGTGGATGCTTCACATTCTTCAAAATCTTCAAATTCTCCAAACCCTAGCTTTCCTCTTCTTCTCCTCTCTTCCACGGCTTCTTCTTCATTTTCCAAACAAAACAACTCTTTTCTCCTTCCTTTTATACCCTTAATAATTGTGAAATGTCCATCTTGCCCTTTCATTAAAGCCTTAAGTCTTATAACCTTAAGTGTCATGCCCAATTTTCCCTTATGCATTCTTACCACTTTTAATACAACCAAACCATTTAATAAATTCTACTAACATTTACATAAAAAATTAGATCCAAAAATTTATCCATCAAACCTCATAATTCATTTAAATCATGCTTAATTTAACAAGAAAAATTCGGGGGCCAACAAAAGGAGCTATACAAGAAGAAAGAATGGCATAGTTTTTATCCTTATTCATAATGAGACCTCACAAATCCTTGAATGTTCTTAGATAATTCGTTAAAGGTATAATGGAATTGAGGTCAGCATTATATAAGAGAAGTAAATCATCTGTAAATGATAAGCTATAAATTATTAACAACATATACTTATAGCTCTTTTCCTTTTTTATACTTTCCCCAATCAATATATTGAGAACTTACAATACAAATAGTTGAAAAGGAAGGGGATATTGAATCCCCTTGCCTCAAAACCTTGGCACTTGAATCTATTTTTATAGGTTCTCCATCAACTAAGATGCAAAAGGATATAGTACTTATATATATTGATCAATCCAATTAATGAACTAACTAGGAAATCTAAATGTTTCTACATATAAATGATAGATTGCCAATTGATAGGGTCAAAGCCCTTATGAAAATTAACTTTAATAACATATATCTCAAAAAAATTCTTCTTATTATAATTCTTAAATAGTTCTTAAGCAAGTAAAATAGCATCCCCAATTTTTCTTCCTCTTATAAAAGCATATTAAGATGGATGTATGATAAAATTCAAAATAACTTTTAAGTCTTGAGGCTAATAATTTGGATAGGATCTTGTAGATAATGCTACAATAAGACATTGGCCTAAATTCTTTCAAAGAATTGTGATAAGGGATAACGCTAATAAAAGTCTTATTAATTTCCTCAATGATTTTTACCTTCTTTGAAAAATTCAAAGACAACTTATGTTATAGTATCCTTGGTGTACCTCTAAGACTTTTGAGAAAAAAAATGCATTAAGGTCTTCTAAACCATGTGCCTTATTATCGTTTAGTTCGAATAGGGCCTTATCCATATTTGTCTCTTTAAAAGGAGTAAAAATATGAATCTAGAGACAATATATTGAATGATATGTAGAGAGAAGGAACAAGTAGAAGAGGACCTCAGGCTATTAAAGAAGTCATCAACGACAAGTTCAAATAGTTCTTCATAAGACTAAATCAAATTAGCGAAAGAAGCTTAGAGAAAGATGATTCTATTTATGTTTTTCATTAATAGGACTGAATTATAAAAGAATGCATAATTCATGTCCTCACTTGATAATCACTGAACCCTAAGATTGGAGAAACAATAATTAGATTAAAAAATGCATTTTTAGCCTTAATGTTTGTATTAAAATATAAGTTGGCCAAAAAATACATTTTAGACCTTAACATTTTATCAAAATACAAGTTGGACTTTAAAAATTTAGAGTGTTCAATTAAAACCTTAAAGTTTTTAAAATATTCAAAATGAACCCTAAATGGAGGAAAAATAAAATGGAGTTAAATTTCTTTCCATTCAGTGTCACATCATCAATAAATGGCTCCTATTGTCACATGTATGCTATATGA
The DNA here is from genome assembly GCA_025434745.1 of Erythroxylum divaricatum. Classification (NCBI taxonomy): domain Eukaryota; kingdom Viridiplantae; phylum Streptophyta; class Magnoliopsida; order Malpighiales; family Erythroxylaceae; genus Erythroxylum; species Erythroxylum divaricatum. The sequence goes on from JANTPM010000003.1 coordinate 32,551,024, forward strand.
TAATATGGGATTCAGGTTTCTAATTTTAAATGTAAATTCTTAATAAAACATAGATAACTTAAATTAGTTATAATTAATCCTAATTAATAAAAAGTTGATTTTAATTTAATTTATCCTAATTGATAATAAGTTAATGTTAATTTAATTTAGGGACCTAAATCAAGCATCACAGCCAATCACTTATTAGTCGACATAATCTGCAAATATACAAAGTCGTTCCTAGTATCTACAAATCGAGTATTCCAAGGTCATCTCCCACAAGAACTAAAACTCTCACCACCGAATTAATCCTAATTACTTGATCGTTGGAAATTGGTGGACAGTAAATTGTAAATACTAGAAAATAACAAACAAGTGTAACTTGATGATTTAAACATAGGGCTTAAGGTTCACCCACTCAAGGGATGATTAATAAATTATGAAATTGATTGAATGATAGGTTATAATAACAATTGCACAACTTTACTCATATTCTCTCTCAAGACATATAAGAATATCTAAATAGTTGATTACCATATCTCAATGTGCAACTAACTAGTTAAATGCATGAAGAACAAGCAACCATAAGTTATCACACTAGCTTAGGATATCTCTATCTCTAAGTCTAATGTGTTTATCTTCTTAGTGCATAAACCATACTTCACCTCTGAGTTCATCATATGATTCCTAAGATTGCATCTATGGAGATCAAGCATAGAGACAACAGTGAAAAGCAAGGGAGATAAACATAACCTAAGAACTTTCATTCAACACCAATCAATCCATAAAATACAAATCAATCTCCCAAATAGGCTACATCCCTCACCCTAAATGAGGTCTAGTTCTGGAACAGGATAACAAAAATCATACACAGAAATATGCTCAACATTCAAGGAAGAGTAGCGAGAGAAATTAGAAAGAACACAAAACAAGATTGCTTATAATCCTTGATGCAATCCCCAAAACTTCCTCCTTTTCTCTTATTTTATGCCTCCTTAAGTGGTAACCTCATTTTCAGTGTCTAGCCCCCTCATTAGGTCTTAAAAAATGAGTATTTATAGTGTCTTGGAACCTAGTTTTTGCTAAATAGGGGAAGGTAGATCGTCATTGGGCCACCAAAGTTCGTTAGACAGACATGATGTCCATTTAATGGACCTTCTCGGGTCTAGAAAGTGAAGTGGACAAACAATGTCCGTTAAACAGATATGATGTCGGTTAATAAGACCTTTTGGGGTCTAAAAGTGACTTTGGCCAAGGGATGTCTATTAAACGGACCTTCTTGGATCTAGAAGTGACTTTGGCCAAGCGATGTCCATTAAACAGACATTCACTGACCATTTTCAAAATGCGCAACTTTGACCTTTCATTTGACAGAATCTCTCCTCAGAGTCTTCAAGAAGTTGTAGAACTCAGAGTCCTCTTTGAAAGCGTCCTTGAATGAACTTAATCCAACATCCACAGTAAAAGTTATGTCTTTCACCCCTGAAATCTATCCATTTGCACGTATCAAGCAACAAAGTTGAAATGTGAGAGAACTACCCAAATAAAGCTTCAAATTCACATAGAGATAAGTCAAATTAGTTCCAATTCAACCCAAAATTATATAAGAATAATTTTACTTATCACTTATTTATTTACTAGAACTTGTGCTAAGAGCACCTTTACATACAAAGTTATGAGAGTTTTTAAAGGAGGAATAAGAAGTTTCTCAAGCTAGACTATTTGCAAATGAAAATGAAAAGCATGCAAACATTGAAGAAGAGTTAATACATGGAAAGAATATCGTTGGAGAGACATAGAATGAGCACAAAAAGCTATTGTTGCATTGGAATTGGGGAAAAATCACAAAGAATCTAAGTCCCCATTATGTGCGAGCAAGTAATAAAGGAAGATGAAGAGAATAGGAAGCTACTGTTAATGGACATTTTGTATTAAGTTTTGATAGATAATTTGCTAATCTCTTGTCCATTTAATGCTTAAATTGCACTA
>JANTPM010000003.1:32556464-32566847 GCA_025434745.1 Erythroxylum divaricatum
GTTAAACGCTATAATCTTTATGTACCCAATATTACCCTTAATAGCGCAAAAACTCAAAAAATTAGTCCAGAAATTAATCATTGGGCCTGGAAGCCCGAAGGCAACGTCTGACGAGTGCACTACACGCGCTAGATGTCGTTTCCAAGTGGGTGCGTCTTCTTCCTCAGATGCACGCACGTTGGTTTCTGGTTCAGTTTTTTTAATACTTTCAGGGGTTTGTTTCAAACCACAAGTCATCCCAACGTCGTTTTTTCATGGGTTTTGTCCATACCACAGAAACATGTCTTCAAAAATTGGTTCAAGATAAAACACTATAATAACCAACCTTTTTAGTTTCAAGAACCAACCTTTTCGTTTCATGAAACAAGCCTTTCGGTTGTTTTCAACAATCATAAAACATGTCTATATCCATTTTAGCATTATAATCACAGATACCTTACCAAGCATGGCAATATAATAGCCGAGGATGGTTTCTTTTGGTTTGGGATTTTCGATTCTCTCTTATGTTTATATTACCCTTAATCTAAACCATCCAACCATAACATTTTCATACATACCAAGACCGAAGATATATGTCATTAAACAACACCGAAGTTTCATATTACAGTGATAAAGCATTGTGCATGAAAATCCATTAATATTCGTAAATATCAACAAGCAATCGTTGTCTGCTATGCCTATGTCGTATATGAAGAAAAACACTCCATTCATACGAAAACAATCAGAAACATAATCATATCGAAACAATACCCGATAGAAAACAGATCATGCAATATCCGGCTCTGATACCAATTGTAAAAACATTTGTGAATCGAATGATTTGTGTACATGTATCCATGATTATTTTGTTTTGTCAAATGTTGATTTATTCCCTTTCTACTTCCTTCTTTTAATGTGGTTCTCCAATGGTTTAGAATAATTGAGATTCACCTTAATAAGTTATTTTTTTCTAAAATTTAAATACTCAATCACCAACCATCATGATGGTTCAATATTGGAAGAGAAAGGGAAAGAGTCTTTGATCTATTTGAGATCCATTCTGTAATACTCAATAACCATTATCTTAGATGTTGTTCATGGGACTCAAAAATCTGTAAGGTACATGGGATATTAAATAGTCTAAGAGCTAAAGATAAGCCTTGAAGAGGTCGAAAAAGTCCACAGCCTTTATAGTTGAACGAAATAAGTTAAAAGTTAGTAGATTACCGAAAACTGGAATTAATGGAAGTAAGAAAACTTTAAAGGCATACAAAGATTGCATAAAAGTGAAAAACTGGAGATTGACAGAGAAGGTGACAATGTGAAAACAGAGTAAAGGATAAATAAGAGGGTCAGAGCTAGTTTTGAAGGCACCCAAAGAGACTTATGAGCAAGATTGAGATTGAGGAGGGGAAGAGATTAATTAAAATTAAAGATAATTTACGAGAGACCATAATAATCGTACTAAGTGACAGGTAACAGCGCCCAAACGTATATTTTTACAGAATTCCTGCATCCATTTCAAAACCATCTTGTTTGATATGAACAAAACATAGGCCATAAAAGCTTCGGGTTGTCTTCAATTTGGCGTATTAAATCAGTTGTCTTAATTTTCTCTATGCCTAGTACAGGGGAATGTTACTCATATATGTCATTGTTAACGTCATCTTTGCGTGAGGAATCCTAGGTGGTGTTGCAGCTATTATAATTAGGTGGGAGTTGTTGGGACTAAACGGCTAGTTCTCCCACTTTTTGTATCGATTTAGGCAGACTACTTGGTTGTCTCTTCGTCTTTACAGGTTATTGGTGTTTGAATCGGTACGATCACAGACCATGGGAGGCCAAGTAGTGTGTAAAACCAATATGAAGCAGACAGGTATGCCAAATCCTTCAGAACAAAACAACCATGATAGTATCATAGAGGGGGGACACGCATTCTGTTTTTCGTCAATGAGTTAGGTTTTTCCAGAGCAACACAATTGTAACGTAGAATATATAATTAAGTCCAATTTAATTGAAATTGAATTTTCTCTTTTAAACTGATATATATGTCTGATCTGTTGGGTTCTTAATATATTAGTAATAATTATAAATTTTAATTCTAATTTATAATTAGAATCAGATAAATTAAAACTCCTTTTAATTTATCTTTAATTCTCCAATTAAAGATTGATATTTAGCAATATATCATGACCACCTAAATATCATGAATGTCAAAGTGGTTTAACTTAACCTATTCACACATGGTTATGATATATAATTTAATCCTTTGAGCATTCAATATTCCAATTAGACAAAGTATAGATATAGTCTCTACTCTTTTGCATCTTATGATATTCGTTCTTGTCAATTAGTAATTGATTTATAATTGATATTTGAAAACACATTTTTAAATATCAATTTACTTTAGCCAAAGAATTTCATAAATCTCTACTAATCAAGATCAGTAAAATATTCTCTTTAATTATTTTAAAGAGCGAATCAGTTATTAGCTTACTCAAATATCTCCGTAAGGTTCATACTGTATCTAAGTATTATCGACCGAATTATCCTAAGACATTTTATAAATAACATCAAAATATAGTAATTCTCACATAAGATACCATAGTAATCTCAAGTCTAAGGATTAATCATACAACCATCATTATGAAGAAATTCATAGACACTTAAGTAATATTCTATTTGAGATCTTCAGTTGGTTAAGTAAACTTTAGTTAGCACTCACACATAAGTTTAAATATATCTATACTTTAATCTATGAAATCAATTACTTTCTTCGTAAGAAAGAAATCAATTACATAATAATTATTTCAGGAATTTTAGCTTTTGTATTAAAACATTAAATGTAATTAACTTAATATATAAAGAAAAAATGTCTTTTTATTAATTAAACAATAATAACGTACGGCAAATTTCAACCGACTGGTTGGTTGCAACGGAATATACTTAAAAAAACATAAATCATAAAGCCTCCGGGTTGTCTTCAATTTGGCGTAGTAAATCAGTTGTCTTAATTTTCCCTATGCACTGTAAAGCGGAATGTTACTGATATATGTCATTGTTAACAGCATCTTTGCGTGAGGAATCCTAGGTGACGGTGCAGCTATTATGATCAAGTGGTAGTTGTTGGGACTAAACGGCTACTTCTCCTACTTGTTTTTATCGACTTAGGCAGACTACTTGGTTGTCTCTTGTCTCTTCGTCTTTACAGGTTATTGGTGTTTGAGAATCAGTACAATCACAGACCATGGTTGGCCAAGTAGTGTTTAAAACCAATTGCACTAAGATCTTTGTTGGTGGGTTGGCTTGGGAAACGCGGAGAGATGCTCTGGAGCTCTACTTTCAGCAGTTTGGTGAAATTCTGGAGGCTGTTGTGATAGTTGATAGAGTTACACGAAAATCAAAAGGATATGGCTTTGTAATTATCGAACTCAACTACCTCCCCTGCTATTCTTTATATTACACGCATATCTATATTTATGTATATTTTGCAGGTAATATTTAAGAATTCAGATGCAGCAACTAAAGCTTGTCAAAATCCACACCCCGTAATTGATGGGAGGAGAACCAACTGTAACCTTGCAGCAGCTGGGAAGAATCAGTTAGCAAGTTGGCCTTTCTTCCCTCGGCCCATGCTGCAGAATTCATTTCCTGGAGTTGTTTATGGGTAAACTATCTATAATTATAATTGTCTTCAGATAAATAAATAAATACCGTTCTTAAGTTTGTCGTCTTTCAACAAGCAGATATCCTGCTTCTCCACAAGACTTGTATGCAACGGTTAGTTTTCACATTTCACTACAGTGTATATTTCTATGGCACCATAAATCAGTTATACAGCAGCTAATGATATTGCTTCTCGCAGAAATATGATTATGCAAATGGGAGGCAGCCTTTTATGATGTATTACGCCATTCCATTCTCATTCCCAGCTGGACTTTACTCAAACTATGAACCATTTTCTCAGCAATATTGCTATCGTTTTGGTATGTTATCAGGTCATAAATTCAGCTGACGATCCTGTTTACCATCTAAAAGCAACTTACATTGTTCATTGATGAATTATGAGCAGGGAGAGCACCAGTCACAACGACGAACATAGCAATTGCCGGTGCCCGCCAGGAACAGTGAATGGAAGACAAAACTCACTAGCTGTTCAAAATTAGAAATTGGTCTTATTTTCATGTTCCTGACTGTTAGAGGTCATTCCATACAATATCAAACCTTTTCTATCTTTTTTGTAATTTTATTTTACCGATCTTGTGGCTCATAGAAAATATAAAGTTCGGATTTATATAGCTGTCATTACAATACATTCGATTACGTGGGGAGGCAGGGATCCATCAAGTATTGAAGAATATAGCAGAACCTTTCTTTGAGTAATACTGAAAACAAAAAGATCATAGAAAGAATACAAAATATGAATTCTTCCCGTCAATCAGTTCCTGTTCTGTTACGGCAAATGTGGAAAGAGGAAGAAGTACTGAACTGTTTTGAAAATCGTTCCCCCCTTGATTGGTTACCTCAAAACTAGTTTTAGTTATTTCAGAAGTCAACAGAATGTGATGAGAGGTTTCTATGAAGATAGAAATTAAATGAATTCAGATTTTCATCACCAATTTGTCTATGCATTTAATCATGTAAGAACTAAACACAGGTCAGTTTTCATCAAAAGAGAAACAATAGGAACCAATCCTAAAGATTACAAAGATGGGCTAAATCTCAGCAGACCAAAGCCGAAGAGAAGCAGCAAAAATGTGTGTATCCAAACAAGTAAGAGTCCAACCTGAATTTTCATGATATCCAGTTGATAAACAGAGTTTAGAGGTTGACCATGATATCCAACATAAAACAGCCATTCATGTTCCTCGAGATCCCATTCGATTCTCTATAAGCTAACAATAAAACCATGAACAACCAAACCCTACAGGCATCACAGATTCCAGGCTCAGATGGAAGGACAAAATAAAGATGGTTTAAACGCCACTGGTACCTTTAATATATATCAGTTTCTATATATGTATATATAGAGATATCTATTGGCCGCTGTCAATCCAGAAAGCATTACGGCTCACTCAGTGCAAAGGCTGACGGAGAATGCGGGGCCGAACAGGGGTCTTCGATGGGCTCACCCTGCAAACACAAAGTATGAGACTATTTTAGAAATTTAAATGAAAAGATTTTTAAGGAAAGGGGAAGATAGAATGAGTTGAAAAAGATCTGCCCCCACCTTATTGGCAATGATCCCAAAACTACGCCACTACAGTTAAGAGCAGTAATAGCACTCTCAGCCTGCAAATGTTGAATAGAAGAATAAATTAACTCCCATATATCACAACCAAACATAGTAATATATTACAAAATCAACTAATCTTTGGAAGTGAAAAGTAATCCAACAAATTTCCAAACAGCTACAAGCACAAAAGCATTCGACTAAAATAGAAAGTCCATAAGGCTCAACGCATTTGGCAGTCTCAGACATAAACAAAGACTTTGAGCATTTACATCTTACTAGATGTTGTGGATGGCGTCGTTGGGAAATCTTATGCTCTTTTATTTTCAGTTTATCGTTTCCTATTTCGTAGGTAGCTTAGAGGTATAGGACTTTTATTATTATAATAAGACTGATCCTTATTTAAAGGAACAGCACAATTAGGAATTTGATAGACAAGACTTCTATGTCTGTAACATGACTGATCCTTATTTGAAAGGACAAAAGCTAAATAAAACATAGTTCAGAGTTTAATCAAAAATCAAGAGATTGGAGTTCTCTCTTATCGAACTCTAAGGTGTCAGTCTCCCTTGAATGAGTCTGAAAATTTATCCAAAATAGGTCGACCAAAGAATCGCAACAAAAGGAAGGGAGTTGAATTTGATTTTTCGATCAATCGTCCGATAACTCGATCCTGTTCTCAGAGACACAACAATTTGGTATCAGAGCCAATCACCATGGGCGATGAGATACGAGCATTGCTACAAGAAGAGCGGGCTGTTACAGAATCAATCGTAGAGGCTAAATTTTTGGAATTGAAGGATCAGTTGGATAGCCACTTAAAACATATCACCCACCAATTTTAGGAACAGATGAAAAACCTGGTTTCAAATTTTGGCAAGACCATGATGGGGGATAGTTCAACCAGCAGTAATATGGTTCGACCAAGTCCCATATCTGCACCAGTGACTGCAGGAATGTGCACAAGACCACCAGAAAGAGTTTCCACAAATGGAGGAGCTATGCCAAGATTCACAAAATTGGATTTCCCCACTTTTGATGGCTCAAAGGACCCATTAATTTGGCTCCATCGTTGTGAGCAGTTTTTTGAAAACCAGCACACCAGCGATGCAAACAAGGTTAGTTTGGCAGCCTTTCACATGTTGGGAAAGCACAATTTTTCTACTATCAATTAAAATTGGAAGGGCGCATCACAAGTTGGCAAGAATTCCGTAACCAATGTTCACTGCGATTTGGCCCACCAGAAGGTAGCAACCCATTAGGCAACTTACTCAGTTTGCGACAAACTAGAAGCATAAAGCTATATCAACGACAATTTCAAGAGAAATTAGCAAGGGCTAGTGAATTTGTTCGGGTAGATCAACATAGGCTTATTCGTGGCTGGCCTGGATGTCTCCATTCGACTAGACGTCCAATTACACAAGCCTACACATTTAGCCACAACCATGAGTCTTGCTCGAGCCTTTGAATAGAAGCAACAACTGTTACATGTTGGAAATAACCAAAGATGGCAAGGGCAAGTTACTCGAGTAGAGTTTGGATCCTCGAATTCACAACCATTAAACGTTCAAAAAAATGCCATAACCTCTGCAGCTACAAGTTCCTCAACAACCACAAAACACACTCCTTTTATCAGACAGTTAAGCAGAGCTGAGATGGCAAAACGTCGTTCAAAGGGGTTATGTTACAATTGTGATGAACCCTATTCAACGACTCATCAATGCGTAAAACTATTCTGGTTAGAGCTGAGTGATATTGCAGAGGAAGTGACTACCGAAATTGATGAAGAACCTGGAGGATAAGGAACAATTCCAACATACTTATCCAGAATTTGCACTTGAGGACAAGCTTCTTTTGCGCGATGGGGGTAATGTTGTGGATGGCGTCGTTGGGAAATCTTATACCAGAAAAGGAAAGCTGTAGAGTTGATATTCTCTTTTATTTTCGGTTTATTGTTTCCTATTCCGTAGGTAGTTTAGAGATATAGGACTTCTATAATTATTTTCCTATTCTTATCCTGTAGGAAGTTTAGAGGCATAGGACTTCTATTATTATAATAAGACTGATCCTTATTTAAAGGAACAACATAGTTAGGAATTTGATAGATACAAGACTTCCATGTCTGTAATATGACTGATCCTTATTTAAAAGGACAAAAGCTAAATAAAATGTAGTTCGGAGTTTAATCAAAATCAAGAGATTGGAGTTCTCTCTTATCGAACTCTAAGGTGTCAGTCTCCCTTGAATGAGTCTGAAAATTTATCCAAAATAGGTCGACAAAGGAATCGCAACAAAGGGAAGGGAGTTGAATTTGATTTTTCGATCAATCGCCCGATAACTCGATCCTGTTCTCAGAGACACAACATAATGGTTAGACATTGAGCTTTTTCTTTCTCTCGTCCTCTTTGTATTTAGTTTGTCAGAAAGCAGGAAAAGCTGTATGAGAATATCTTTGATATCTTCTGCTAATGAGTCACAAGATCCATTGGTTTCTCTAATGAATTTATTTTCACTGTTATTCAACAATGTTTCCTATCTATTTATCCTCTACATTATATCCTTTTTGCTACAGGCTGCAGCAGAATGGTATAAATACAGTCCTCTTATCAGGGGACAGGGAAGAGGCAGTTGCAACTGTAGCAAATAGTGTTGGTATAGAGGCAGAGTTTGTTAATGCATCCTTGACTCCTCAGCAGAAATCTGGGATTATATCATCTCTTCAAGCAGCAGGACATCTTGTTGCTATGGTAACCATTTTTTATATTTCGCATTCCTGGGTCTGCTATCAACTGTGACAGAGTCATATGGCCATTGTAATCTGTAGATTATAAGAAACCTCACGCTTCAGTCAGATTCTACATGCAATGAAATTTAACATGTTGACATAGAACTCAAATGAAAAATGTAGGTGATTACATGGTGATTAAGATGAAACTTCCTGCTCATTTTAGATCCAATGGCCAATAGGTCTGAAATAGGAGTCCATCTTGGGTGTGAAACTCAAGATACCAATTCTGTTGGGTTCAGAATGTATTGACTCATTTTGAACAGAAACTAAGTGGAATGGTAAGCTTCATGTAGGTTGGTGATGGGATAAATGATGCCCCTTCATTGGCACTTGCGGATGTTGGGATTGCTTTACAGAATGAAGCACAAGAAAATGCTGCATCCGATGTAGCAGCCATTATTCTTCTTGGCAACCGACTTTCACAAGTATGATTTCCTTGCATTCAAATTTGTTACTCCTTGGGAAGTGTGTTGCATTAATTACCACAAAAATGTGGTAACACTAAGCTTTGTAATCTACCTTTTTGTAGCAAAATCCTTGGAATAAAAAACAACCTATTTCTTCCCGCTCTTCACACAATTAAGAGAACTTTTCAAGTGGTTGTTAATCCTGCTGTTTATAAGAAGATGATCATTTACATGGCATGTTAATGTTGTATAGGTGATTCTTCTTGGTATCTACAATTCTCAAGATGAATTTTTCTAACCCTGTCTCATTTCTTCATGGGAATTTGGTTGGTAGATAGAGATATCAGTAAGAGCTAATGAGATTGTGATGTTTTGATGATAGGTTGTAGATGCTCTGGATCTAGCTCGGGCAACAATGTCCAAAGTATATCAAAATCTATCATGGGCAGTGGCGTATAATGTTGTAGCTATTCCTATTGCAGCTGGAGTGCTACTTCCCCAGTATGAATTTGCCATGACTCCTTCGCTTTCAGGTGACTGAATGAAAGTTCTTTCCTTTGCCTGGACAAATAATGCTTGCCCACACTCACTATTCATCCTCGGCCAGCAACATATATGTATTAATGCAGGGGAAGGGGGATGACTAATTCGTTTGCTTTTTTCTTGTTTTGACAGGTGGATTGATGGCATTAAGCTCAATTTTTGTTGTCACCAACTCATTGCTTCTAAAGCTTCACGGATCTGAGAGAAGAAACAAATAGAGCTTTCAGCTTGGTTGACAAAAGCCAGGAGTTATTTGAACCCCAAGACAACAAACGGATAATAATGAAACAGTCGCTGCACTGTGTACTGTACTTCCATTGTTCAATGTGGCAGAAAAAAAGACATGAAACTTTAATACTTGTGTGTAGAATGTTGCAAGTTTTAGGAAAGTGTCATGTCTCTTCTTATTCTGCACAGGCACAGCTCATGCCATGTTCGTATTCCATGTTTTTTCTCGTGATTGAATTTGATTGCTTCAGGCAAGGAAAAGAACAGCTGCTGTCATTATGTAATAATACATTTTATCATGCATGTGTGCTTGTAATTGTATCTTATTTAGAACTCAAAAACTTACAGCTTATAGTGGCATGTTAGTTGCATTTATATGGAGGTCGTGTGCAGCTCGTGCAAATTTCAGAATACATGTAAAAGTTTCATATATTTAACCAATTAGGTCATTTAATAAAATTTTACATATTCTAATTGAAATTAATATTTAAATTAAAAAGTTGAAATTATTGAATTAACAATCATGGAACAGTGACTTCATAAGCACACATTCTTTCATTGGGAAACTCATGGGAAGTATTACCATTACACCTCTCACTTGGCTTTGGGTACACATTCCACACTCTTTCTTACACTGTTCAAGACTCTCAGTCTCTGATGAGATATTTATTCTTCAGTTCATTCCCCAAAAAAGAAAAAAAGAAGAAAAAGGATAAGGCATTTAAGTTGGGCTACTGAATGGGCCCATTTAAGCTTAAATTAACACATTTAATGGGCACGTGACAGGGCAAGGAATTGTTGTTGAGAAAGAAACGCTTATCATGTGATTAATGGGCCCACTTATCCCCTCTCATCAATTATACACCAGAAATAATAATGATAATAATATCAAGCAACAATTATGATTAAGGAAAACCAAAAAAAAAAAAAAAGGACTTTGGGTCTGGTGGAAAACTCAATATAGGGCCTAATAACTGAAAGCCCTGAAACCGAAAGGGATTTCTGGGCACAACACTCCAATGTCCAATGGCTGGTTTAAGCCTGTCACAGCACATGGCAGCTTGGAGCATTTAGTAAAGATTCCTCATTGCCCAAACCGGCTAAAAGTGAAAAATCTAATTTTAGAATTGCAGAAATTAAAAAAATTCACAACTTTTGCCCTCTGAACATAGTAAGGTAAAAATAAGGCGTATAGTTTCAACATG
>JANTPM010000003.1:32570640-32582251 GCA_025434745.1 Erythroxylum divaricatum
CAAGTTAATTAATGTTAACATAATTTACTTAATTACTCTAATCATGCTTAATTACATAAAAAAATTTGGGGCTAACAAAGAGGGTTCAACAAGAGAAAGAGAACTAGATAACGAAATGGAAAAGAAAGCAGGAGAAATAAATAGGTAGCAGCAACATCAGTAAGGATAATGCCTTAGGAATGATTGGAAGAAGTGTTTGCATTATCCCAATTTATTGCACCAATTGAGCATTTTCCATGATTCATGTACAACTCAATCTCTTTTATGTTATCCTCAAAGTTTGGTCTCAATTGTTAATTACAGAACCATGAATATCTTTAAGTGAGGAAATTGAAAACTATCAGTATACTCATAATCTATTAAGTGACACATGATTCGAGAGTTCCTAGAAGTTACAAATAACTCACAATATTAGGCAAGTACCACAACATGATGCTTTAGGACACAATACGTTGTACAAGGGTCACACTCAATGTAACACAGTTCACAAGAGACAAATTCCTAACTTCAACGGCCCTATATTTTAAGGTGCACGAGGTCAAATAACTTGGACTTTCATTTGAAACTGATAAACTAGGAAGAAAAGATATTATTAATCTGGATTGAAACCAAACATTCCCAATGTATACAAGACACTTTTGTTTCAGAATTTTAGGCATATGGACCCAAAAGTTGGTAGAAAGAAAAATGAAATTAGTAAGAATCTAATGATCATAGTGTATTAGAGTTAAAAAAATATCTTCTTCTCAGCAAACCACAATCCTAGTGACTATCATACAAGATATACTGAAAATGAAGAACATAACATATGTATAAATGATAGTAACTGTATGCAAGAAGGGGTGGTTACTGTTAGACCCCTAAGTTTAGACTGCGGGATTGTGCGAGTGTTGGTGAGCCTTGGCCAATGCTTGGGAGGCGTGTTGACGAGGAATAAGGCAAAATCTTGCGAGTTGGTGAGCAAAACCCGAGGAACTTGCGAAGTAGGCGAGGGATACGGGAAGTATCAATGAAGATCTCGAGAGTAGGCGAGATTTGATACGCGTGGGTACGTGTAGGCCCACATTGACGAAAATCTTCGACGAGACGTGATATTCGGACGCAAGGCTGCGCGGAGTTGAAAAACTAAGTCATGCGAGACCCGAGAGGGCGCAAGAAGGCACAAACGTGTATGAGACCCGTAAGGATGCGCGAAGGCATGCGAGCATAATGAGACGCCTAAACACTTAACTTCGGCGAGGTAGCTCGAAGGTATGTAAATGGGCGAGGTTTTATATACTAACTCGGTTTGTGACTTGTGACTTAGTCATGGAGCGATGAAGCTGCACCATGAGTGAGCCTGACATGGAAGATAGACTTGTCCATAGACGTGCATTGATGGGCCTATGTGTGGATAGGTTATGTTGAAAATATTAAAGCAAATGTGGGCGAGTGGGATCAGACTTGGTGTGAATTTTGGTAGAACATTGAACCTTGTGGAGATTGACTCGACCTAGGCTAAGGACTTGACAGACTAAGGACTCGGCTATGCTCGAATGGATGGACCACGACTAACGGACTTATTGTGGGTAGAATTGGATCAGACCAGTGTCCTAGTAGGCTTTAGCAAGATCACATTGCATCATCAACAGATAGAGATCGAGGGGAGATCTTGGATAATGTGGCAATGACTATGAGTTAGAGTTACAGTGAAACTCAACATCTGAAGATAATGGAGATCTTCGCGGATAAGGATGTTAGTGTTCTAGATAAATGTAAACTCTATCTTATGGTATCTTGTTAGATTCTATCTTATCAGCTAGAGTCCTATTTGGATGGGGGTGTCATCCAATTGGTTTATGTAATCTTATCTGATAGGGATAGACATGATCTTAGGTAGTACAGATTTAGTGAGAATCTATGACTTTATGCCAGGATGCCTATATATAGCTCATTCGAGCTTTGATCTTTTGAAGTCATTCAGAGGGAGTAATTCATTCAGAGAAAGCATTCTTTGTATTCTTTTGAGGGAAAGTAATATAAAGTTGGTCTTTTGATCGTATCTCTGTGTGTTTTCTTGTTGCCTACATTCTTTACTGCTTTTGTTTTGTTTCTTCGAGTGTATGCAAGATAAACACTTCGAGGGTTGGGGAAAGGCTGAGTCTTGCTTTAACGGATCTAAGTGAGAATGTCATACAAAGAGTGTGAGCAAACAACTTCGGGTGAAAATTCGAGTCTCCAAGGTGACCTTTGTAATAGTTACCATTGTGAATTCAACGAATGCAATACGAGTTGAATGATTATAGTCTCCAAGCAGCCTTAAGCTTTGAATCTATGGCAAGGAGAATTTTCATTATAATATCGCCCCAAGTTCAAGCACAAGCAATGTTTTAAAGTAGGTAAGTTTGTTTTATTCCAAACCTCTCCACAAAAGCTTTCAAAGAAGAGTCTGACATCTGTCTGCGTAACCTGTATCAATTGAACAACAGAATTAGGATAATAAGTATCACTTTTTTCACTCAAAATATTCATCGTATTTTATATTAATATTACCTTCTTGTCAATATTTGTGCAGTACACTGTCCTTGCACACATCTCACGCTCATCTTCTGACTGAAGATTGAAGACAATAACGACATTAGATAACCAAGCCTTCTTTACAAATTTGGATATAAGAACATGCCTTTTTAAATATCCAAAATGAAAGGCTTGAGAGAACAAACTTCCTCACCCTTGGCAAAAATGTCGGGTTAACAGGTGCAATAGCCGTCTTGGAAGGCAGCACTCTAAGGGGGTAAAATCCAAGAACCGTTCCTGACAAATTCAAGGCAGCCCTTGCACTTTCTGCAATAACAATTCGCGTTCAATTCCAGATAGAAAGAAAACCAAGTAAACGATATTAAATAAGAAAGTTAGAAAACCAAGTAAACTATATTAAATAAGTTAATTGCATACCTTCATCAGTAAACTCAATGAAGGCAAATCGGAGAACGGAGTTAGGATCACCACATATACGACAATCAACAACCTTTGTCCAAACGTAAAAGGAAAGAGATCGGTTAGACTCACAACTGGTATTGCCGAAAGGGAAAAGGGCAACTGTGAAGAAACTAAACCAGATACCTGTCCGCAATGAACAAAGACACCTGCCAGCTGCTCTTCAGTAACCTAAATAAGGGCAAAGACAAAAAATAACCTTCAGGTCAACTGGCAACCCTCAAGATGATAAAGAAACCTAGTGAAAACTCCAAAACAGAAAAGTAAATGCAACTATTACCTGCTGATCAATGTCAGAGACATAGACAGTCCTCCTGATTATCTCCTCTCGCTGAGCCATACCTGTCCTACTGTTCATCCTTCGCCTTCCTTGATTATAGACATTCTTCTTCTGAAACAACAGACAAAGAATGTCAATAGAAAACTAGATCAAAAAGGAAACTAGACCAGACCCTAAATCATTATGCTTTTTCGCTGCAGAAATTCTGTAGGCCGATAGAAGTAAAAACTTCATCATCAGTTACCGTCTACCATTCCCAGGCAAACAGGAAAGTAGATAAGACTTTGGTGAAGCGAATAAATAAGGGGAAACTGAAAAATACCCTTTTGTTAGTATGTCCGTTGGCGTTGCCATGATTATTCTGCACTACAAAATTGTTAGTATAGCCAAACCCACCAGCCAAATAGCCGTGATTGCTAGCAAGCGAAGGAGGAACAAACTCTTCAGCCATGGGATTAAGCTTGGACAACATCTCCACCAAATCATTCATGTTATTGGCCCCGTTAGAATCAGGCCTCAGATTAGAAGCAAAGCCACCAGACTTGGCCACCACTTCTTGCTGATTGATACCAAACCCAGACTGCATCTGGGTTCCAGTAGTCTTGCCATTGCTTAAAGCGGGTGTTGCAGCTTCCTCTTGGAGCTCAGGCTTGCCGTTAACACTCTGATCATTGTTTTGGCTCTGGAAATTGGATTCTTTACTTTTTATGACCGAATCATTCCTGGGTTTTGATCTTTCGAGATCTTGTGTTCCGTTGGGGTCCGATGATACCACAGTGCTATCAAAATTCTGACCAGAAGACCCGTTCCTGGCTCCAGCATTCTCTGCAACCGCCATGATCAAACAAAGAAGACAGCTTCTTGGTATCCAAAGATGGGCTTCTTCAGATTCCCGAGCAAAGGTCCGATTTTAATGTCCCTTTCCTTTAACAGAATGATCAAATTTGAGATTTTTATGAAAAGAATAAAAGAAAGAAAGATTTGACAAAGACCCAAATGGAACATTTGACAATCAAAAAAGAAAAACAATCAAGTTACAGAAGAAAAGGGTACCTGACTTATCTTAAACCGTTAGCATTGATGAGCAAAAGGGCAGAGCGCACTCACCGGAGGATCGCTTTGTACAAGGAACTGAATAATAAAAAGAAAAAGAAAATACTTCTGCTCTGTAATAGTTATTCTTATGAAACAAAGAGAGAGAATTTTGCCTTTTTCTTTTAATCAGGTTAAGTTTTATTTCATTCTCTTTTGTTGGTGTGTTGATCTTAGTGACGATGGTCGGTGTAGATAGAGCGGAGTTGAGAAGGAGAGCTAAGAGAGAGGAGAGTGTGTTCTTCGGATCGTCCGTTTGTGCTCCTTCCTTCCTTTGGCCTTTTTGGAGCTTCCTTCTTGCTCGTTTATCTTCTTGTTTTGTTTTCGACACATTTATATTCTCTTTATATTATTTATGCCTTGCGAATATGAATGTGATGAAACCACTCACTCACTCACTCACCATTTTGGTTCCATAAAAAGCCCATCCGATCTAACCATTTCCATCCCTTTCTGTCTCTCACGCCATACCTGAACCTGAACCTGATCCACCCAACACAACACAACGCAACACTTGAAGGACTTAATTTTATTATATTAGATAAATACAAGAGAACAGAGTTTTTCATTACGTTTTCATATACATGTCAAGCAAGCTCGAGAACAAAACTTAAATTTCACTTACTCAACCTTTATTACCCAATTGACCGCTGGGTTACGTTATCTTGCTTCTTTTTCTTTGTAGAATACAATATGGATTGTGTAGCTATGTGCACCTGCCCTATATTTTACCTATACAATGTTAATTTAGCTTTCATTTTACGTCACTCTTCATCGTTTCTTTATGAATACTATTATAATTCATCACCAAGATTTTCATTTCAATAACTAAAAGTGGTCAAGCATACCTTTTATTTATTAAATTTCACATTTTTTATATAAATGTAAAGAGAAAAAAACAATATACTTATGCAATAATAACGAGACTCTGCTAAGACGTGAGATCTGGAAAAATTTGATAATATATGTGATTAATAGAAAGGTTGTTTCTAAACAAAATGCTTTAAGAGGACTCTAATTATTAGATATTACTATTCTAATTGAATTAATTTCATGAGCTGGGTTCCTATACTATAATTAGTTAAAGTATATGGAGAAATGAGTAGTAATAATCTGTTTTGAGGATTTCTAGGATAAGGACTTGACATAAAAGAAATGTATGCATATTTGAGGGAGAAAGGGAAAAGAAAACAAAAAAAGTAGAATTATGAGGTTTTATTTATAAATAAAAACAATGGGGTTGGGGTTGGGGACCGCACAAGCTGATGTCTCGAAGGTGGACCCTATTCACAAATTTTGATTGTGATAGATACATACCATGAGCAACTGGTAGCCAGTGATTTCCTGGTGGGCCCTATCTGTTTGACATGTTATTATTAAGATTTTTTCTTTTTTTTTTAATTTTTGGCTTTCCACGGGAATCAACGCTTCCACCTTCTCTAGTGACGAAAGTCATTTTGTTTCAATTTTTTCTTTGGATTATTTTTATTATCATGCAAGTTTGAAAAATGTCTTAACAAATTATAAAAATGAGAAAACTGACTTGACTTTCTCATTAACTTTGTTTATACAACAAAAAAACAAAAAGTAAAAAGAAAGAAATTATGATATCATTTAATATAATTATTAATATTCATAAATTCAATTTTCTGAATGTTCCTAAGTTTATTTTAAATGACTAATCAATTACTGTGTAACTGAAATGACTAAATAAATTAGAATAAATTTGTGAATTTAAATTTAATATAATAAATCTTTAATAACCTTTTTAAAGGTAAGACATAAATGTATTAAAAAAAACTAAACTTTAGTCTATAAGTATGCAAATCACGCAAATGAAACATGAAAATAGAAACATGACCTTAGAAATTTTATTCACATATTGTTGATATGCCTTCTTCATTCAAAGTAGGTTCAATTTAAGATTTCATTTTGATTAAAAGTTAATATAAATCTTAGGTCAATTATTATTAAATTGTTCAACCAAATAATAAAATAAAGATTTTCATACACTAATGCATCCTTTGTTAATATATCTTTCAAAAGTTTCGTATTTTTCTCTCCATCATTCCTGAAAATCTCATTACTAGATTCTTTAACTAAAATTTACCAGAAGATCATGACTAGTGTTTGATGATTGATTAATAAGAGTTATATTTTATTCTCAATGATTGATATCTCAAGCTACTGATAGATAAGCATTTGTGATTTGTGATTTTTCTTATTTTGATTTAGATAAGTAAGATTATTTTCATTTAAGGTTTTAGTCATAATTTAGAGTTTTTCTTTAAGTGATAGATGGTAGATGTTAGTCCCTTGATATTGTAAGATCCTTTTGCTAGTCATTAGTGAGTCTTGGCTAATGTCTAACATAATTTAGACACAAGGAAGGTATGCCAAAGAAACCAAGATGACTTAACTAGAAGGGATCAATGGACTATAGTGCTTTGATTGGCTTCACTAGAATGAATTAAACTTGCCTTAAACATTATTAGTTGGACTAAGGATGAAATGATCCATAAATTTTGAACTATAGACAAATAGAGTAGACCATAAATGGGTATCAGTCAGCTAATATGCAGATTGACTTAGAACTTAGTTAACCTTCACCTTTAGATGAAGATTATTAGTTATGTGACAAAATTAGTAGGTTGAAGTGTGAAAAAATTGGGAGGACATGGAAAAGAACATAGATAACATATCTTGTCTTCAATTATCTCATGATTTTTTTTAAACTTAGGAGTGGATAAGTGGTAAGTTATATAAACTACTAACTAAAGTGGTGCGTAAATTGGTTGGAGCTGTCAACCATCATCTAAGTTAGGGACTTGGTAGACTTAGTACCCACATTCCTATACTCTTGTCCAACAAGTCCCTAAATACCTATAAATATTCATTTGAGTGAAAGCTTCATTCATTCAGAGAGTTAGAGTTTCATACCTTTTGTAACTATTGTGAGAGTATATAATGGTTGACATTTTTGTTATAAGGTTTATCATCTTTCTATTCTTTCTGCTGTTCGTTTTTGTTGACTAAGTTAATCACATTGGTTTACTTAAGCTATTGTGCAAAACACTTAAAACATGAGTGAATTGAAAAGGTTGAGTTAAATTGTAGGAGTTCAACTACCGTACTTACTTAGACTTTGGTATGTTTTAGTATGAACTTGGAGTTCCTTGCAAAGTAATAACTAGTACCAGAACTATGTTAGTTTAATGGCTAAAGGTATCAATATTAATAAGCATATTCCTTAAGTAGAAGCACTAATTAATCATTTGCCTACGAGTGAAGAAGTTCCATTTTATCCATCTCAATTTGAAGTCTTAGACAAGGAAATCTAAGTATTACATGATCAAGTGGTTGACCCGTTGAATACGTAAGAGGAAGTTAGTTTTAAGATAATAATCCCCAAATATGACATTTATAATTAGATGTTGGTCAAGTTAAAAGCACTATCTTTAAGGTGCATAAACCCAAAAATTTTTAGAAAATCCAGAATGCTAAGGAACTTAAAAACTTCTTGTAATATAGAGCGGTACTTTGTTGTTGCCAAAGTGGCAGATACAAAAAGAGTTGGCATTTGACAATGTATTGTGATGAATATGCAAAACTATAATCAAGAACGAAGACCTCTACCAAAATTAGTATTGGTCGTCCTTTTATAAAAACATGGGAGAAGATGAAGGAGTTCAAGTATCAATTCCCCAAATAATGTTTTTTGGCTTACTAGAGATGTCTTGAAGCAATTGAAGTAAGATTGCTATGTAAAGGATTGTTAAGCATTTCATTTCCTTAATGTTGGATATTAAAATTATATTAGATGAGGAAAATCTTTTCAACTGTAGGTTACAACCATAGGCACAAATAGGAAAATATATTATATGAGGAAAATCTTTTCAACTGTAGGTTACAACTATAGGCACAAATAGAGTTACATCACTAAAACATCAAGAATGTTATAGGTGCTATTATAGTTGTGAATGCTTTGGTAGATTTCAAGAATCCAATCAAGATTTAAGCCTCCTCCTTTTCTCAAAATTTGAAAGCTAATAGTTACTAAGAAAAGTGTGAGAGGTAAGAGAATAAAGATCATAGTGGCTAAAAGAAGCATGATCAAGAAGGGAAGTCCAAATAAAGCAAAAAAGCCAAACAAGGTGATAAAACTTCAAAGAAAAATCGTGGTTGCTTATTATGTAGTAGATTCGCTATGCCTAAGATTAATTAAGAAAGGATAAGTTAATGCTTTTCATAATGGATAGCAAAGGATCAAATGACCATTCAAAGCTAGACTTAATCGCATTTGCTTTCTTAATGTAATGAGTACCCAAGTGAATAGTGTGAAAATTTAGGCTAACATTGAGTCAGACTCTTATAAAGATGAAACTCTTGCGCTGAATACACAAGAAGGAGTTATATACAATGTTCTATTTAGTGTTGAAAGTTATCATGAGAAGTATAATATGATAGTTATACATCTTGATAATTTTAATTTGATTTTAGGCATTGCCTTTCTCAAGGCAATGAAAGCGGTTTTATATTTATATCTTGGAGATATGATGCTTATGGATGATTAAAATGTATATTATATAAATTATTGTAGATTAAGAATAAAATTATAATGGTGGTGCATATTTTGACTATGAGTATTGAAAAATCCTTAAGAAAGGCATGGAAACTTACGTTATAGACATATAGGAGAATATTAATGACCATATGGTAGAATTTTTTTTATGTTATTACAAAGATATTAAAGGAATTAAAAAAATGTGATGCCTAAGAACGTTTCAAAGGTTCTTCCCCTTATTGAGAAATTGCTCACAAGGTGAGCTAATTCTAGATGTGATTCCTCTTATATGTGCCTTTTATAGAATGTTCTTATTAGATTTGGTAGAATTATTGAAGCAATTTGATGAATTATTTAGAAGTGATTTATATTCGATCATCTAAAGCCCTTTACAATGCTTTAATATTTTTCCAAAAGAAGCAAGATACAACTTTATAAATTTGCACAAACTATTAAGCCTTTGAATAAGGTAGTTATCAATAATAAATATCTTATTCCATTAGTTAGAGGCTTGATGGATAAGTTATTAAGGATTCTGGTCTTCACAAAATTCAACATGTAAAGTGGATATTGGAAAATGCAGATTGTTGAAGGGTATGAGAAAAAGATGACTTGTGTAACTGGGGTATAAATCATATGAATTTTTAGTTATGTCATTTGGTTTCATAAATGCCTCTACTATATTTTACGATTTAATGAAAGATATGTTATATGAAATTTTGACAACTTTATGGCGGTCTATTTGGATAATATTGTGGTCTATAGTACTAATTTAGCATAATGTGTACAACAATTGAGGAAAGGGTTTGATATAGCGACATAACATTTAGTGAGCAAAGATTAGGTAAGAATGGATCCTCAAAAGATACAAGCAATCATTAATTGATAGGGCCCAAAGATGGTAAGAGAATATCAAAGATTTCTTAACTTGAAAAATTACTATCACCAATTTATTCTGGGCTACTTAATAAAAGTCGGGCCCTTGACTGATTTATTATAAACAAGAAAAAGCGAGAATGGTGTTGGTGTTAAGAAGTCTTAGAAAAGTTAAAAACTACAATTCAACCTATGCTAAAGTTACCCAAATTTCCTTTTAAGGTATATATGGATGCTTAAGATAAAACTGTTGACGTAATCTTGGTATAAGAACATTAT
Source organism: Erythroxylum divaricatum (assembly GCA_025434745.1). Classification (NCBI taxonomy): domain Eukaryota; kingdom Viridiplantae; phylum Streptophyta; class Magnoliopsida; order Malpighiales; family Erythroxylaceae; genus Erythroxylum; species Erythroxylum divaricatum. The sequence goes on from JANTPM010000003.1 coordinate 32,580,708, forward strand.
CATGTTGCTTTCAAAAGTCATACACATAAAGGTATCGACTAGCAATACTTAACCCATAGTATTAGCTTGATGTTTGGTGGGTTTATTTATTAAGTATTAGGTTTGTTATTTGTATGAATAATTTTTTTAGTAATATTATAGTAATCTAAAGAAGTTTTCGTTAAACAACCCTTATGATAATAATTTTTTTTATTGAATATGACTTTGTATGGGAGTTTAAACTGGGAGAGACAATAATGTAACAAATCCATTAAGCTAGAAGGAAGTATTTACAACTCTGTATGCTATCATTTCTATTTAAAAAAACTCTATATGCTATCATTCAAGTGGAATTAGACTTATTATAGCAAATCAAAGTAGTAGGTCTATTTGGTAGCATATATTGTTGAATTGTGCAATAAGTCAAAGATGGTGTTGTAAGACAAATTTGGCTTAACAGAGATGGGTAGTTGATGCCAAAGAGTAACCAATACACTTGCCAAGCTTCAATGCCTTAGGAAAACAATAGATGAAGGAGACAAATGATTCATAATAGGTTGGTCACCCCAGAGTACAACTGTAACATCCCACCCCCGACAGGAAGGGTAAAATAGTAATTTAGCAAAGGATGAGAGTGATTTGGATTAATTAGAATTGTCATGCATACTGGTATTGGTCAACAGTGAAATAGGTGCACATGAAATAACTGTACATGCATTCATGATTATTTCCCGGTATTGGGCCTAAACGACATTTTATTGTGAATAATGTGAAAATTGTGTTTGAAAAATTTATTGGAGTAATTTATTGTGTGTTTTATATTTTAAGGGATTTTTAGGAATTTTTCTGGAATTTTCCGGAGAAAATTCCTGGACCGAAAAAATCGCCAAGTGGCGAACCGGTTGATTTTCGGAAGCAAAAATTGCTATCCAATGGCACTGTAATATTGGGTTTAATATTTTGGAATTGTCCATGGGACCTTTTGAAAATGTATTAAAGATGTAATTTTTAATATTAGGATTAAATGATTAAAGTTATTATTTAATTTTTTGTCTTTATTTCTTTAAAATTTGGACATGTGTCATGGTGACACATCCCCATTGTGATTCTCGATCCTTCCCATTTAAATACATGAAAGATGACTTTTTCCTTCATTTTTCCCTTAGCCAACCGAAATTCCCATCTCCTCTTTCTTTGGTTCTTCCTTTTGCTTTGGCTTTGGTTCACTCTTTCTTCTCCTATTTAATGCTTCCCTCATACTTGCAAGCTTAAGCCTTGAGTGGATGATAATGTTGTGGGTGGAAAGTGAGAATTAGAAAGTAGAGAAAGTGGAGAAGTTGGTGTAGTATTGAAGGGGGAAAAAGCTTGATTTGGTAAGTTTGGTTTTAAGCTTTCATTATGTTTTTAATGAATCAATTGGTTGTTTTTAATGCATGAATTGGAAGTTATTGTTCATTCTAAATGATGATGTATGATGCATGAAGGTCTTGAAACCTATGGTTTAAATTGTTGGGTTTAAGACTAAGTTTAAGTATGACTTGAAAGTTGTATGATTGAAGTGTTTT
>JANTPM010000003.1:32584469-32599286 GCA_025434745.1 Erythroxylum divaricatum
GAGCCAAACAACAATCAGCCCGTTTAGTGAGAATGTCACGCCCAACACCACTATGCCAACTGCGCTCAACTACCCCAAGATGAAACTTATCCTTTGAAGATTACAACCAAACTAATTAAGAATAAAGAATTTTGCCAAGTAGTGAAATTCATTAATGGTCCTACATCAAGTCATTCAAGCATAAGAACCTTTTAAGTGCATGTTCAAAACATAATTCCTGTAATGATTTAAGATATATTTTCACAATCTTAGTAACTTGTATTGATATGTCTCTTTCAAAATTGCATAAAACCAAAAAATCAAAATGATTGAAAAGTATAAGAGTGGGACAATATACCTGTTTATGGAAATAGAGGGAGGCGATAATAATTTCGATCATTGCACAACTTTTGTAATCGAGCATGTGACTCAAGTTTTTATCAGAGGCTAACCTATATTTAGCAACATATGTATGGATTTGTCATTTTAAAATAATAAGCTTCTGAAACTTTATAGGAAACCCTTTTCTTTAAGATGGACTAAGGCTTTAAAAAAATTGAATAGGATTGATGACAATTAGAAATAGACAAAAGGTTCAGTTTAATTTAATTTAATAATATCATATAATAGCTAATTATATCATATAATTCATTTAATAAAGTTTTTAATTGCAACATTTGAAGTAGAATTGTTTAGGCTCATCTTTGCAAATGGATACGAAGGAATGTAGGTTTTGAATTATAGTGACTTTTTAAGAAAGTTGTAAGATCTCTAAACAATCAAAACTTCCACAGAAGCTTCAACTACTTGATATGAGGAATTTATTGACGAAAAGTCGAAGAAAGTGTAGAGTTTTCATCAAGAACGCTGAGTTAAATGTAATATAATATATAATAATTTGTATAATGCAATTAATAAACCTGTTCATAAGAAGTAGATACATGATATATGTAACAAGATTATAGATAAATTAACAAGGATGATGGGTTTTTATATAAGGTCGTATACAATGGATAAAGATGGTTTGAGGTAAAAAAAAAATGAAGGAGAGAGGTGTAGAATGAATTTGGAGAATAAAATTACTCATGCAAGAGTCGATATTATTCTGGCATTTTATGCTTCAATCCTACTATTATTTTGCTAAAACTTGGCTATAGACTATAGGATTATTTAATTGATTGAATGGAATAACTACGATTCTTATTTGCCTATGTAGTTTTAATGTTATATCGTAAGTACAGAACATATGTTTACTCAACATTGTTATTGGAATATAGGCTAAAAGGAAGACAAGATCTTAGATTCTATGATTTAGAGAGATTGAAACAATTAAACCAAGAAAGTGTAGTATGTATTCGTTTGAAGTCATAAGGATTCAATCATGTCAATTACGTAACTACACGAAATCTTCTGTTTTATTTAGCGTGTTCCAACCTTATGTCATTTAATTTTATCCACACATCATAAACATGTGGATAAAATTTCCTGATTTATGGAAAGAGAAGATCTGTTTCTTTACATAACACTCACCTATTTTGCAATTATATATAGTGAAAGGAAACAATGTTAAGTGGATCCAACTAAGTGTAATAAAGAAATGATGTCAGAGGATCAATAACAAGTGCAACAACTCACCCAAACCATCATCACTATTTGTAAAATTGATTGTCATAGCATCATCTTTATATTGATGAATTAAAAATCTAAAAAAATGGAGTAAATTATACCTTAAATCTAAAATTTAACTCAAAATTTTAATAATAACTGTAATTTAAGATTAAATGTATAAAACTTCGATTTATTGTAAATATAGATAACATTAAGCTGTTACATAATCATTCTCCAATGTCAAGTCAAGAGGTACTCTATGATAAAAGATAATGTTATTTTTAAACTAAAAAACTAAATCGCAAAAAAATAAAATAAAATAAAGCCTTAAAATTTTGTTAATGACTTAGAAAAACCATAAAAGATATATACCCAAAGTCAACGAGTAGCCCAGAGTATACCTTCAATTTCCAAAATCTGAGCTACTTGATTTTGCCTTTATTGAGTAAACATAATGGTTGATATTTAGGTAAAAATATATTTCTTAAAATAAGGTGGGGTGTGTTTATTTCCATTTAGGAGTTATGGGGTCAAGAACAATGGCTACTCTCAGGCACAGGTGGTTCCTTCACCGAACCGAAACGCTGAGAGACTTTCTTTTCAAGGCATACCAGTTTTAATGACATAAATGTACATTTGAGCTTTTTGGTTTGTTTGTTGTTTTTGAGTATTGTTTTGTTGAACTGCTCCATTTTATTCATAATTAGGAAAGATGACATTCATGATCCATACGCGAGTTCTTATACACTTCTGTTTCGCTTTTTTCAGGACATACCACTTTTAATGATACAAACGTTATTGGTTTTTTATGTTTAAAAAATGACAAGAAAAGATAAGCAGGCACGAAACTATGCTACTCCAAAGATGTCAATTTCTGGTCTTGATTATTTAAAAATAGTAGTACTTTTTATGCTTTAAAGTACCAATGTGTTCTTATCTATGAACCAAGGCACAAGAAGGTGGGGATAGGATATTTGCAAGGAATAAATCTTTTATTTCGATTAATCAATTTTTATTTTATTTAATTAAATTTTAATATAAATATATAGAAAAATAAAATAAAATTGACAGAACAGAGGATCTCGTTATCAGCATTCACAGAAGAAATATAGCTGGTCAGATAAGTAGGTGAAGTTTTTGAATGGGTAACAAAAAAAAAAAGTTATTTATTCAAAGACTAACCAAAGTTTGGCACTTGACATTGCTTGAAAGAGAGCGCAACAGGTTAATAAATATCTCACCAAGTGACTCTCATGGAAGGCATACAGAATTAAAAATAGAGAAATAATGGAAAAGATATGAAGTGAAATATCATCATATGACTTTTTAACCCTCCATGTATAGTGTCATTTTTGTTAAAAGATCTGACATGCGCTGTATAAAATAAGAATTAAGCATCACCACTGGCGAGTGGCGACAAAACATGGATTCGACAAAATATGATTTATTGCCTGACTTCAATGCATGTATCGTATCGTCATCAAAACAAAAAGTCGAGTCTCAAACTTGAATCAGAAAAGAATGACGAAATCATAACAGCTAAGTCCCGTAATGCGAGGCAACATCTTCGTTAATGAGTGTTCGGTGTTTTTGCTAGGGTAAGAAGAAACAACCAAGATTTTCTTCGACGCGATGCTGCACTTTTCTACTATAGAACATCATGATCCGTGTACCGTAGGCCCAGGAACTTACAAGCATATCATGGTAAACAAAAAAACTTACTGCACCTGAAAGAGGAAGAGGGGAATGCTCGGAGCCGTCCTTAATGAGACAACTTATACAGTATTGCCTTTTCCCCATTTCAAAATAATATATGTCAGAGGTCTACCTCATGTACAATGAAGAAAAAGGGAAGGGAACACACAAACGTACTCCTGTCTCATTCCCTAGAACATTGTCGCCAAAACAAAAGTAGGCCACCAGCTTTCAACTAGGATACTAAAACAATCACCTATAAGATTACTTTCCTATGTTTCATTTACATCATACGACAAGGATTAGTCATGCTGTACAAAGACATAAGCTTACACTGGGGATGCCGATAGTAGAAATTCAGGCTCATATCTCTGAAGCAGTATACCGCAAAAGGGACACCAAGGTTTTGACAATTCTTCTGAATCTGAAACTTCTGTCTCGCCTCTGATATCCAGGGTATACTCAGGTAACGTAAAAAAAGTCTCCGGTGCCAATTTGGAAGACCATCTATGGCAGCATTTACAAAACCATAGTGGAGTAATTGGGCAAACCTGCATAGAAACAGCACACCTTGCTGATTTATGTTTCTCAACAGTTCCATCACTCTGGGTACCTTCGCAAAAAGCAACTTCTGGAGAATCGAAAGGAACCGTCGTTGAACAATAGTTACAATGCTCTTCTGCTACATATCCACTTAAGTCAAACCTGTTTTTTAAGCAAACGCATGTCATAGAAAAACAAGTATAATAAAGGCACGGAAAGAATCTGCAATTCTAGAATTGCCACCCGTGCAAATCACTAATGTAATTTTCTTCTAATGTCTGAGGATGAAACATCATTGTCATTACATGATACTAACACTTTTAGTTTGTGAAGGAATATGTTAGCCATCATAATTAACTTATCATAACCTGGAAGCAACCAAATTGGATCATCTAGAAGAATAAAAGCTATACCTCCTTTCATCCCTTAAGATTTCTGATACAATTGCTTTCAGCTGATGCCTGCCATCAGCATGATTGCGTGCAACCCACTGCTCCATTTGCGCTATTCCAACAGGAGACCAACAACCAGATTTGGTTGAAGTTTTCGCTGGATGGGAAATGAGATTTTTGAAAGCAGAGAAACTCAAACCCGCAAGCCTTTCACGTAGTTCATGTTCACTGCTAAAAAGCAGCTTCATCCACAATCTGAATCTCTCACTTTCAGCACTCACTGGCTCTAAATTAACTTGGCAGTTGATCTCTTCAGGCTTCAGCTCAGACAAGATTACGCGCCTACAGATAATATTAAGGAGGTGCAATTGGCGAGAAGTAACCAGTGAGAAAGTCTGAGGAATGTGTAATAAAACCTCATCAAGGGAAAGGTTCACTTTCGATCCAATAAATGTTACCAATAGCCATTTACACAGTATATGGTCTATATAGATAGGTATCAAATGCCTGACAGCTGACAATGCCGCCATGACATCCCAAATAACAAGAGGTTTTTCTGGATTTTCAAATTTTTTCAGAGACCATAATATATTGGATTCCCAGTGAAGTAATTCATTTGCTTGAAAACCAAGAAAAGCTTCTTTACTGCAGTCCAGAGAAGTGTCAAGTAATGCATGATCTTGTTGCCCACCAATCCAGAAGAACTCAACAACAGCCTTCTGAGCTCTGCATATTATAGAGAAGATTCATTTTCAGAGGGAATGGGAAAGACTAGGTAAATAGGAACCTATTTAATTAATAAACTGAGCATAATATTGTGGCGTCCTCCCTTTGATTGATTTAATTTTTTTTATTAATTTATACTTCTTATAGATGTTCCTAGAATTTTGTTCTCAAGTGCAACCATGCTTTTGTTGTTTTAACTTTCAGTTACCCATTCCAACTGCAGGACCACAAAAGCAACTCACCTCGCCTGGTACATAGGATTCAATTGATCAATATCAAGATTACGGACCTGCAAACAAAGATAAAGACCTATTATGGCAGTAATTAAGAGGTTTAAAGAAATAAATAAACAGTCTTAAAGACCAAGCAATGAAATTCAAGTTTTTGATGTTGTATCTAAATCCTGCCTTTCCTCATCTTTCTAAAGTTGGAAGCAACAAATAAGATAAAGGAGTAATATTATGGATAATTGAGTTAGCATACCATAGCAAGCACAAGATTTCCAGGAGAAACTGCAACACCTAGGCATGAGAGGAATATATCTGGAAGCTGCATGATTAATTCTAACATCTTGGTGAAGATGAAAATGCATATACAGCAACTGAAAAAATGGATACCAAAAACAAAATAAGCATACGTCAGTTGAGGTCCTCAATCCAGGAATATTCGAAGGGATGGGAACTTCACAAAGAGAATCCCCACGGAAAACCCAGCATCGGACATAATTGTCCTACAACCATTTTCAGAAAGAGATTGATTAAATTAAGATCACTTAGTAGATGACATTATATAAAAACAACAACAACAACAACACCTAATGAGAATCCCGCTAATTAACGAGGTCTGGAAAGGTCCAACAATACGCAACCTTACCTCTAATTAGTAAGGAGACTATTTTCAATAAATCCAAAAGGAAAAAAAATATTTAAAACAATAAATAATAATTAAAAATAAAATAAAAATAAAATAAAATGACAAACAAGATAATACTGATAAATTAAAAATAAAAACATATAAATTAAATAAAATATGTACTAAAATAAATAATACAATAAATATAGAACAAGGTAGAGAGTAAAAATAAAAGATAAATATGTAAATGAATACACAAGCAACAAAGAAGACAAGTATATAAATAAATCAAACAAGCCAATACAAGAAAATATTTAACCTAAAAGAAGGTTTAGGCTAAAAAATTTGGAGGGAGGTACTACGTATTAAAAGTTTAGGCTAAGTATAATTCATAAGACTCAAAGAAAAATGCTTAAAAGACCTAAGAGAACAAGGAGGATCTCTTTATATGAGATCTTTTATCTGTATCCTAGTCCACAAAAAGTTCAAAGTTTTACCATTACAAATAAGATTGTAACGCAAGGTGTATTAGATTACAAGTATCTGCAATAGTGGCAACTAAATGAAGCTTTAAGCCTTTCCAAAAAATCTTACAGATGTTCGTAGTCTCTTGATCCTATAGAATCTTCATAACTTAGAAATCCTATGCTCAGGATCATTAAAAATAGCTCAATGCCTCTATCTCTTTTCTCCTTTCTTTCTGATTTTACGACCTTTCATTTTAGCTTAGTAACATATCAGCATCTTTAAAAAAATCAAATTGATGTCTGGAAGTCATCTAATCAAAAGGAGCTAATAAGGCCTTGATGTGCTCACTACGACTTAATTAGGGCATCCTGCCAACTTAAAAGGTTTTGTTTAGCGCCAGCAGATAATGTATATAAGCTTATAAAGGCACAGTACAAATAATAAATTGCAAACAATCAAACGTGAATTGAAGTACAACCTATCATCCAAATCAGTCAGCAAATACCAGAACTAGAATAATAGACAACAAGGGGTTGCAATCTAATTAATGCCAACAACAAATGAACCTTCACTTCATCACTTTCAATACCTGGCCAGAGCTGTACAAGCAACATCCATCAAAAGCCCAAGCTAATCCTGTAACCTGTTCAATTCTTAAACTCATACATGATTATCAAGATACAGCAACATACTAAGTAGCAAGTAAGAAACTTACAATGCAGTCATGAGCATCATATGCACCTGCATTGTCAAATTGACAACCAGATAAATCAGATGTCCATACTTCAAAAGAACCAGACCCTTTGCCAACTGCTAAGTGGATCTTGCACGGGGATTCAGCAGGCACTGCCAGAGAGAGAACTGATACTGGTATGCTGTTGATAGATATAACCTAAAAGGAAATTTTAATGACTGAAGAAGGAAAGGTCAAACGATATAAATCAATGGGCTGGCAGAAATGTTAAGGAGATAAGACCTACCTCCCTCAGCAGGACAAAAGGAGCACTATTAGCTTCCGATGACTCCAGCAACTGCTCAGCATTTGACATCCAAATTTTGACACTGAAAAAAGAGAGAAACAAGTCAAGCGACTACCTTAAATATGATGAAATTACTTCCAATAAAAAATATGGATGCCAGAGAAGTCTACTGAATCATATGAATATAAATTGATTCACTCAAAATCCAAACAGAAATTAGAATTTTAACAAAAGATTTTATTCAGATTCATTAATCCACTGTGACCTAGAAGGCAGGCTCACAGTGAGAAACAAGATATTGAAGTTACAGCAGTACACAGCATGTCAACAAACATCATAGACGAAAGTCTCTCAATCATTATTGAATATACAAGTGCCAAGTCCACATAAACAGTTAAAGATATATTTGGATGCTTATATCATACCTTACCTCCCATCAGAACTCCCACTAGCCAACAAAAGCCGAGGATCAGAACTGGAAGCTAGTAAGACCAAGCTGATTGCTGTAGTCCACGAATTATGAGCCTGAAGAAGCCCAACAAGGATTACAGAAGTAGGGTTCTCAACATGCTCAACAGAGAAGTATTCTGGTGCATGAATTCTCCACACTGAAATTTTACCGGACTTGCCTCCAGCTACAAGTATGGAGAAGATGTGGGACGAAACATCTAAGGGAACAGTTTGGTTTTTGGATGAGAACCTCAAAAGCGGAGACCAGGCAACAACAAGTGATGATAGCATTGCAATTCGAGAAGCATATTTATCTGCAGTTATCAATGCACAAGTGCTATAATCCTCTAATTCGTTTCCCCGTATTCTACTTTTAGCCTCATTGACCTGAAAAATGACCAACATGCACTCAAATAGGTAAAAAAGGGAAGGGGATGGGAGTGTTAGGAAATTATCATATTGCAAGAGGTCTACCTTAATCAATCTTCTGTTCTCTATCTTTGTTTGATGGAAAGATGTCAGACTGTCTTTCTCGCCATTCCTTGTAGTCAATAACGCGCAAGCTTCCGATTCCTCACTGCTGTAACAAGGACATCTTAAAAATGATAAGCAGATAGATGAACAGTAATATAATAACCAAATTATCTTAAGCACTAAATTAAAGGATTTCCCATTATTTAACATCAAATGTCAAGAATTTAGGCGGCTTCCTGCTGAAAAAAAAAAAGGTTTGTCCATGCTAAGCAGAAACGTTGAGATAAAATTAAGTACGATAGATAAAATTTTGGTGATATGTAGACTGTAGTTGCTTCCCATCCTAGAACCCACTTTTAACTTCTAATCCTGCCTGGCGTTCATACTTCTGTTAGGCCATTGTTTACTTTTACTGATTTAAATGAAGAATATCCTTCTCTTAAGCTGTAAAACATGATTCTCTCCACCTAATTATAGTATAGAGACCAGAAAATCAAAAGTACAACAGTATTCCAGACAAGGAATGAGAAGAATCGACTATTTACATGTCACCACGAACAACCGTTCGTCTTCGCTTCCGTTCCTTTCTGGTACTGGAGTTTGTCAGATCATTATTACAGGATTGTAATAGACTATCAGTACATCCTTGTGCTACTTCGTCCTAGTGAGAGAAGCCAGGAAATGGTGAAGATAGTAATGCCAATTGAGTGTGGTCACAAACACCTGTTTCCTTTCGAAAGAACTAGTAAATTAATAGATGAAAGAGCTTACATTAGCAAATTCTGGGGATAAAGAGTCCAACTCTCCAAAATTTCTACTTGTGAGATAATTGTATAGTTTGTCAGATAGATCTGTAACCTACAGAAGAATAGGATAAAAAGAAATATTTGTGACTTGAGCATCTAGGAATTGCGAAGCATTGACAGGAAACATTGATATTGGAATGAGGATCATGTCTAGTTTCACAAGTGAAGCATACTTCAATCCACTCGGCACAAAAATCGCAAAATGGTGGACGATAAAGCTTGACACGGCCTTCAGTCGTGCAAACAGCGAGCAAACATCTGAATGGAGCGTTGGTGGCATCAAAATTGAAATCAGCATTATTAATTATATAGGTGAATATAATAATGGAAAAAAAGGAGTTGATGTAATACCCAGAGTTAGGAGCCATTCCAATAGGAGACCAAGAAATAGAGCGAGCACAAGGACGGCGATCGCGAGATAAAGAAATGGGTAATAGGCACCCAGTAAGCAAATCTACAAGTATCTCACCATTTTTGTTTAAAATAAGATTAGACAGACAGAGAGAACACTAAGATGAGAAATAGAAAAACAATTCCAACCTTCTCTTGTGACCCTGCCGATTGGATAAGGTTGAGTATCCGCGGGAAGTCTAATTAAGCCTCGCGCTCCAAAAGGCATTGCTGGATTCTGGCAACACCAATTATCAAGAGACTACTGTTAATTTTAATTCTATCATTACTAGTATTACTAGTACTAGGATGAAGAATAATATTACTATCACCAGAATAGTGACAAGGTGACCGGAGGCCACGGCGATCAGGTTCTCGTCCGACCAAGCCAGGGCGTTGGGGAACGACGGCGCAGCCACAAGCGCAGCTGCTTGGAACCGGGAAGCCATTAATTCTGCTCAAGGAAACAAACAAACCTCTTTTTCTTTTCTTTATTTCCCTCCAAAAAACGAATCCCCAATTAAACTATAAATTATGTTGAAGGAGGAGCGAGATGAGACACTAGCAGCTTTCAAGTTTCAAGTTTTAACAGTTTGTGGTTCGTGAACCCTACTTCGAATCCCACCGACCTCTCTCTTTAATTATTTTTTTGTTTACTGTACATATTTGGGCCCAATTTTTACTCAGCCCAACCCAACTGGATCAACTCAGTTATAGGTTATGTCATTATGGAGAAAACCCTAATCTCCAGAGTCTCCGTATATATTGATTGCAATAGCCTTTCCACAGCCATTTCAGTCGCCGAGGAAGGTAATCTCTCTTCTGTCATTTCATTTCCTGTTAGCTCTTCCTCTCTCTTTATCTGTTTCTCTGATTTAACTCTACGGTTTATTGGATCTACATACGTAGAGCTCCGTCTCTCTTAATTGCTGTGTTGTGGTGTATCGTTTGCAGATTAGAGATTTGTTAGCGACAATACAGTGATGGGAGATATTGCTTGCAGCTACGCCGCTATGGTTCTTCATGACGAAGACATTCCCGTTACTGTAATTAACTCTTCCTTTGTTTCTTCTCAGTTCTTAGTTAAATTGTCTTCTTCTTTTTTATTGGTAGAATAATTGGTTGGAACAGGCTGAAAAGATACAAGCTTTGCTGAAGGCAGCCAACGTGTCGGTGGAGGCCTACTGGCCAGGCCTTATCGCAAAATTGGCGCAGAAGAGGAATCTCGATGACTTCATTTTGAATGTTGGTGCCGGTGGCGGTGGAGCCCCCTTAGCAGCTGCGGCCCCTGCTGGTGGTGCGGCCCCTGCCGCCGCCGCCGCACCAGCTGCTGAGGAGAAGAAGGTAATATGTATTAGGATTTTTGTTTTTACGTTTCAATTTTTCCTCTATTTTGTTTAAGCGGTTCGTTTTTCGGTGCAGGAGGAACCAAAGGAAGAGAGTGACGAGGATATGGGCTTCAGTTTGTTTGATTAGAGATTCCTTCGTAGTTTGGAAAATTAAGGTTGTAACTTGGCTGAACTTTGTCGACACTATAATTCTCTTGCTGTGTTTTTCTTTTTTTCTTTCAGGATAGTTTGCGTTATTACTATCTATTTACTCAAATGCAATATTATGTTATGAGTTTGTCTTATTCTTAATGGTATTGGCATGAATTATGTCTTTGTGACTCCTTCCTAACATGATTAAACCTCTTAGTTCTTGTTCAAAGTGACACTTCCAACTCAAATATCCATCCTGCTTTGTTCTTGTTTATTAGGTTATGTTGCTTCTAGATGATTCAATAAATCATTCTGTAGGGCTCTAATGGTTCATCTTGTACAGTATGAACATACACATGTTAGGATGTTAGAACATGCGGTAGTATGTTATGTAGTTCTCTTCCCCGGAAACAAAGTTCCTTGACATAAAGAGTTACAAACAGCCAAGAAAGGTTTAAATGGAAATTTCTGATTAGATGTTTAATAACATAATGTTGGATAAAGTGCAAAAACTAAAGGAAAATCTCCATTTCTTTGTCTTGAGCTTGCATGGATCATCGAGAAACTTGCACAAATGTGCCAGTTGTGGAAATTATGAGGACAATTAACATGTCTAAAACAAGTTTCAATTGTCCATTCCTCTTTGCAGTATAAAAATCAGGTGTTTCCATAAGCAACGTTATGTCCATCAACTGCTATTAATAGAAGTTTTGCTAGGTTAAATTTTATTAACTTAACGCACTAAATTTATATATTTTATTAAAGAACACACTATTTATGATTATTTACTCGGCTTTGTTATAGTCAAAATTATACTTAGTACTATTTGAAATATTTATTATATAAGTTATAGTCAGTTATGCAACTAATTGATTAAATTCATACATAATTATTAACAAATAGATATACTTTCATTATTAAATTTTAGAACAATAAATGACCTTATCTATGTTCATATTCTTCATTTTGTTGCAATATAAAAAAAAAGAAAGATCATTATTAAAATTATTAAAAAATTAACATACAATAAAATATGGAATGGAGCTCAAATATTTTCAATACATAATCAACTTTTGACACTTCTACTATATTAATATATCAAAATGCTCATAAGTTGTTTCGTGAATGTCAATATGTGAATAATTATCCAACTTTATTTTATTATATTAATCTTACACCTTTTTTTGTTTGTAAATTTCTACAAATTGAAACCTAAATCAATAATTTTGTTGCATAACAAGGATGTACTAACAAAATCTGAAGTTAATATTGAACTATTGTGATTCAATTGATTATATATTCTTCATTGATAATCATCAGATAAGTCATAACATAACTATATGATGATATCGATATGTAGTGAAGCTTATAACGATACAACTACCAAAAATATATTCAATTGCAACAAGTTTGTAACGTTGATCCAAAACAACCGTTTTGTTATGGTATTACTAATCTCATTCCAATAACTATCAAAGTTTCCAATTGTCTTGTCTGTTATTACTTGACTACTTTATTAAAAGAGATGACCGATTGAGATAATGCTAACTTCATCTCACACATATTAGCAAAACAAATGTGAGGAGTTAGATATTTTATGTCAAAAATAACTCAATAACTATTTTAAATACCTCTAACTTATCACAAATTTCTTTTTTCCAATTCTCATTGTTTATATGTCGATAAATAAGTTTGTTGATAATCTTGTTGTCTCCACCTAATGAACATATCCATATAATTAATTGCAGTTTTATGCATTTTGGATGTCATATCCCACCTTGTTGGACAATCTAGAATTCTAGATAGAATTTCCTAGTTTAGGGAATGCATAATTTTCTTGTAGTTTTTCAAACTTCTCAACATGTTTAGGTATTGTACCCTAATACATTATATTATCTCGGATTGCTTTATAATCTTCAATCCATCCTTCACAATTATACTCACTATATGTGCAAAATAATGAATATGGAAGGACATTCCATCCATTAATAAGCTCTCAACCTACGACTTACTTTTAACTTTGTCAATCACAATATCGCTTGTGTTATCATATTCCAAAGTTATTGTTGACAACTTTGCATTGGTGTTCTAATATGTAAAATGATCAACCAATACACTTATTAGCCTTTCACTTCTATGAGGTGTAAGAAGATAAATAAACACACCATTTAGAAATAAAATCAAACATCAAATATAATAAAATCAAAGAAAAAGTGATAAAAAAATCAAAGAATATTATTTACCTTATGATAAAATTACATAAAGCCTAATTGTTGACAATATAATGCAATATCATAACCATATAGTCCCTCTTTTAATTTTGAATTGTCCATATAGTTAATGTGATCCCATTTTTCTTGTTACTAACTGAAAATATCTTTAATATCAATCACTTTTAGGCATCATAAATCTTGAAAATGTCATTCTTAATGCTATTCCAAGTAGGCATCTTAAAAGTCAGATAAAGTGATCTAATAAACATTCTAAAGTCTATATGATCTATAATCGAGAGTGGAAATTCAAGTCCTTATTGCTTTCTCAAGAAAATTCTTGGATTTTTTCAAGATTATAAGCCATGATAGTTGTTTTATTTTTCCTTTTAATAGAATATGCGTAAAAATATTTGACCTCCTAATAATATTTTTCTTTGATTATATGCATTGACATGTCTTTTCAAATGCTCAGTTCCACATTTTAAACTATTATCAAACAATTTAACAATTTATGCTAGTACTTATATTTCTTCTTATCTACTTCCTCATTTGTTTTAGTTTTTGTGAGGAGATTTCACACATGACTTCTTATCTTCGAATAATTGTTTGTTTTTTTTCTATTTGAATTGTTTTTTTCACTTGTTATATAATCATGCATTAGATTAAAAGTTTCCATTGCGTTTGATTGAGTTGAAGGCTTAACTTCATCTATCTGAAAAAATAATAGATAATAAACATAATAATCATCTAAGTAGAAGCAAAACATCATATGGCAATTATAGAAATAAGAAAACTTAGCCTAAAATAAAGAAGTCATGAGATAAGGCAGCCAACATCTACGAACATATACTCCAACTATAAAATATTAGTTATTCACATCTTACAAAAATACACTTCTTTATATGCAAAATAATTCATGTTAATAAGATGTTGCATTATTAACATAAGGTTGATTATGAACTATATTGTTAAATAGCTAAGCAAAATTTAACTAGGATTGAAAATTAACGTGGAAGCTACCTTTCATTAGATTCAAAATAGACCTAAAGAATGCAATGTGGTGAAATATTTACAAACTCATCACTAATTAAATAGATCTATAAAGGGGATTAGTAAACTTCTCATATTTGATAAAAGAATACAAACATTTTGAACAACTAAAACTTTAATATTCTAGAATGAGGATAACAACTTCCCTTGAAACCTCCATCACACTAGCTTTTACTTAAAGAAGTCACCAATTGATTATCAATGGTTGTTTCATAGGTTATAATGGCTCAATATGGAAGTATAAGGCTTTGTCTAAGGTGAGAATTTCATGTTAGAACATGAATTCAAATATATTGGCAAGGATATTGATAAATTTGAGAATGTTGACATTGGTTCTATCAGTAATAGGCAAACATATAAGATGGAGAAGGATCTAGGATACTATCAAATTGATAAGGCACATTATAGGGTACCCACTTTTAAATTTAAAGTCATTGAGACTTATTGAGTAAAACCAAATTTGCATTTGGTTAGCAAACCTTATGCAAATTCATGGGAGTGTTGATGTGTGTGAAACTCACAATTTAGACACATCGTTAACCATACTCTTAACATATTACATATAAATGGAAGAGAGGATCATAAATTTGAAGGATATGTTGTAAATATAGATGAACATAAGGATGAACAGGGTGAATATATGAATAGATAGGATAAATTTGTGGATGATAAATTTGTGGACGAAAATTTAGAGATCACTACAATTAGAG
>JANTPM010000003.1:32622248-32644715 GCA_025434745.1 Erythroxylum divaricatum
TGCATGAACATGGAAATGCATCTTTAACTCTCATTAGTCACTCACATTTACCATCCTACCCTTCCCACTAGTAATGGGATGTTACATCTCGTTCCTTCAAAGATTTGAGCATATCAATTTTTCTAAACTAGTTGCCCTCATTCAAATTCTTTAATACATCATTCATGTTAAATATCGTTTGGTCATCATTAATTCGAATGACGAGGTTCTCTTCATAGAAATCTAGCCTAGTTTTTTTGATATTCAAGCATGGTATATCAAGAACTGATGGATAATAGGGAGGGTCGACATTCTTTTCTTCATCATTTTTCCTTGTCTCTTGGTCTTCTACAAGATAAGGTTCAGCTTGGTATTCCAATGATTCTTCTAGCTTTTCCCCATTCTTAATTATGATAACCTCATATTGCTCTTATTGACGTAATTCCATAGTGCTCAGAGAGTCTTCCACATTTCTCTTACAAAATTCATGAGAAAGTTGTCTCACTTATATCTCCAGGTTTTGAATAGAAGAGGCATGATTTTCTATTACTTGATCAATTTGTTCTTTTAGTCTCTTCTGGGTCTCTTCCATGTCTATTAGCTTATCCATAATTTTGTTCAATTTGGAATCTCATAAACTATATTCATCTTGCTGAAATTCAAATAGGTCTTGATGTGCCATGTGAGTACTTGCGTTATTGGACCAATAGAAATATGGGTGGTTCTGCTACCCTGAAGCGTATGGTTCATATAAGGATGATGATTTTTGCAACTAAGTTGAGGCTCATTGAAATCCGCAAGAGTCAATTGCTCCCTATAATATACATCCTTCATGATCATTTTTTTTATCTCTTCTTGATATCTAATTTTCTAGATTCTCCATCGTTGTCTTATAATGTCCAAATTAATGTGTTTTTGACTTTTCACCCAAACTTCCTACACTTCTATTTTCAAAAGATAGTAAAAAAACCTTAAACTATAAGAATCAAACTAATATATGCCTCCCCAATAGTGGCGCCAAAATTTGACTAGGGTTTGGTTATGTGTAACTTTCAATTATTAACCCATCATAATCCACAAGTGCATGGTTCGTTAGCATAGTATCAAAGGTGTCGATATCATGAGGAGGGAACTAATCTAATCATAAAATCTGAGGCCAAACAAATAACAGAAATTTAAGATGCAATAAAACTAATATGACAATCTAATTCAATCGATCAGATTAAGAATCAAATACGAAAATACTAATTATTAAGCAATTTGCAACACACCCAAGAATCAACCAAAGGAAATTACCAATTGAAAAAAAGAGAATTTTACCTATCTTTAAAGCTAACCTAACTAATTATGAATTATTTGATTGTTGGTTCTAGACTATCCTAGGGTTAATTACTCTCTCTCGAGTTATAACCATTAACCCTAAATCATAAACCTTAATAAGATTATGGAGGATACAATATCTCAATTTACAACCTATTCAAAACCCTAATTAGTTATGAAGTTCTCTAATAAACTATCATAAATCTATGCAAGATCTCTCTTCACAAAAATTCTTGATCTGATTCAATTCTAATTTTTATTAAATTGGCTAACTCTCGTTAGTCCAATTTAAGTGTTTTCTATTTGATTCACCCTCTCAGTTCATTATCAAATTATGCAATCACAAAATCAAACCCCAATAATCTCCACTAAACATATAAACAATCAGATTCTCATTAATTTAAGAATAAAATTTCGAAGGTGAGTTTAGAACATCCTTGACATTCTAGATCCTATTATCAACTGTTCAATCCAATTATTTACAATAATAAAAACTAAAAATAATATGAAATACAATCTAAATGGATGATGAGAGATAACAACGTCGAGAAACCTCCTGATCTGGGAAGTACTTCGAGTCAGCTTCTTCACCCCTTCTCTCTTCCTTCTTCTATTCCTCTACCTCTCGATGATCTCTCTTTGGGGTTCTCAAGGTGGATGATGAAAATGCTCATCTTTCTACCTCTTTTTGTTCTTTTTTTATATCCTCTTGTGTTTTAGGTAACCCTAGGATTTTTTTGAGATCCGAAAGGTCCAAAAACTCCCTCGAAACCTGATGTTTGTGAGTGTCTGCGCATCTGCCCAATGCAAACCATGATTGTGGTTCACATATGAGCCTTTTGTCACAATCAAGGGCTAAATCTGGAGTTTTTGTCACGATCGTGGCCTGATATGCCATGATTGTGAGCCGTTAGTTGGCCCAAATGTCTCCAAAACTCCTTTGTTCTATAATGTTGACCCTGAAATACTAACAAACACATCAAAGTATCTAAAAAATATAATATTTAAGTTCAAAGACTTGTATTAACCTATAAAAACACTTAAAACATAAATAATTAACAAACTAACACAATTCTAACCTAAACACGTATGAAATAATTGAATTAATGACCAAACACATATCAAATTATACTCTAAAATATGATGCAATTTACACTTATCAAGATGCAAACATCATAAGATACAAATTGATTTCTTAATGTAGCAAAAGGAGGAGTATGTGTAGAGGAACTTACAACCAACTAGGATAGACAGAGAAACAGGCGAATAAAGATGTATGTGTAACCTCTATGCTCAAATCACTAACAAATGTAACGACCCAACATATACCTTGAAAGTATTATAGCATGTCTATGGTGTATTAAGAAGTAAACATAATTAATTAAGTGCATCTTAGTAAGAGATATTATGTTACTTAATGTAAAAGACATGTGTTAATGGGTAATTTCTTCATTTTGGCATGGATGTACATACTTAGAGGTGAAATATGTACAAAATTTTTTGATATGTTGCTTGCATTTATGAATGTGAAGTGAGGGGAATTGGTAGAAGAACTATTCCATTTGCTTATGGAATATTTTTGGATTTAGACGTGTTTTTGTGTTGCTTTTGCATGATAAGACCAAAGTTAGTTGATTTGAGATGTGTACCTAACTAAATGGATAGGTTCTACTGAACATATTTCTATAATTTGGCTATATCTTGTGTTCTAAACTCCAAATTGGATAATTTCAATTGGATATTAAATCGGAGATATAGATCTAAAATTTCTTGAAGGAATCGAAATTTTATTGTGCCTATAAGATTTTTGAATTTTGGCTTGGAGTTGTGTTATGGTTATTGTCCCTATTTTTAAATAGCATGTAGTGTTATGGGTATAGCTCCCGGAATAATTAACCAAATTGCATGAAATTTATTACATTAGAAAATTAAGACATAGGGGAATGAAATTAGTTGATAAGATTGTAGACCAATGTGGGAAGTAAAGGAAGAAGAAGGACCAATATGCAAATTTTCTAAAGTTAACACATAGACCAATTAGATTAAGGCATGTGTGACTAATAATAATAAAGCATGTGTGTCTAATAGGAATTAGGCATATGGGGAGGGGAGATGTATGACATTTTGGGGGTTCTATGTTCAAATTTTTCTCCTCTCCATTTCATCTTCTTCATCCCATCATTTTTTATGCAAGAAATCAAGCCAATCTTAGGTGAAAATTAAGGTAAAAATTAGGGATTGTCTCTTTACCTATATCTCTTCTCACTTTGCTTATGAAGGAATGAAATTATAAGGTTGTAAATGGGATTAAGAGCTATATTTTTGGTTTTTCTAGTTGGTGAGTCAAGCAAAGCCAAAGAGGAAGGGAAGGAAAGGCAATAGAAGACCTACTTTGTCAATTTTGAGGTTTGGGACTTGACTTAGTTGATATTTATATTTTTGTATGATTGAATGGATATAAAGATACATTTAAATGTAGTTTGTTGGTGGGATTTTTCTTTGGTGTTATTTTGAGGTTACTTTGTATGAACTTGGTTGTATATAATAAGGGAATATCGTGTAGTGGAATTCTGTCTACGGTTTGTTTGAGTCACGAGTCATAAATCAGCCTATATACTTCCAAATTCTGTGATTTTAGTTGAATATGAAAACTAAGACATATAATTAGAAATCTATAGAACAATTTTTGAATTAATTCTAGCTTCATAACCTTGAAAATTGAGATCGAAAATAGTGGTATGATGTTGCCCCTGTTTTTGAGCAGTTTGTGATATTTGGTCTATATCTTATGAGTTAGGATTCCAAATGACTTAATTGTTAGTGCTATATAAAATAGAGACATAAAAGCAAAAATGCATAGAAGATCTAGAAATCCAGTTTTGACTTTTTCTATATGCATGTTAAGGAACAAATAGTGGTATAAATGGAGAGAGTGTCTGTCACGACTGTGACATTGTTTTTGTTTATGATTTTTACCATATCTTATCCGACCTTTATGAATGTGTATGAAAATTTTCAAACACCTAGAAATAAATAAAATAGGACTTACCACATATGAATTGGGAGACTGAACATTGGAATATAAGATTGAGCATAATGCATTCCCAAGAAAATTTACATATACATAAATGATTTGTATGCATATTCATTACTCATATGTGTATAGTATGATTATAAAAATGTGATTTTGACACCTTTCTAATGGTGGTAAGCCATGAATTGCATGTATGAATGCAAATATAGATTTTATTACTTGAAATGAATATCATATGACTTGTCAATATATGAATTGTGAATTGGCAAATGGTTAAAAAAATGTTACAGTGTTTGCGTTATTGTCTTAGTGGTGGATAGATGGGCATATCTATAGGGTTACAGTGTAGTTGCTACAATTTGACACCATCAGTGTCCACAATTCGATACCTTCAGGTATCTGCAGTTCGATACATTCGTATATCTATAGTTTGATATCATTGGATATCCACAACACTCGTTATCTATACCCACAGAAAATGTCTCGATCTAACATATAAAGTAAAGTAAAGAGATAAAAATAAGAAATAAAGTATGACAATATAAATAATCAGTATATGAATGAGCATTTGCATTTTATTAATAATTTGTATCATTGAGTGTTGAATATCAATGTTTGAGTTTTGAAGATGACATTATGGTATATGAAAAAAATTAAAGCATGTTTACATTATTTTTTTGATTAAGTATACCATCATTATTTATATTTGTGTGATGTTCAGTAATGTATATACTTGATGGATGACTATTGTGAGTGATCACCCAAACTAAGTATTTGGCCATTAAGCTTAGCACGGTTGTTAATCCGTGTAGGTTCAAGTTATAAGAGTGAGGTACAAGAAACATCTGTAGGGATCAAGGCCAACAGATAAAAGAAAAAGTACTTTTGGAAGGCGCTTTTAGTTAAAGATTAGTATAAATGTAGTGGTTAAAGGTAAATGTATGCTTTTTTTATTACCATGTAAATCTACAAATGTTGAGTTTTGTATTGTGTATATGTATAGTATTAAACTGAAATGCATATCATGAATGTATGTACAGGAAATTGGTTACCTTATGTGTGGATGGTTGTAGGTTCCATATGGGAGGTGTTACAATCATTCTTTAAATTATTCTTAAAGAACTTACTCCAATAAATCCTCTTAATCTTCCCTTGATCTTTTCCTTATGGGCTTGTAAATATTCTTCTTTTACTTCAATGGTCATATAATCAATTTTGACTTTAACTTTTCAATGATACATACCATATAATCAATTTTGAAAGTTAAAGAATGAAGAATTTTCTCCATTACATGAATATCTCCATCTTGTTTCCACATCTCTTTAATTCATTTACAATTGCCTTCACTTTTATATAACAATCTGAAATTAACTTGGATTGCTTCATTTTCAAAACTTTAAAATCACTTCTTATTATTTGACGTCTCACCTTATTTACTTTATCAACACCTTGAAAATATTTTTAAAAAATATTTCATGCTTCTTCCAAACTAATGCATCGGCTACTTTCTTAAGCATTGAATCATCCAAACATTGATGGATGAAAGTGATAGCTTATTGTTCCTTCTTTTTTTTTGTTTTGGACAAAGCTTCTTTATCATGTTGAGGCTTCCCATAACCTTTCTTTACAACCTCTTACACATCTTAAGAGTTAAGCAAAGCTTTCATGCATAGACATTATTTCTCATAACCTTTGTAAGATGTGGAAATGAGAAGAAAATGAGTTCATTACTTGTCATTTCTTACTTTCCTCACATTACTCTTCATAATACTTTAAGAAATAAGACTCAGATACCACTTTATTAAGAAATGAGAGAATGGAGAATGAAATAAAACTTTATTCTATTTCATCTTAACTATTAAAAAATAGACTATAGTATTCATAGAATTGCCCATCCTCTATTTACAAAAAGACCATAAATACAAATATAAATAACTCACTTAATGCTAGAAGACTTTGTGGTTATTAGGATAATTTTGAATTTATTCTCACTATTTTAACACCATATTATCCTAAGAATTACATTCCAAAAATTCCAAATTACTATTTGCAATAATTTCTTATTCCATAAATGCATGATTACTGTTTAAATTATATTTAGCTACTTAACTTACCAAGAACAAGATCTAATGAGATTAAGTTTATCACACAATTCATGGAATTTAAACCTTCAGATGATAACAAATCAAAAGAATACAAAAAGATATACAACCTATGTTCTTGAGTAGTAGATTAATGTATCTTGGCTTCCTACAATTTGGTATAAAAGGCTAAGTTACTCCCTGAAAATGATAGCATAATTGAGAAAATCTTAGCTTAACATCAAATATCTAAATAAAGATGACAAAGAAAGGGACAAGAAAATACCTATAAAAGTATTTCACCATCCTTATTCTTTATCTTTGTCACAAAATATTTTTCAAGTTTTCCTAGTTCCTTATCAATGATGTGTTTGTTGAAAACCTTAAATTATCAATAGATGAAGAACTTGTCAATCCTTATAATCAATTTACATAAGGTCTACCACAGAAATTTTATGTCACTAATAGCCAACATTCATTATTTGGAACCTTTCTAATGTTGAATTTTCAAGCATTATGATCCTGAAAATAAATAGTTTCTTGATATTTTATTAAACAGATTTCCATCTACTTAATCTTTAGTTTTCACTATTTTCATTATCTCACCTTGCTACTTTATTTAAGTTCCATGATGAACACCATTTCCACATTTGAACCTTTAAAGAGTGAGTATAGACCACCCAAATAAACATACTGAAAAAATATTATTGTGGAAGATGCAAAACAATATAAGTCATATGTATTTCTTGTTTCATATCTTTTGTAACACAATAATAAGTTATGTCACACTCCCATATTCATCGACCTATTATGTATTCTCTATTGCTCTAGAACAACATGTCATAACCATTTTGATGGAATTCTCCATCCCATAATATATCTCTCAAAATATTTTGTGAAACATCTTTAAACACAGTTCAACTTCGATATTGGGGAGGACTAATGTAAAATGTCATCGAACCATCAATTGGTAGAGAAATTTGAAATAGTATTTTGAAGACCTACCATGGAGGTTAATCCATCTAAATATGGTAAAAGCATCTACCTTAGGCTCCCTTCTCCATGCTTGGTGTTAGAGAAATTAAGAGGATAGTGATGAAGAGAGATGAAAATCATAGCAGTTGTACATAAGTTTTATTGAAGCAGAAATATAGCCTATATATAGGTTGTACATCTTAACTAAAACTTGTTAAGGAAGAGAAGTTTCTAAGCTAGAAATAAGGAGAAATAACAGTAGAAAATCTTCCACCTTATTTGGTGTTAACAGAATAACAAAAACATTTCAAAACATTTGAATTAAGTATTCCAATACTTCCCATTCATTTGAATTTGGAGAGTCGTAACTGAGCGCAATATTTTTCATGCTTCTTCTGTGGTAGGTCTTGGTGAAAAGATCTGTAACTTGTTTATCAATTTTGCAACTCTCCTTTTGCTTGACAACTCTCGAATAAAATGGTGCTTAATTTTAATATGGTTGGTTCTACTATGAAAAACATGATTCTTTGTCAACAATAATGCAAATTTGGTATCACAGACTAAATCTGTTGCTCCACTTTGCTTATGACCCAAGTCACATAGGATTCTTCTTAACCACATTGACTAATATTTGGTGGCTATCATTGTAATAGCCCTTTCCTACACTTAGGAATTTATCTACTATATGAAGTCATATGAGTCATATCATATGAAAATACATAAAGTGCATTTCATTACATGCATTATATTCACACACACACACACGCACACACACACACACACACGCTATATATATATATATATATATATATATATATGAATTATGATTTAGTACACAATGTAAAGATAGTTTATGCACTCAATTGATTTATTCTGGAGTATGAAAGATTTTAAATGTTTATGTTATGATTTTGTGATTGTGAACTGATCATGTCTTGAATTCTGGTTTGATGGACTACAATTAATGAATTGAAATTTTGGTCACAATTGGGTGATTGATGAAGTGTTATGTGCATTTAGTCTAGGAAAAATATTAATTGGCAAGACTAATTGATACATGGGAACTTAGGGTGATCAAGCCTACGAAATAATGAAACATTACATTAGTAATAGTGTGACACATGGCTTGATTAAATGAGTGACAAATGGTGGTTTAATTGGGTAACAAATGGCCTAATGATTTTGAGACAAATGGAGTAATTATGGAGTGACAAATGGAAGTTTAAGTAGAAGATATATGGCTAGGTCTTAGTATGACATGTGTCCACTTTCTCCTCCAAGCACCTACACTCACGTCTCTCACACTTGTAAAACCGCCTTCTTCTATGTTTTGGTCTTATGTTTTCTCCTTTTTTTTTCTCTTACCAATGACACACTCATATAATCTCCCTAACCCATGAGTTTTTGCCAAATTTTTGTAACCTTCATCTTACAATTGAAACCTTATGTTCGGACCTTATTTTTGGAGTATACCTTGTCCTTACATATTTGAAAGGACAATTAGTTTGAAGATTAAGGAGATTTTGAGCTGAACAAGTGATTTTCTATCTCTATGGCTTGTTAAAATAGAAACATTCATAATGATTAAATTAAGATGAGTAATATGTAGGGTTGCTGTTAAAGCAGTGCTGGAATTTGATGAATGAATGTATGGTTTCTGTTTTGTTTTTTATGTTTGAAAATAGCGGATTATATGGATGGTTTAGGTTGAGATTTGAAGTGTAAATAATGATGTAACTATGCAGAAAATGGGCATATTGGGAGTGTTTCAAAAATTGAAAAGTTAGGGTTATATGTATGAAGGTGAATGATAGTTCTATTTTGATTATGATATATGAAAGACTATGATTTATAGGTTATCAAATGAATGATTTTGAGTTGCAATTGCTGATGAAATTGGTGAGAAAATGAAGTATAATTTAGGTATAATTGAGGTATGATCAATAGATTAGTATGATGGTGTTAAAATTTGAAAATATTGAAAGAAAGGGATGGTGAATCGTCTATTCACCCATTCCACAATCATGGAATGGTAACCACGATTGTGGGAAATGCCCTAGAGAAGAGAAGTTTCTGTTTTGTCTTTCCACGATCTTGGAAAGATAACCACCATTGTGGGAAACGCTTGGGAAGTGAAAAACTCTATTCTGTATAATTGTTGAATCAACTAAGGGTAAGTTACTTTACCTTGGTGTATTTGGATTTGATTAAGATTTAAAATGAACCTAGATAGTTATTTAATTGATTGATTAAGGGTTTGATAAGTTTAAGTTGATAATTAATTTTAGAATCAAGGAATTGATTGTTTGATATCAATGTATATGACTTTGGGAAGTATGAGTTGTTAAAGAAATGAAGGTGTTCTTATGAATGTAAATGTGATGCAAGTGATACAAGTCATGAATTGAGTATGACTGAATGTGAATTTGGAAAATTGTGTATGGAATGTTAGGAAGGGATATATAAATGTATGATTGAATGAATTTAAAGTAATCGAGATATCTTAAGGCATTAATCTAATCATTAATAAGTTATATATAAGATATGACGAATGAATGAGCAAGATTTGTGAATAAGGATACATACCTGAAATAGTCGATTGAACATGCAATAAACATAACACATATACATATGTATGATTGGGTATTCATTTGATTAAACAAGCTAGTAATGTGTACATATGTGTGTATTGCATGATATAGAAGCACAAATTGACTGACCGCATCCAGACATTATTGGATCGTCGAGGCAATAACCATCTGGAGCTTTCTGTAAGTCAACCTAGATGTTCTCTCACCATAATCTAGTTGCTTTGTTTAAAATTCAGTTATTAAATTGCTACTTATATAATTGTGATATTTAGGACATTATTGGTCCGAGGAGCTTAATATTTGAAAATGTATTGGAAGTACTTATTGATTATATGTGAATATGGAAATATATGTTCTCAACTAAATGTTGAATGCTAGACTTAGATCCGAAGAATGTGATATATGACTGGAATATATCAAATGTGAAATAATGAATGCATCATATGTGAATTGTTGCATTTTATTACATTAAAATGCATGAACAGATAAAGGAGTTGTGACTAGAGTTATCCAAGTGAAAAAGAACTTAAAGCTCGAAAATGTGGACAAAGAGTTGCTGACTCAGTTATCAATTAGCCCAGTATTCATAATAAATATGGGACATTATATAAAATGAGCCCGGTGTCTATAATAGATACAAGACAATTAAATAGATGCTTGTCCACAACAAAATAAAAATGAAGTGAGTCACATTTGCATTTGCCTATGCATCTTTACTTATTAAGTGATTGAATGGATGTACCATATTGACGAATTGAATTAACATGCTTATTGAACTGAGATGAAATATTGAATGGTAGAAATCAATGAAGTATGCGATGTGATGTGAATTATTCATTTATATGACATATTTTGTAAAATAGACTATATGTGTGTTAATGACTAATGATATGAGATCGATGATGGTTCACTCACCGAGTTCTCAAACTCATTAAAATTGAAACGTTGATTTTACAAGTACTGAGAGGAGATCTAGCTTCTTAAGTAATCTAGTTGAAGTCTAGTATTGTTCATTTTGGGAATAAGAAATAGCTCAAAGGTCTGGTCAGTTGACATCTAAGGAGTTAGAATGCTTTTACTTGGTATCTCATATCATGTAGGACTTGTTGTACAAAACTGTGAACTCACAAATGGTTTTGTAATGTAAAAATATAGTTGGTGTGTAATTAAATGAAAATGTAAATTATGTTTTTCATTAATGAAATAGGATGAGTTGAAACTTTAAATACTTTTGTTATGTTTGATGCCTTAATAAGTGAATGTGATTGCTCTAACATGTCATTCCTATAGGTTTTTTTTAAAAATAATCTATGGATGTTCGAGCATATGCAGTATTGTAGTGGTGTGTTACAATTTTGTTATCAGAGTATAATTTGACATCCCTAGGGACATATAGGAGCAGTTTAGCATGACATTTAGTGACAAACTCGTATAGTGATCATGATTGTTGGTTGTTATAGGTCATTTATCATAGGAGACTGAGTCATGGAGTCAGCTGATCTCAAGTCAATAGGAGCTAACAGAGAGTCTCCTATGCCCCAGTCTGAGCCAATGCCTTAGAAAGTATCTGAGAGGAGAGAAAGGAGGGATGACAAACTCAGGAAACAGGGGGCTATAGACTTCTATAGAAGCATAGACCTTACTGAGTCAGAAGGTTGGTTAGAGAGGATAGTGAGGATATTTAACCAGATGGACAGCAAGTCTAACGAGAGGTTCAACTATGCAGTCTCACTACTTCAAGGTCCCGCCTACCAATGGTGGAAAACTGTTCCTGGTAGCTCGATCCAATCTTGTAGATTGACGTGGGAAGATTTTTTTAGGGTCTTCAAGCAGAATTACATGTCAAAGATTTACTTAGATAGAAATATGAAGGAGTTCTTATATTTGAAGTAGGGAAGTCTCACTGTAGCTGAGTACAAAGTGTGGTTTAATGAGTTAATAAGGTATGCTACTGCCTTAATTGTAATTGAGGAGGACAAATGTAGGCGACTTGAAGAAAGACTGAATATGGAGAATCAGACAAGGCTAGCAATTAATAATTTGAGCAGTTTCACTGAGTTGAAAGCTGCTTCGATCATAATCGAACAACTATTGAAAGATGTGCATGGAGAGTACAGGCAAGAGTTTAGGTTGAAGAGACAAGGTGAGTCTCAAGTTGATTATGGTTGTAGCGCCCCCATTACCCTAGGGTACGTACCTGAATACCTTACGGACATTCCAGTACATAACCTAGGATAATGGCGCGCTAGAGCATTCACAACATTTACTTAACATGGCATTATCATTCTTTAATTTCTTATAAGACACCTTTTTGAAAAACACAATATTAAAAGTCAAAATCCTCATTTCATTTCTTAAACAGTATGTATATTGTAGCTTACAATATCATCAAATATGTACAATGACAAACTAAATACAAACTGTACTACATATGAGGAATTGTACAGAAATCTATCTAATTTACCAATCTAAGCTGACCAACCTTTGAGTCATTTCTTCTTTCCAAAATACAAGAATATATCTTTTTGTAGAGTCTTTCAGTAGCTAAAATCGTCTCTCGGTCTTGAAAAATCAACATTGAAATTTTGGTGAATTTTACGAACTTAATGAAATAACCATCATCAATGGTTCACTCAATTCATGCAACACATCAATCCATATAATATGAAATTTACATCTTTGCATTTAGCAAGAAGCATCACATATCATTTTCTGAAAAATCATATCGAATATTTCATTTATATAGAATACACATATCAATTATTTATGCGATGCACATGCGACTCAATAAAATAAACATGTGAAAAATGAAGTTTATGACATATCACCCCACTCTACCATGTTTTTTGCCATGTCCTTCTACGTTCTTCATGCTTTATCCCACTATCTATATCATTCACACATGATCTTTATCAAAAGGTGAAATTTAACCAAGTTTTGAGTCAATTCACATATGGTCCAATCAATGCACATCCATAGTTATTTGTTTATAGTTCATCATTTGAGCACAATATTGTCTTTAGTCCAACCATGAACGTCTGTGATTAGTCGAACCCACCATACCCAAGTCGATCATGGCACCAATTGTCCATCTAATTCAACTAAAACTCGAACATGCTTAATCCCACCTAGTTAAGTCACCTTAATCATTTGACATGCCTAAGGCATGCTAGTCTTTGTCCAAGTCTCACCAATGGATAACAAAAAAGATCTTGCATTGTTAAAAGCTAACATTTAGATTTTGATGTATTTTAGTAAGAATCATTTGAGACTAAAAAAGAAAATTGAGATAAGACGAAGAAAGATTTTAAAGGTTTAGATAAAATGAGAACTTCATATTCTCAATTTTTGGAGGGATTTTAAACAATTAAAGATGCAAGAACATGAATATGTCAAAGAGTTTAGTGGCATATTCATGAAAATTGTAAATCAATCAAATTTACTTAGAGAGGACTTCAAAGATAAGAGAGTTATTGGTGAAGTCCTTATAAATTTACCTAAGAAATTTGATGCCAGAGTTTTAGCCTCAGAAGAATCAAGGATATGTCACAATTTATATCGATAGAGATTGTAAATTCTCTTCAAGGTAAAGGGAAAAAAAAGACTCTAGAGGCAAGAAGTTGGAGAACAAGCTCTAAATTAAGTCTTAACCAATCTAAAACAATACAAATAAAAGGAAGAACACAAAGATGTGAAAAATAAAAATCAGGAGGAACAAAGACTAATTTATACTTCATAAATGCTGAAATCATACATCAAAATATTATTGGACCAGACTATATATAAAATGTAGGACAATATTACACAAGAAAAAAGGGTGGCAACTTAAGTTGAAGCAAAGTTGCAACAATAATGTAAAAAGTAAACTTATTAATGATTCTAAACTTATTAATGATTCAGCTGCTTATAAATTAATACAAAACAACTTTTCCATGACTTTTTGAGGTATAAATTGATCAATTTGTAACTTGTTTAGATGTTATTCAAATTAATGTAACTGTTAGAATTACAATTTTGTGGCTTGGTGACTTGCAAATTGTTTGTGCTCGTTTATATGAACAAAATTAGTTGTAAGTGACCCATATACAAAGAGTGCTGATGCTGTTCTATCCTGAAACCTTGCCACAATTCTATCCTGACACCTTGCCAACTCTATTCAAATCAATTAAGTCATTTTTTTATTGACACATCTCAGGTTTTCCAATTCAGATTCTCAGGTTTTCCATATCTACAGTGACATGATGTGTTGCGCGTATGCAACCACCCAAGAGGAAGATGGACTCTTTTTGGTGTTGGCTATAAAGGACGTTGGCTTAGGCAAGATTCGACTGGAATTTCCAATCCTTATCGTTGGTGGAGAGCATGCGTGCGCATCGTGTCTCTTACCTCCACAATTGTGACACGTAATTGTGAGTGTCCTTTGGAATCGTGGAGTGGACAAAGCGCCCATGACCAGAAGACTCTGAATGGTGATTTCCTCGACCACCTCGGCGTCTCCTACCATGTTCTCGATGAGATTAATTTTGGCGAGCAGTGAACATGGCGGTGAATTATAAGTAATAGATTCGCGTTGAAGTTGTAAATCTTCAGTCAACAGAAGGCCGGTTTCAAGTTGCCGCTCTTTTAAATAGATGATAAGCAGTTCCAAGACTATCAAGAATGGAAGATGACGGAGAGCTTGATTAGTGGGTGAAGATGGAAACAAATTAAGGTTGACTTGATTGGTGGGTGAATATCATCTCTTATGAGGAACTAGTAAGAAAACAAAATTCGGAATCTAGGATTCAATCACTAAAAGCTTTATGAGGACCAGTTATGAAGGGAAGTGATTCAAGGTCACAACAGGATGAGATTCAGCAAAAGCAACTCAACGCCATAAAGTTTAAATTCGAATCGATTAATATGCGCTTTACGGT
Source organism: Erythroxylum divaricatum (assembly GCA_025434745.1). Taxonomy (NCBI): domain Eukaryota; kingdom Viridiplantae; phylum Streptophyta; class Magnoliopsida; order Malpighiales; family Erythroxylaceae; genus Erythroxylum; species Erythroxylum divaricatum. The sequence goes on from JANTPM010000003.1 coordinate 32,637,145, forward strand.
TAACAATCGTCCAAATTCGACATAAAGCCTCAGTTTATTCCAACGCATAGATCGTAGTGAGAAAAGTAATCGAGTGGACGCGAGTCAGTACCTGAAATCTCCATTTTTGGTTACGCCGAACCCGAAGCAATAGCGAAAAATCCAATATCTCGCAAAGGACTCTCCATGAATTCACCAAACTGGAGCTTCCACCGCCTACCAAAACCAATAAGAATCCCATCAAAGAAACGCCATCCACACTGCACGTAAGAACAGCATCATCTTTGGTCGATCAATGCTGCAGAACGTCGTACAATACACAGCTTCAGTCAAATTGATAATATAAGAAAGAACGCGGAGGGAGGGAGGGAGGCAGTGTGGTAAGTTTCTTTTTATAAAGTTGAAAACTGACTAAAGCAAGTAATTATTATACCGAGGTGCCACGTCGCGAGCACTCAACAACCGCAAACGCTATCGTGCACCCTCCAAGCGCAGTGTAGACACAAACGCCCACACCACACCGCGTACAGTGACTATCTGGACTCTATTTTCCTCATTCACCGTTTCCCTTTCCATATTGGTCCACCTCCTCCGCCCAATGCTTTGTTCGGTCTCCATCGGCAGGTCCGGTAAAACGTGGCTGGACCGCCTCCGTTCTGGCAAAGGCTTTACGGATGCCGACAACCTCGACCTCGACCTTGACCACTTCCTCCACAACAGAAACGAAGATGATAATGCTAATCCTGTTCTGTCCCATTCCAACTCCAAGTCCGATGATAGCCGACTCACTTGCCTGAGACGAGCCACGGAGGAGATTTGTAGTGAGAGCAGAGACAAAGAATGGTTCAACATAATCACTAGTGCTCTCTCTGGCCTTTTCAACATGGGTCACCCTAACCAAAATCCGGACTTCACCACAAAAAAGGCGCCCAGGAAACAGCCTAACCCTAAGCTCTGCGTCCGTTCGATTCCAGCTACTGAGAAAATCGAACCGAATTGTTCGCGGAAAGAAGAGAATGTCCCCGCCACCACTGCGTCTTCTCTGAATTCTCATAATAACTCGAATGTTGGCACCAAGGAAGAGAAGGGTACTATTGGTAGCGTTGATTGTGAGGGTGATTACGATGTCCCGGAGGCCGCGGAAGAAGAAGAAGAGGATGAAAGGAAGGAGAAGTTTAATGGTGATAAAGAGCTCAAGGGTTACTCGAGGAGTGAAGTCACTGTAATTGATACAAGTTGCGAGGTATGGAAATTTGACAAGTTAGTCTTTAGAAAGAAGAGTGTTTGGAAAGTAAGGGACAAGAGGGTTAGATCATTGGTTGGTTCTAACAAGAAAAGGAAGAAACTTGAGATGAGTCCTGGAGATGGGAATGGAACTTTTGTTCCGAAGAAAAGAGCGAAGCTTTTGAACCAGGAAATGGGCTGCTCGAATGTTGTTGCTGCAGGAGACTTAGCCCCGTCTAGTAATGTTAGTTTCTTAAGTCTACCTGTTGCTTGCCTAATATACATGGCTTTGCCATAGAATTGGTCCCATATCTGGAAACTACTTCGGTGATTGGTGCTATTCGACTTGATTTACTTGGATTGCTGGTAGTGACGTAGTGCAGTTTCTTAAACTTTCAATGATCTATTTGAGCTCATGAAGTTTTCAATAAACTACCTAGCGGGGACTTAAGTGTTATGTTTTGGCTTCTTATCCCCTGGTATTGTATGTGTTAGATGAACTGACAAATGCAAGTTTAGCATTGGAACTGAATTGCTTTGAAAAACTTCCATTGAAGTTCTTAAATTCATGCACATTGTTGAATCAATGTTTTATTATAACTGTCCAATTAAATATCAAAGGAACAGCTTATAAATGATGCTGCATTTGGCCCCTTATCGTAAACACTTGATTATTCAAGATTGAGCCATCTCATAATGCTGATGTTGAACTTTTATGTTTTTTTATTTCAGGTACTTGTGCATATTTTGTTGTGACTTTTATTATCTGGAAACAGGAAAATTTCAGAAAGTGTTAATGATTAGATCGATTATTGGTTTGATGTCAATGAAGCTGCTTTTCACTGCCTGTGGCATTACATAATTTCATCGTGCTTGTAGTTGGATTAGGCTTAAGTTACATTCCTGTTTCACAAGAAGCAGTCCATAATCACGCACAACTATCTAAACTAAACTCAATAGGTAAACTTTTGAATCATCCATTAACTTTGATTTATGAAAGTGACAGCTTGGTTTGCATGCTTTTGATGGCGAGATTTCCAAATTTAACACACTGCTCACGCTATTAGTGACTTAACATCCAGCCTCAGTTTAAAGCCTTCAGCTTTATGATTCGAAGCTGATGAAAAAGGATAACTTGCTTACTTCAATTAACAGATATATGTAGTTAAAACTTTAACAGCGTTGTTTCTTTTTCTGTCCTATGATCTTTGGCATCAGATTAACTAATTTTTGCGTGTCACAAGTATAATGCCTGGACCACACAAATGCTACTATGAAAAAGGAGAATCCAATTAGCTTCTGGTTCTGATCTTCCTATGTAATGGGGTGCAAGAAAGTTGATTTGTGTTATAGTTGTAATTTGATGTTGATGCTTGGATACTCCTTTGAAATGGAAATAATGTACATTTGAATGGGTTTTCCCAATATTTCCACCGCAGATGCAGACAGAATAAGTATCATCCACTTGCTGCTAGTTTGGAATTGTGTGTTTAGAACTGCAGCTCACAATCTGCTCATTCACACATCTTTTTTATGGCTTCTCTTGTGATTCGATCTGCTTGAAACGTAGAAAATATGCAGCTCTATCAGCTATGATTCTTTTTCACTTATCTTTATTTGGTGTTCAATAAGCTTCCCGTTTTTTTCCCTAAGAAAGAGAACTTCTTGAAGACAATATTCTATGTGTGGTTTTGTTGACTACTGAGCACCTCCTTTAAGGATATGGTGATGAACTTAGTTTTACATTGCTGCGTATCACTAACCCCACAGTGAGCATAAGTTGATAAATTAAATCTTGGACATTTTATTATTATCTCTTGTACGTATTTTCTTATGTCCGGTGAATGTTTTTGGTTTACCTACAACAAAAATTAGTAATTGTAGAATTCCAAATGAGTTTGAAACTGAAGATCTGCATGCCAAATGTGAGACATACTGAACATTTTCTGCTTGCTTTTGGTTTCTTATGCAGTGCCTGAAACCGTTGCTCGAGAAAATGGAACAAGTTTGTAAAGAAACACCAAATGATATTGGCCAATTTTCTAAAAAGAGGCAAGTGCATGTGCTTTCTTCCCTAGTTTCCTGTACTCTTTCCAGTAGTAGTTCTTACAGCTTGAAAATGAACCAGTTGCCTTTTTCTGCCATTGATAGTATGGCTAATTTTTTCGCTGCAGATCACCAAGAAAGTTAAAGAAGAGTAGCTCATCCGTTGTTCTTATAAAAGTTGCATCTAGGAGCAAGAAATGTGTAAGAAACATTCCCAAGAGTGGTGTCAGGGAGCACAAGACTTGACAGAACTGCTATTCCAAAGCTATGAAATTCAAAGCGCAAATTGTCTGCAATACACATTCCCCTCTATTTTTGTGATGGCTCGTTTGTTTTATGGATTAAAAAACGCCAAATTTCTTGCATAATTTCCTCTAGAGGTGGGGAGATTGATGGAAGTGCAGGAGTGCTTCAAATCAAACCCAATGACATGATTCGGGATCCAGTACTATTTCTAAAGTTTGGAGTTTGCAGCCATCAAATTGTAACATTAAAACTTGTTGAGTTATCGCAACAAGTGCATTTCATGTTTTCCATCAATGTCAACCAGTTGAAAGTTCCCTAGTCCAAAGTATAATCTCTTTGGCCTTTACAATTTTTTGGAATTTACAAGCATACTTTATAAAATGGTTTAGATTGAAATGCCTCCACCAGGGTTGTTCACATTCGTCAACATCTACTATTTATTAGTATCATACATGGCATTAAAGCAAAGAAAAACACCTAGTATGATCTTAACTTCATACTCTTACTGAAGCCTCAACACATTTGCCTCATTAGTTTTTATACAAACTTGCTTTGTTCTATTATTAAGGGGAGAGCTAATTAACAGATGTCCTTCTCTCCAACCTCAACTATTTTGAAGTTAGGCTCCATATTAATTTGTACATCTTTTTTGAGTAACGTCTCGTCTATATAAAATTCAAACACCTTTATCAACAAACTTAAACATATATAGCACTTTCTGATCGCACTTTGGCTAACTTGTGCTATCAACACTAGTATTAGCCACTACCTTCATATTCATGAATCAAATCAAATTAAAAGAACATCATAATTGGAGTCTTGTTCATATATACAATCTCAACATTAAACCAAATTTAATCAAAATTAAAATTGTTATTTCATTCAATTTCAAATTTTAAAAATTTTATTTATGTTACGAGACCAGGTTCTTTTTTCCTTTCACCCCAATCATATTTTTTAGGTAGATATTGATAAGCTGAATTCATTTTGTGCTTTCTTATGAGAATTTGTAAAACAAGCGTAGATGTCATAACCTTAACATTGTGATTTATACGATAGAAATATTAAATTCACATCAACAACCCAAACATATACTAGTAAACTTACTACAAAATATAGTAACTTGTTCATTTGTTATCGGGTAGTAAAGACTTTAATCTTAGATTTTCATTCAAACAACAATACAATAGATTATAGTACCTCAATCTTACAGTTGCAACACCCTTGATTTTATTAATAAATAAAAATGTTTACACTTCGATAATCACATTAACAAGAATACATCAAAACTAACTTCCATTCTTGACAAATAAGAACAACAAAGGACATGTAGATGAGATACTCCACATACAATTATGATCAAATCAAACCAAATTAAAATACCCCTATGAAAAAAAAATTGACAATAATTAATAGTAGACAAACCACATATAATTAGGTCATACTAGTAACCAAACATAAGCTTATTCTTCCTATTCTAAATTAGCATAAACCCAATAACTTTTTAAGTAACTCCATAAGAATGAAAATGGGAAATAACAATATCTTAGGATGAATGTTTGAGGATAAAATGTATTTTCGTTAAGGTGTGTTGATAAAAGCAATGTACTTCCTAGACTTGAGAGCCATTATCTATTTAAGTTAGTTCATTTACAAGGTTCCTAATATTCAATTTCTATTCTCTCACTAGAGTTAATTAGAAAGTTTCCTAAGCTAGCACATTTTGAACTAACTTTGGACTCCATTCAATAGGAAATAGTAAAAAAAAATGAAAAAGTAGTATTTTATCAATAATTTCTATTCACTAGGTTGGTTGGTTAAACATGTAGAGAAAGACTGGAAGAATATCATAATCTTAATCCTAGTACTAATCTTAATCTAAATTAACTTGCTTATCATAAACTAGCATTCCTTGAAAATTCGAGACAAACTAAACAACTTATTACATCTAAATAGAATGTTGTATAATAAATAAAATTCAACAATGAAATGTTCATTTGATTTAAAAAAGCTAAAAAGGTGAAACTTAATGCACACTTCTCACCACTTAGAACATGGAATAAGGATTAATTACTAAAAAAACATAAACTTTCTTCAAATTTTCACTTGTAGCCTAAACTTTAAAAAATAGCAATAAAATGTTCAAACTTTTTTTTCAATTATAGTCGACGTTAATCCTACCGTTATCTATATTGACATGGCAATGCCACATGTCGACACCCCTCACCAATCAGACAGCTCAGCTGGTTTAAGAGAAGATTGTCTAATTAGGAAAACGACATCATTTAGCTTTGATAGTAAAACGACATCGTTTCAACTAAAATCAGATCTCCTTCCTTCTCCCTATCTTCTTTGTCAATCAACGCTTAAAACTCTTACTCTGAAATCTCTAATTTGTAACATAAAATCCTCCAAATCTCTAAAAGTTCATAAGAGAGTGAATTCATGCATTGATGCTTCTTCTATCGCAAAGTTATTTGCTCCATTAGACCAATAAGTGTTCTCTGTGATTTCATGCGTGGGTGCTTCATAAGAGAGTAATTTCGTCGTCACATAAAAATTGAAGATTTCGTCGTCGGACTTCCTATAGGGCCGATTAGGGTAAGATTTATCCTCTCTCTCTATTGTTCTTTCCACTCTGATTTGGTTTTTAAATGAAATGTTGTGTTGTTATACTAGGTTTCAAAATGGATTTGTGCTTCAAAATAATTGACTTGTATTGTGTTAGAGTACTAGGGTTTCAAATTAGATTGTTTTAGGGTACGATTTATTTGTTATTAAAAAGGAGGATTGACTTGTATATGTACATAGCAAATTGAACAATGAAAACCTTGAATACTCCTACACTTAGTTTTCAATATGAAATGCAAATCGAATAAAAAACAAGAGTAACTAAATGCATGATGGTTGATTCATACTCTGTCTTATGTTGTATGCAAAATATATACATCTTGATAATTACTGAAAAATATGATTTCTATTTGACTTGTTCTATGCTCTAATATTTAATATTTGGTTGAACTTGCATTCCATTTGGTAATTTCCGAATGCATTCCATTTGGTAATTACTGAAAAATATGGTTTCTATTTGGTAATTACCGAATGCATTCTATTTTGTTTGTCTCAAATTTTTTAGTGTAGTTTCTTATTTGTATGTTGTGGATATATTCTTTTTTTAAGTGGTACGTCCTCAAAATGACTTACTTATAATCGCTTCAGTAGGTGAGGCTGCTAAGTTGTGAAGTATTATGAAAAAATTCAGGAAATTTGTACATGTATATTTCTGATGCCTTTCTAACATTTCAGTTTGTATTATTTTGATGTAATACTAGCCTTTTATAAAGCTCCTTGCATCTGAAAATGTGGGTGTATTATTTTGATGCAATCATGCTAACCTATTTCTGTGCAGTGTTAGTTAATGGGATATAAGTGAATCATCTTAGTTATTGCTTCTTTTTTCTTCTTAATTGTTGCTCATCTCATTTGTTGCTTCTTTTTTTTCCTCTTGTAATATTTATCATTTTGTACTTAGTCACAGTTTGCCTTCGCAAATTTTGTTCAATTTTTAATTTCATTATGATGGAGTATTGAAAAGGCAAGAAAATAAATATGTTGAGCGTAAGATTAAAAGAAAAAAGAATATGGATATTGATGAACTAAGCATGTTAGTTCTAAAAGTGATTTTCAAAGATAAAGTACATAGAGTAATCTTTATGTTTTACAAATTTCCATATGAGTCCATTAAAAGTTTGATGGAACTAAGATTAAGGCAAGACAAGGATATGATGGATATGTTAAAAAAAGTGGAAGAATTGAATTATCAAAATGTTCAAATAGACTATGATCATCGTTATGAGCAATGTTTTAAAAATTGAACTGGATCGGCCAGTTTGATCGAAAATAGTCTGAACCGGTCAGTTGTCCGATTCAGTTTCATTTAATAACCTCTGTTGGGGAGCCACGGGTCTATGCATCACATACATGGCAAGGCAACAGAAGTGTCGAAATCAAAATTCTAACCCCACAACATCCCCAGAAAATCCAGAATCCATGTGAATGAATAAACAAATTATAAG
>JANTPM010000003.1:32690422-32707067 GCA_025434745.1 Erythroxylum divaricatum
GTATAAGAAAGTATGTCTGAACTGAGATTTTGATTAATGAGTAAAGAAAAGAAAAAAAAATTATACCGGATTTTGGACCGTCTTAGGGTTTCCAACGTGATTGTGTTCCTGTGTTCTTGATTTTCACGGATGTCGGACATTTGTTAAGTATCGATTTCGCTTCGTTTCGTCTTGCTTCAGTACATTTGTTATGTTTCCGTTTCGATTTCTGTATTCGATTCGCATTTGCTTTGCTTCCGCTTGTCTTGTGATTCGAGTTCGTTTTTGCTTTCTCTTCCGCATTTCGTATTCGATCCGTAATTGTTTCGTATTTCGGCTATCCGATAATACGATTTCGATTCATTTTGTGTTTGGACCCGCTTTGTTGTGCTATAAGATCCGATTCGTTGCTTCCGCTTCCGTTTCCTTCGTTTAAGTATATGTAGTTGGGTTCCGGATACGGGACCCAACACTCTCGACCTCTGCTCCTCATCTCTGCCACCTCTTCACCACCACTCATTAGCCTTTTCACCACTGTCTCAACCTGACCTCTTCCCTAATACTCCTGGAATACCAATCTTCAAAGACGTCCAGTGCATACTACTTGCCTTTACTCTAGTCTTTAACATGTCTACGATCAGCTTTTTGTTATCAAATTTCAAGAAATAAGGCACCCACTATGGATCCAACAAAGATGACAATTTGATGAGATTTTTGGAAGACTTTTCAGCTCGGGACCCTGAGAGTGATGTGGAAAGCGTTGAAGTATCATTTACAGAAGGGGAGGATGCATTTGAATTGTTTTGGATTGATGAAATATGAGAATTCACTAGGAAGGAACATAAATCTTGGGTGATTTTGTTGGGATGCCAGGTGGATGTGATGGTCTAAGTGATTTGTATGGATTTTGGAAACTACATTTTCAAAAGGATGCGACTTGTTTATTTACAGAAGAAGCAATAATCTCTTACAACAGTAGCTTTTGAATTTCATGCTTGGTTTTACCAACATTCCTGTTGAACAATAAAGAAAATGATTCCATTTAGTCCATTATGAAAATAGTTAGAAAAACAGACATAAATTGATCAACATCAAAAACAAAATAATGATTTATTTGAGAAAAAATTGAATAAAACATCCTCTACTGTAGAGAATAGATCTCTAGAGTCTAACATAATGATAAAATGTCTAAATTTCTTAGATGAATTGGGTGTTAACGGAAAACCTATGAAGGCTTTACATGATTCTCCACCTTATAGGGATATTTTTATGAAGATGACAAATATAAGAAAGCTCTATTGGATTGTGTTGCTTTAGTTATATTTTTATGTTATTGTATATCGAATTCTTATTAATTTGATGCTTTTATATTAAACATTATTCCATAGTTTGAATATTTTAAGTTAATGTCTTGTATGAATGTTTGACTTAACGTTAACTCTATATTTTATATGAATATTTTGTCTATATTTGACTTAAAGATTTAGTGGTGTAATGTTTATATGAACAGTATAACATATTATAAGCTTTAAATTAAAACAGATAATTGCAAATTTTAGGGTATTAAAAAATAAGTATCATATATCAATTTTACCATTCTCTTGAGTAAAAGATATTTGTTTTAAGATATATTATATTTTAGAAAGAGAATTCAATCAAGGAAAGTAGTGAGAGGTAGAACTTAGAGAAGTTTAACAACTAGAAATGCATATATATATATATATAATGGTTCAAGAGACACATAATTTATAACACATTAGTATGATCTGTTATTTCCCAACTAAATTTGATCTATATATTAAAAGGGGAAAGATGATATATTGCTTCTTTAAAATGGTATATATATATCAACTTTAGTTGGGAAACAACAGATATATATATGGTTTAAGAGACACATAATTTATGACACACTAGTAGGATCTGTTGTTTCCCAACTCAATTTGATTTATATATTAAAAGGGGAAAGATGATACATTGCTTCTTTAAAATGGTATAAAGTCATGAGATCTAAAATAAAACCCATTACTAACCAAGTATAGACTTTATTAATTGCTCATAATAGGATTTTACCTACTGGATGCAAATAAGTTTTTAAGAGAAAACTAATATGCATGCATATAATGTACACATGTACAAAACAAAACTAGTGGCTAAAATTTACAAACATAGTGGCTAAAGGTTACAAACATAAATAATAAGTTAAATTTGATGAAACCTTTTACTAGTAGCAAGCCATAAGTCCATGAGGATCTTATTGGCTATTGTCGTATACTATGATTATAAAATATAGGAAATGAATGACAAGACAACATTCCTATATAGAAATTTTTTTGAGAATCATGTAAAAGGAAACAACATGCTAAAATGTATTTGGTTGTTTCTATTTTCCAATCTCCTACTTCTAAAAATAAAAAAAAACAAAAACAAATTCTTATAAACAGAAAAAGATTTTTTTAAAATATTTCACGATAAGTTTTCGCACGTTTTCTTTCTACTTCCTCCTCTTATAAACTTCCTTCTGTGTAGAAACTCTATTTTTTTCTCTTACGTCCCAAACTCATCTCTTCTCCCTCTCCTGCGTCTTTGTTCTTTTTTCTCTTCCTAACTCATCTCTTACATCCCTTTTCTATCTGTGGAGAAAGCAAAATTAGCTTGGGCTTTTAACTAGGTGAGTTTCTGAACATCTGATTTTTTTTGCGCTTCTATTTTTATGTTTTTGCATATACGTGTTTTGCTTTCTGCACATATGTGTTCTACATATACATGTTCTACATTTTTGGTTTATTGTTTTCTTGGGTTTTTCTATGTTTATGCATATATGTGTTTCGCTTTTTGCACATAAGTGTTCTACATTATTTATTTAATGCTTTCCTGATTTTTCTACATTTTTGGTTTTTTACATTTCTGCATTACTTGTTTCAGTTTTCTGCACATACGTGTTCTACATTTTTGGTTTACTATTTTCCTCAGTTTTTTTTGCGTGTTTGGTTTTTTACATTTCTGCATATACATGTTTCTGGTTTCTGCACATACGTGTTTATGTGATATTTTTTTACTATTACTAGATTACTTCTGCTTATCTTGTATTTAACTATGCTATAACAACATTTGTATGTTTCTGTAGCATGGTTGAAACTAAATTCTTTAATTCATCAACATCTTTATATGAACTACCACCTTCTTTAATAGTTTTCTTGGCCTTTTTTGCAAGCTCTCGACTTCTTTCTCCTCATCTTTGCCACCTTTTCACCACCACTCATTAGCCTTTTCGCCACTATCTCAACCTTATCTCTTCCCAATACTCTTGGAACACCAATCTTCAAAGATGTCCAGTGTTTATTACCTACCTTTACACTAGCCTTTAACACGTCTATGATCAGCTTTTTGTTGTCGAATTTCAAGAAATAAGGCACCCACTATGGATCCAACAAAGATGACAATTTGATGAGGTTTTTAGAAGATTTTTCAGCTCGGGACCTTGAGGGTGATGTGGAAGGTGTTGTAGTATCATTTACAAAAGGGGATGATGCACTTGAATTGTTTTGAATTGATGAACTATGAGAATCACTGGGGAAGGAACATAAGCCTTGGGTGATTTTGTCGGGATGCCAGGTGGATGTGACGGTCCAAGTAATTTGTATGAATTTTATAGCTAATAATTTGTATGGATTTTGGAAACCACATTTTGAAAGGGATGCTACTTGTTTATTTACAGAAGAAGCAACAATCTCTTGCAACAGTAGCTTTTGAATTCTATGCTTGGTTTTGCCAACATTCCTATTGAACAATAAAGAAAATGATTCCATTTAGTACATTATAATTGGGTGTTAATGGTGTGTAATATGGAAAAGCTATGAAGACTTTACATGATTCTCCACCTTATATGAATATTTTTATGAAGATGACAAATACAAGGAAGCTCGATTGAATTATGTAATTTTAGTTATATTTTCATGTTATTGCATATCGAATACTTATTACTTTGACACTTTTATATTAAACACTATTATAAATATTAAATATTTTAAGTTAATGTCTTGTATGAGTGTTTGACTTAACGTTAAGTCTATATTTTGTATGAATATTTTGTCTATATTTGATTAAACCTTTTGATTGAATGTTTTATTAATTATTTAATTTTGACATTATAGATATATGAATTTCTTATCAAATTTTGAATTAGATTCTGATGATGAACGAAAGAAGGTAATCATTATTTCCCTAACTAAAGGAGAACAAATATTTTCATTTACAAAAGTAACCATGTAAAACTTTTGCTCTACCAAGTCATGATTTAATATTAGAAATTTTGAATAGAAATCCAACAAGGACTTATGAAAACTCAAGAATGAGAAAGATAATCTTATTGAGCTTATGTGATGAGTTGAAGAGTTTAGGAGGTTTAAATGTAACAAGTCATTTTATTGTGGAGGAACAAGTAACAAGTTTCTTGATAACTATAGGGCATAATGAGACAACTAGAGTTAATGCAAAATGCTTTCAACATTTGACTTGGAAAATTTTGAAGTATTTTCGTAAAGTCTTATATGCAGTTAATCGTCTTGCAAAAAGAGTCATTACTCTACCATCTTTTACTAATACACCTCCTGAGATTTAATATAATTCAAAATTCTTTCCATATTTTCAAGTACATCTATATATTTAATTACTATTTTAATTATGACCTTATGATTAACAATTATTTTAATATATTTTTTAATTTTTAGGATTGTACAGGAGCAATAGATGGTACACATATTGATGCACATGTTTCTACTGATGAACAAATGCCATACAGGAGCAAAAGAATTAATCCACCCCAAAATATTTTGTGTTGTTTATTTGACATGCATTTTACATATGTAATGGCTGGATATGAAGGTATTGCAAATGACTCTCAAGTTTTTTTTAAACAGTGACAAATTAGCGAATCAATTTCTTATACTTCCACAGGGTATTATATTATTTTAAATAAACAGAGTAATTATGATTCATTTTTAATATCTTTTTGTTAATATTATGTTCTTTATATGTTAGGTAAATACTACTTGATTGATTCAGGATACATTAATATGCCTAAATTTCTTCCACCAAATCGAGGAGAAAGCTATAATTTGCGAGATTAGACAGACAGAAGAAGACCTTAAGGTCCACATGAATTATTTAACTATAAGCATTCTTTATTAAAGATGTTTTGGTGTTCTAAAGGCAAGATTCTCTATACTTAAAAACATGTGGAGTTGTGACATGAAGAAACAAAAATACATTATTATTGCTTGTTGTGTTTATATTGCAATGTATGGACAAAGCGATGAATTATTTGACAGTTGTGTTGTAAATGAAGAACAAATTAGGGAAAGTGAAAATGAAGATGTAAGTTCTCAATTGGAGTATAATATTACTCTAGCACAACTTCGAGGTTTATCTTGGAAGCGAAATGAAATTGCTAGACAAATGTGTAGTGATTATATTATTTCTATTTGATTTATGTTTCTTTTTGTATATGATAATACTATTATGTTTCAAGAATTATAATATGACGAACATCTTTTATTGATTAGAATGACTTAATATAATTTTATTATAAACAATTAATGTGTAATTTTTTCAATTATATTTAATTTGCATATATTTTAATTTTAGCTATAATGATAATTAATTAATTAAAAAATATAATGTATTATATTAAAATTATCAACATAAGAGTATAATTACAAAAAATAGGAACAAGATGATAAAACCAAACATGTTTTTGTTTTTAGTTTTTTATTACAAATCTCAACTAAAGAGGTTTTTGTTTTCATTTTTATATTATAAATTTCACTCAAACATGTTTTTTTAATTAAAAAATAAAAAAAAAATAAAAAATAAAATCCAAAAATAAAAATCTACAACCAAAAACAAAAGTGGACCAAACGCCTCTAAATAAAAGTTTCTCTTGACAAAACATTTTTCCACCCCTAGTTTCTATGCCTTTTCTTTATTGGAAAACTTGCATGTAGAATTGGACCACTTGATAGAGAGCACTTTGAAATAATCCTTGGCTTCTGGTTCTAAATAATCCTTGGCTTCTGGATTTGCATGTACTTACCTAGGGCTTGTATAAAATACGGAACAACTCTTCATGCCACAGGCTTTCATATTCTAAATATTAATTGTTAGCACGCTCTTGAAGGTCATTAACTTGCTTTCAAATTCCTATATTTAAATCAGTTGAACCAGTAAACGTACCCAAAAAGAAAAACCAACAACCCAAATATCATAATTATATGAAAAATATGCTCTAACCGATAAGATGGATCAGTACAGCACTTGCACCAAAATGATTTAGAAATAAAATAGATATTATCTCTTTAAACAAACACCCACTTGAGGAGACATATCATAAAACTCTCCCTTCTGTCAACTAATTTAAACATGGACGTGACAACCACTTGTTTAGACAATTTTCTTGTTCTGAAACTGGTTGTTCAATCACATAATAAAGTAGAAGTCAGATTCATGTTTCCTTGTCATGTAATCAAATTCATTCTTGCCTGTGTCTTTTGCAATTCAGGACAAGATGGATTTGCAGAATTGGCAACGGAAGGCTAATAAGCTCCCCAAGTGTTGTGCCCTATTCGCAGAACCTTTTCACGTCCTCACAGTTACCCTATTCAGCCTCTCAATCCCTCTGTCTTTTCTCCTACTTGCCAGACTCTCTTGTTACTACTTTATCGCAACAGACACTTCTGATCCTCAAAAACCATCTTCATCTTTCCTCTTCTCTTCAGTCCTTTACGCCAATTCAGCAATTCTGTACCTAATTGTTTCCATTGTCGGCTTAGCGACACTTGTTCATAGTCTGACAGGTGGAATTTTTCTTCTATCCGATGCACCGAGTCGAATCTACAGGCCTTGTTTGCGCACTGCGTGGATAACGTTATGCATTTTGCAGTTCTGTGTTGGATCTGGGATTGAAGGAAGCATAGCCTTTGGAATTGAAGGTTACAGCTTTAGAAATGAAAGAAGTTTGCTAAGCAGAATCATATTTTTCTTGGGGTTGCACGAGACTATGCTTCTTTGGTCTAGAGCTGTGGTCAAACCTATAATTGATGACACTGTTTTCGGGGTGTCAACGGACGAAACATGGGTTCAGAGGGTGGCAATGGCATTGGCTTTCGGTACCTTGTGGTGGTGTAGGTTAAGAGATGAAGTGGATTCTCTGGTTATCATAGCTGGTGCAAAGATTGAGCTAGTGACGCCTGTAAGTGTCTGGGATTTGATAGGTTGGTGGTTGTATTACCTGACGGTGACAATTGGGATGGTAAGAGTTGTTAAAGGCCTTATGTGGGTTGGTACGGTTTTACTTTGTAGAAGGGTACGTGATGAGAATTCTGGTGATCCGGAAGGGAATGAGGAAAAAGTCTAACTTTGTGGAGTCTTTCTTCAATTCCGGCCGGTTCACTAATCGTCAATTTCTTGCTCTTAATATTGTTCATTTGCAGCCAAGTGTCCCAAACTTTACTCTTTCTTAATTGTTGTAAACATCGGTCCAAGGTTTCAACATATTTGAAATGAGCCAACATTGGCTGCCCCCGCCGTCTGAGACGGGACAAGATTACTATATATATTGGACCGAATATTATTCTTTTGTTACTGTAGGTGGTATTGTTAATTTAGGACAAATCTCTCTTCCCCTGTGCACTTATTAAAATTTATAGATATTCGTAGTTTTCTATCAATTGAATGTTGATGGTAAATCCTTTAAATAAAAATTAATATTACTAAGATAAGGTAGATTTGAGATTTTTATCTTTTGAGTTAAACGCTGAATCCGGAATCATGCTAACTTTATGTCATGGATTTCTAATTAATTAGATTCTAGCGCCAACTCACTGTACTTATGTGGTTAATTTAAAGGAATTAAATTATATAAAACATCCGTGTGTTTTACCTTTAGTATGACTTGAAAACCAAGCAAGTCCCATTAGATGTCTAGGATAGTAAAGGATCCATGTGCAAATATTAGTCGATATAATTGTTTCCTGGTTGGATCTCTGCTTCTGCCTTGATGGAATCCTTGACGCAGCGAGTAAAGCGTAAACACACAAGTTTCAATCTGAAACTTAAAAGTCAATTGAGAGAATCCTCAAGTAAAGAAGTTTATTCAAAACGGCCTCCTCAAAATAGTGCCGAAAAGAGTTTAAATAGGTCTTAAACCCTAAAGCGCAATAAAATAAAATAAAATAAAATAAAAGAGTTTGACAAATAAAAAACGGTTAGTCTTTTAAAGCCCATCAAATCTGCAAACTCTTTCGTTTGGACTTCTGGCGCGTAACCCACTCTTGAAAATCATCCGCAATACGTTCCACGTCAAAAACTTAAAGCCATATAGTGGATTTAGAAAGAGAATAATAGAAATGGTGGCACAATAGCATGTTAATATGTCAAAATGGTGTGGATGAGGAGGAATATTCAGGGTGGTGAGAACAAGGTGAAGGTGATAGAAAATGCTTATGTGGAGGAAAACAACAATTTCATCTAGTGTTTGTTGAGGATTTATAGTAATTAGGGGAATGATTTCTTGCTAAAGGTAAAAATCCATAATTAGAAGGAGTAAAGAATTGGTTTTCCTAGGATGGGAAAGAGAAATTGAAATGATTTTCTAGGTCTAGAGAGAAAATCAACAAACACATTGTGATGACCTTTGACATGGCAAACTATAAATTTATAGAGAGAGAATCAATCTTTCCAATGAATTTAGTTGTTAGTCAATATTTTCTTGTTGGGCTCAATAATCTTTGGAAAAGATGTATTGTCTTTTTCAATCATAAAGCGATAAAGGTTGAGGTAAAAATTCAATTTTTAAATGTCCTTTTTTACCACCAAGATCTCCTTGTAGATGGTTATATAATGCATTTCTGATTCTTTGAACTGGCCACTAGCATGACCACAATAATATCGTGTCCCATCAATCTCTTCAATCAAGATGATATCCTAATAATGGTCACTAGCATCTATATGAAGGATGCATTGACTATTTTCAAGAATCTTTAAAGGAGGTGGATGCTGACTGACTTACTTTTAGTATTGGACAAACTTGGTTAGATCTTTAGTCTATGGTAGTGGATTCGTTCTCAACAATTTGGATAAGGAACTTGTATAATTAGCAACTTGTGGGATGAAAACTCTGAAGTAATTAAATTTAAGGAATTGTTATATTTGCGTTATGCTTAGTTTTCATCAGGAAAATGTAGTAATTCATTCGTTATATATGGGTCGGGCTTATGAAATCTATCATAAAAGTTCATACCCAAAATTTTATTTGGGTTGTTCCAATATGACCATTTTTAGTTGAGAGCACAATCTCATATTGCTCTGTAAGATCCAAAAATGATCTAAGTAGTACCTTATGATCTTTATGGGTCTTGGAATATAATAGAATGTCATCAATGTAGATCAACTTACTAGAAAGAATCAGCTCATAAATCTTCATCATAGCTCTTTGGAATAGTGATGGAGCAAATTTAAGTTTAAATAACATGACAATCCATTTATATTGAGCATTAGGAATGTAAAAGGTTGTCTTTTATCGTTCTTGTGAATCTATTCTCCATTGCCAAAAACATGCTTTAAAGTCAGTCTTTGAAAATATATTGATAAGATTAATATCTTCATTTTTTTTAAAGGGTAAAGAACTGTGGATTCTTCCAAAAAGGATGGAGTTGTGGGAACTGTACATAGTTCTGAGGACAATGTTCCAAAAATTATTCTCTCAATTCTTTATATTGAGAAGGTATTTGAGTAAGTTCAAACATATTATGAATATATATGTAAGCACTGAAATTGGTTGAGAATTTGATACCAATCAGTAAAATTGTAGAGGGGATGCCTTATGGTAAACATTCATACTGGTTAAGATATCTAGGTCAGTAGATGAATACCAATGACTTTAGTCCACACCATACAATCAGGAAAAACCCTTATCCTTATTTTTCTGTTGCTGATAAGCCAATCTTAAATGAGTTGCCATCAGCATTAGTAAAATATTTATCATATGATATTTAGGTTTCAAGAGGTAAGATGATGGGCTTCATAACACTTTGACAAGATCCAATATCCATATATCTAATAACCTTGATTGACTTATCATATTTATCCTGTTATAACAACTAGATATGAACGTAAGGACGAGGAACAGTAATAGGCTTTGAGTCTACCTTAAAACATGTTTGTTGTAACATGTATAGTTTATTATGTTCAGTATCCTTATCTTTATATATTAGGTCATCAGAGGATTCAAACACAACATCAGAAGAGTCAATCAAAACAACAAATTTTGTTTCCTTACTTCACTGAATTGTTCGTCAATGATGTCTTCAATATTACCATTGTCATGAATAGGCATGATAGCCTCAATAGATTCCAACAGTTTCAAATCCTTTTTTGTCTTGTTAGGACATTTTCGAGCATAATGTCCTGGCTTGTCACAAATAAAACAACGATTTGTCTTTTTCTTCATAAAGAAACAAAAAACTACACCTTTTATTTCTTTTAAAAGTTCCATGATAACCTCTATTAGAAATGTGTGATCATTAAGATTTCCTGTAAGATAATTACTTGTGATGATATCTCTTTTTGGGATGACATTCACAGTCTTTTTTCTCCTTGCATTTGATCTTGAGATAAGGCTTCTTGCAAGCTTTTTGAAATACATGATCACCTTTAATCATGTTCTTAAAAAATCTTGTTACCACAAAGTTTATTAAGAAAAGCTAAAACGAGTTGATAAATCTCACCAAGAGATATTTCTCTTATATCTCTTCGTAGAGCTGTAACGTCTTTTGAATTTCAGGTTGTAATTCTTCTGAAAGAGATGAGATGAATGTATAACAGAGATTGATGTCGTTAAAACCATTAAGCAGATAATATCTTTCTGTCATACGTTGGAAACGCTTCTGTAAATAACTTCTATCTAATGAACAACACTTCATTTTAAAATATTCTTACCTGATTTGCTTATCAATGAGCTAAAAAGCTCCAATAAATTTTTTATGTATAACTTCAAGAAGAATTCCTACAAATGCTACTTGAATATATTGAAATATGTGATAATCATCTAGACTTTGCCACCATTATTGTAAATTACTGATAAAACAAGAGGTAAACTCAGATAAGATATCTCGTAAAGGATTATCTGGACGATTCATCTATAAATCAATTCAAGTACCAAATTCCTGAAGACGATCTCTCCATTTTGCAGGTGGTAGATCATCAAAAGTAAACCAAGGTCCTAAAGTAGGTATAATTAATAGTACTTGTATTGGTGCTGGTGAAGGTCTAATTGGTTCAATCCTTATATATTCAACTTCAATGGTTTCTAGTTCATCCTTAATTGTTTGAGATGTATTGGGCATATTCATCATGATCTAAGCTAATTCAATTAAATAAGCAAATTATTCAAAAGTCTATGAATCTTCAAATACAGATGATTGACTTTAATGTTCATTTGAGATAGATACTGGTTTAAGAGTTACATTGAACTTTTGTTGAAGAGCTTTATCTTTTTTAATGGATCAAACAGGTTGGGTTTTAGGTGGTGAAGAAGGTGGAGTTTTAATTTATAAAGATTTTGTCCATGGATCAACAGGATTGGTGTATGAAGGTAATGGACCATATTTTTTTTAGTTTTGGGTTTCCTAGGTCTGATAGATTTAATTTAGTGGTAGGATGAACATGTTGTCTAATTAAAAGATAGTTTATTTTAAACATCTTTTTCATAATCGACAGTTTTAGGATTGGTTGAAGTTAAATAGGTGGGTTGGATAACTGAAAAAGGCTGTAAGATAAGTTCCAAAAACAGTCTTAGACTGTTCTATCTATATGTCTATCTCCATTTTTTGAAGTACTTCTTTGACTTTTAGAAGTTCTTTTAGGTCCAAAAATATTTTGTTTCAATGTAGCTTCAAAGATTAGCATCAAGTTGAACCATTTGATCTTTCAAACATGTATATAGTTTTTGGATATGAGAAGACATAGTTTCTACCCATTTTTTAGCAGCTTGTGTTTTTTGGTTAATACCATTAAGATTAGTATCAGTTCAGTAAAGAACTTTATTTTGGGCCATAATATTATCAGTATGCTAGTTGAGTACTTCATCAGTAGCATGAATGTAAGGGTTAGAAATAACCCTATTTGTATCATGTGTGCATCTTTCCATGGGAGGAAATTCATCCTCATATGGCCTAATCATCATACATGAAATAGGTGCAAGAGTAACAATAGGAATGGAAGAAACAACATGTTTAGGTTTGTTGAGAATTGGTTCTTTAAGTAACAAATGTTCCTTGTCCAATAGCTTTGAGTAGCTTATGAAAAGTCTCAGGTCTAGGTCATGGGTTTTTAAGCCCAACCCATGGTTTTGAATCTAGATTGTGATTATCATGTCTAGGATGGAGTTCTTGGGAAGGTTAACAGTGATGAATCTCTCTAGGTTATTGCCTTCCTTTGCTTCAGAGTTTTACTTGCCTATTTTGAGCATAGGCCTCATCATCATTGTTTGTTTCATCATAATTTAGTATTAGACATATTTCAGAATTTGGCTCACACATGGATGGATCCACTCCCATATAAAGTGTCCTTGATGATGGTTGATGTACACAGATTGACCGTCATATTTCTCTCAATGGATAAGAGGTCCACTCTTACCTTCTTTGTGTGATAACATCAGTTGAAGCATTAAATGGTGCCAGAAGTGCCAAAGGATCCAAGATCTTCTTCATTGGGCCTAGTGTAGACGGATTTAACATATTCATCTCTTAATGTCCTGAGAATATGTTAAGTAATAGTAGTTTGGTCATGAGCTTGATCTGCTACTATATACAGAGCATCAGAAGTTGAATTTGGGAAGTTGAGATCTACAACACGGTTCTATAGACGATGTATTATTGGTTGGTGCAAAATGGTCATAATTATTGTAAGGTTTTGCTCTGCTCTAGTAATTTGGATTTGTATTTGAAGTCTCTCAGATAAGGTGAGATTGTCCAACCTGATGTTGAAATCAAGGACTATGATGAGAATAACACTTCTATTGTTGAGAGTTGTCAACAGAGTATCAATCAATGCATATTGATAAATTGTGTAAGCAGTGTCAAGAAATTCCTTTTATTCCATGAAGAGAGAACAAGTTTGATAGCTTCAACATAAGGATGTGTATGATTTTGGTCTCTCCAAAGAGAGATGAGTTTTTTTGGAATCTCCAATTTGACATACTGTCATGTTATTGTTGTCTTTAAACCAAATGTTCTGAACGAGAACTTTGGATAGTTTTCTTTATCTTTGGACGATTTGTAATAAGGATAGTACAAATACTTCTAGTCTAAGAACGATTATAAGAATGTATACTATATGGACTTAACAAAGGAAGAGAAGTATCATGGATACAACTTTCTTCGTGGAGATGAGTAAATTCTACTACATTTTATATTTTATTTAAAAGAGTTTGTTTGGCATTAGAAGACAGATTAGTGATAGAAAGCGTTGAAGAAAGATAAACAAGGTCATTAAGTAAAGAGTCATTCATAGCATATAGAAAAGTCTCCTTACTCACCTTCATCAAGAATAATATATGCAACTTGGGAGGAGGGGAAAAATGGCAGCAAAATCACATCTTATTGATACATCAAATCACCACAAGGCAGCTTGAAGAAGCACAACAAATATTGCATTATAGAAAGCCAAAAGCAAAATAAGCGGATTAGGGGTTCTTGAGGAATTCCATGACGTAAGTGTTGAAAGCTGAGCACATGACTCTGAAACCTTGGAACCCTGCACCCTTTGCCAAGTCCTGGAATTCCTTCTCTGTTCTCTCTTTACCACCTGGGTTATGCGCCAACATTATAACGTCGATGTGAACCACTCCCTTCGTCGCAAGGCTCGTGTCTGGTGCCACTGGGAGAATGCATTCTGCTACTATCACCTTCCCATTCTCTGGAAGTGCATCATAGCAATTCTTCAGAAATTTCAAGCAGTGCTCATCGCTCCAATCATGGCATATCCACTGGAACGTGCATCATCAATTCAGAAATTGTTGAATTAAAAAATCACCAGGCCTCGTATCATGTTATCAAGTGGTGCTTGAGAATGGTTAGTTAGAAAACTCACCTTCATGAAAATGGCGTCCCCTTTTGGAACACTAACAAACATGTCTCCACCAACATGCTTCACACCTGCGATCCAGAATCCATCTCTTATCAATTTCAGTTCTCCATAACATTATATTATATATGCATATACCACAATGTTTAGTGTGATTAAATTGAAGTACAGGTAATACCAGGCACAGATGGGGCATCCTCGATGACATGAGGAAGATCAAAATTAATGCCTTTAATAGAGGGGTATTTGGAGACAATCATGCCAAGAACAGCACCAGTCCCACCACCAACATCAACCACCGAAGTGAGGCCTTCAAAACCCTTGTAGGACTCAAGAATTTTCTTCATGGTAATGGTAGAATGGTCGGCCATACCTCTGTTGAATACCTTGTTGAATCTAAGATCTTTCCCATGGTATTCGAATGAAGTCATGCCATGGGCCTTGTTAAATGGAATTCCTCCTTCTAGAACCGAGTCTTTCAAGTAATACCTACACCAAGGTGCACATCAGCCTAATCTTTTTCTTTTCCAAACATACATGCGATCCATAATAAACAAAGAATAGGAAAGGTAGACCTTCAAAATCTTAATGACAGTGAAAGCAAAGCATATTTGAATTTGTTTCTGCCAGAGGTTAACTTCCATTTTATGTCTCACTTTGACAATTATATATGTCCAGTAACTTTAATTGATTGGAGCATTCAACATGATGCTCACAATCCAACAATTACTTAATTGTGCAGAACGTACTTAAATTTCTACTCTGAATAGTTTCTTAATCTGGTCAATAGATAAAATAAACCAGACATGTCATTGCTGCTACAAGACTTAACATGTAAAAACACCTATCTATTTTACTTAGCAAATAACGAGGAATCGTTGCATCTTACAGAACAAACTAAACAAACAGAGAAAGTTTGGATAAATTAAAAAGATCATTAATCAAGAAATTTCGTACTCACGAGATGTTAAAATCCCAAATTAAACCAACTTGAGATGTTATAACTAGATGTAGCCCCGAAAGGCAACCTCTTATATAACGTTTCCAACTTCAGGTCTATACTTTTTCTTCGCCTCAGGATACATTCAATAAGATAAGCATTTCTAGTAAAAAAAAAAACATGCGGAAATAAATCAAACATAGTCAATCCAGCGGTAGGTGAAGTGGTGGGACTCAGTAGCCGAACTAAGTGGTCCCAACAAGGCTTTAGGTTGAGATTTCCTGGTTGTATTCCACTCTATATCGAGAATTAATCAGCTTAATTGACTAATTAAGAAATACAAAAAGTAGTGAAATCTTAATTAGTTTCACCAAATTCTGCGAAATTCCAATAGCAACTCAGGTGATTCTTTTTGCGATACCAGTTTTGAATTGAAAAGACATAAACATGAAGCAAATTATTTTTTCAGAATGACTAACAAAAGAAAAAAAGAAGATAAGGAAGACTGGGTTGATTAACACTTGCTTTTAGGTATGGAGTCACACAGGATACGAATATAAGATACTTCGGGAAAGGAATAAAAGGAGAAAAGATGTAATGGTCTGAAATTACCAGCTTTCCATAAGAACCTTATCCTGGTTCATGAGGCAGAGAGGGGCAATAGAGACACCATCCTCATTCTTGGTCAAGAATTTACTAACAGGTCCAAGACCGTAGAGCCTCTCGACTTTGCCATCAGGGAGTGTTTTGAGTGAGTAAGTGAGAACAGAGTAGCTAGCCAGAAGCCTCAACATACGATCTAACATGACCGGAGCCTCGGGGTTGTTGGTTGGGAGCTGAGAGGCAATCTCTGATGGAGACAAGAACGCACCAGGACCAGCCTTTGCCATGATTTCGAGAAGGTCCAGCTCAAGAGCGGCTTTGAGGATCATAGGCAAGACGGAGGCACTAGCTAGTTGCATGGCAAAGAGGTTTGCTTCTTCGTCGGACACTATGGTCGGTGTCATCTGGGTTTCGCCTGTTGAACCCATTTTCTTTGATCCTCCAAATAAACAAAACGTACGTAAGTTGAGGAAGAAGAAGCAGGTGGAGTGGAGAAAGAAGGATAAGGAAAGGAAAGGAAACTGGTCATTAGCAGTGGCCCGGACGAGAATAAATAAAGATGGATTGCCCAACCACCGTATGAGTGAGACCACCACCTAAACTTTGACACTTGACCTTTTTTATTAATCTTAGGTGCTTCACTTGATATATCATCTCTCCAACAAATGTCCAAACAAAACTAAGAGTCACTATAGTAGTTGGAGTGGAATTTCACTATACACATACTTTTCAAATTACAGTGATATGCCAAATGTGCTTCATGCTCAAGTCTACTATGAAGTTTGGTTGAGAAAATAAAAGTCAAGTCTGAATTATGCAAAACATTTTAAAGTTAAGAATATTAAAGTATAATTATTTAATAAGAAAATCATTAAAAAACCAAGAAAATATATATGTACATATACATACTTTGAAAACGATCATATTTAGTAACTGGGCGGTGTGTGTATATTGATGGATACTTATACAAGTAGATTTACGTTG
>JANTPM010000003.1:32802608-32813164 GCA_025434745.1 Erythroxylum divaricatum
CAATAGCAATAAAATGGTGTATGTAGTGAGTGTAGAAGACCAAAGAATGAAAAGGTGACATACTCCGTTTCTTGTTTTATTCACTGTGCATGAATATATATATATATATATATATATATATATATATATGTTTACGTGAGTTGGTGTTTTCCTTGAAATGATCAAAAAAGTGATATTTGAGTTGAAGAGTATTTGTAAAATGATGGTCTAAGATGGGAATGAGTGAAAAAAAATGAAGATTGAGAGGAAACATGGAGACTGAGAACAAAAGTTAAAAATGCAGAAAAAGTGACAAAGTATGAATATGTTGAACATGAATTTTAGCTTTTGATGGTTTTTGATTAAACTTATATATTTTGGGGTAATATAAGTGTGTGGTGAATGAGTTGATTGAAATGGAGTAGAAAAACTAGAAACAAAAATTTGAAATGTTGGATTTCAGATAATGAAATCTGGAAATTTTCTGGGAATGAATAATAATAGTGTTAAGTTTTGATCTAAAACTTTTGTGAATTTTTCTGTGTTTATATAGGCAGATTTTGACAAAACTGTCTTTATGAAAGTTGTAGATCTTGATTTTAGCTTTCCATTGATATAAAGTATGAAATTTTTGGACATTGGAATTGAGAGACATGATATTTAGAAGTCTGTGATATTACATGGGATGGGTATTCGGGACAACTGCATTGGTTTGAAATTTTAACACTTATAGAAGCAAAATTTGTTTTCTAAGTCTTCATATAAATTATAGATCTTTCCTTAAGCTTTCTATTGATATAAAGTTTGCAATTTTTGAAATTCGGGATCAAAAGTTATAGAAACTTGAAGCTGGGTATGTGATTCAGGCTTAAGAGTGGATGTCACTACTTTGGGGGTTCAAAGGTGAAGGTCACTGTCGTGCGTTTGTCCCCATGAGGACTCAAGAAGTGACCTAATGACAATTAGAATATGTTGCTCATCTATGAGATCATAGTCTACTACCTTCATTTCTCATACCATGGAGGGCATCACCCTAAAGTGCTCAATCATGCTATGCTTAGAGTCCATCGTGTATTAATTGAGTTCTTTATGTTGTGAGCAACTACTAGAGTTACACTAATTCACGTCCCAAATCCCAAGCCTAGTGTACGATGGCTCTAAGAGATAAAAATATAAGAGAGAACTCAATGTTTGAGAGTGTAAAATGTATGTGAGAGAGAAGTGGTGAAATTTATGCTCTCTTCAACAACTTATGTTGATAAAAAAAAAAGTTAGATACTGCTACAAATAACTAATTACTAATTGGCTTTTCTTTTCTTGTAAGATCAAGCCTATTTGTCTAGTTTGGTTTACTTGTATCAATGTGAACATACTATTTGCACTATTTTTTTTCAAAAGGTAACTATATTTGATTAAGTGTGTATAGACTAAAAGATTCAAGTAACAACTCTTATCTTTACAAAGATTAAGAAAAAGACACAAATAGAATTCTTTTCAGCCTTGTTTCCATAGACGATAACCTATATTTGGAAGGGTAAAATGACAAAGTGTGCGTTATGTTTTGAGTTTGGTGGATCGTGTTAGCTTGTTGTGGTGCGGATTAAGTCAAGGTTAAAGATATCATTCCACTTCAAAACAAATATAGTTGACCTACATGTCCTAAAATTTTCAAATAGGATTTTTTATTAGACACAGAAATTTTCTAAAAAGTTTAAAGGATTTTTAAAAAAAAAATCAAAGAGAAGAGGAGATTTTTGCCTTCTCTTAAACTAGCAATGAAAATTACTAAAATGACCCTTTTAGACTAAAAACTGGAGCATTGACATAGGACATATCCTCGACCACCAAGCCAAACTGATAACAGTTATATATATAACAATTGTGCCGCTAATGATGTTCTTCTTGTTAAATAATGAACTCCGATAAAATTAAAAAAGATAACACATTGCATGGAATATCAAATGCTTCACGTTTCTAACAGGTTAATATAGTAAACACGAAACATGAAGTTCCGAAGCATCTGTCTAATTTATAAAGGCTCCTAGTCAGATCACTGATGATCACAAGTCTTGGCTTTAGAAAATAGAGCTATAATAAGTTCACTGGTTCTAACTCGGAAAATAATGAAGAAGATCCAAGAAAATACAAGGGTATTGTCATTGGCACGGGACGACAACGGATACGTTACGCTGTTACAGGTTATCAATTGACCAAGAAGGAAATTGGATGCTCAACTAGCTCCAAAAAAATATATATTTCTGAACTGTTTTCTCAATTAAAAGAGAGCACAAACGCTTTGGAAGTCATGGTCAAAGGCCGACTACAAGTTGTCGCTGAGTCCGACCGCAATGACCAAGATGATCATAAGCATAGTGCTTCTCCAATCCTCAGAAACCAACCATACGCCTCACTTTCATGCCTGCCTCAAACTTCGTAAAGAATACTTGCTAGTAAGATGTCAATAGCGGCTCATTTGATTTTGTCTCTGAATATGGCATGACAAGACTCAAACTAGAATGAAACCAACCAACCTGTTGCATTAACTGGCGAATCAAATCACCAACAATGTAAGAAGCACCTGAGGCCATAAAACCTATGATAACATAGTACAGCACATTGCGGATGTAAGGCTTCTGAAAAACATAAGCCTTGCCAATGGCAAGCAAGATTATGCATACTAGAGAAGCTCCTCCAACTAGTGCAAGCTTGAGATCCTTATCATCACTCTTATGAAAAGAGAAACCATAAACGATAGGAGGAAGCACGCCAAAAATGAGGTACGATATGATAACAACTGTCACATGAAGTGAAAATCTGTCTCTTTTTCCTAACAATGCTTGGTATCGATCATCTTGCTGATTTATTTCGCTCGAAGTCCCTCTTGAACCCTCATTTTTCAGATCTATAAGCTGTAGCACTAAACTGTCAGTTTATATTCATCAGAAAAATGTGAAATAGAATCCTGCAATCAATGCCTACTGTGATCACAGAAATTGATACATGATAAGTAGCAATTGATTTGTATATCATGCGTGGTAAATACATCAGCCAAAAAATGACAAACTTTGAACAATAATCATAAGTATCAAAAACAGGGTTGAGAAAACAGAACAACGAAGCTAAAATTAACGAAGTTACAGTTAGCAAGGTTAAGTGCGTAAACTAGTTTCACTCTTGCAACTAACAGAATAGGGAGCAACTGGAAGGAGGCATCTCATGAACTTCCTTTCATAGAATAATTAGTGTGAACAGTATATGGAATTTTCAAACAGATTTCAGATTTGATGGATGATACCTGGAAAGGAATGAACGAGGCTACCTCCTACCTACAATTACTACGAAAACTTGTATCCAAAATTTGGATCAAATGTGAAGAGAAGGAACACTATAACTGTCTCGGTGTTTTGCATACTTTGGTATCAACTACAAAATTGAAGATTATATGCAATTTATGCACGCACTCTTTTCCAAATTTGCCAGGTAACCATTTCCTCGTTACTAATGCTAAACAACATAGAAGTTACTAGAGTATATCACTTACATTATGGCCTATGATGAAAAGTCCACCAATCAAGTTTGCCAAGGCCATAGCTAAAATATCCACTGCAAAACACATTGAGAACACCTACATTATGTAATTTCCAATATAACCGTACAAGAGAGTAAAATAAGGTTTAAAAGCAAAAGAAAATTGACAAAGATTAGATTTTTCAACTCCGAGTAAGCTGATATAGTAAATTAGTTAAGATTAAAATAAATGTCCATCCTCTAAACGGGTATTTATTGCTGTCATGCTCTTCTTGGGAGAAATCAACTTCCTGGTTTGGATGGTTTCACACAATTCCAAGACATAACACTTAGACATCTGGAATTATAACATTACTTAGTGAACAAGAATGGATCATATATTATTTTAATAATTAGAGAGAACACTTATAGGGGATTTCTCAAAGGGAGTTAATCTCAAATAAGTGAAAGACACCGGGGACTCTGCATAGAAGATAAAATAGTAGGGAATTTCTTTTTTTTCCCCTATTTTTTTCCAATACAGCCAGGTC
Source organism: Erythroxylum divaricatum (assembly GCA_025434745.1). Taxonomy (NCBI): domain Eukaryota; kingdom Viridiplantae; phylum Streptophyta; class Magnoliopsida; order Malpighiales; family Erythroxylaceae; genus Erythroxylum; species Erythroxylum divaricatum. The sequence goes on from JANTPM010000003.1 coordinate 32,806,646, forward strand.
TCAAAACTGGGCCTTTGATAAGGGAGAAAGAATTTTGCCACTTGAGCAATTGCTCCCTGGAAAATCTAGTCAGGGATTAATTCTCGATAAGAAAGTGAGATTGAAGCTTAGTACCATTACCATAGACGTAGAAATATGTCGTGGAACAGATAATTATGCTTACATGTTGAAGCACCAGCACCAGCTGCAGAACAAATAACACCAAGACTTGTGATTGATTCTATCAAGCCTCCATACACGATACTTTTCAAAATATCCACCCCAACCCCAGTACTTCTCTGTTCATCAAAATTTCCTCGGGCTACACTTTCCAGCAAAATTCTGTCCTCCACAACAACAACATTTCTTGAGCTCTGAGGAGACGGTTCCAATTGCTCCGTTTCAACACTAATTGCTAGATCATTCCCTACACGATATCGTTATTTATAGAGAAAATTTAACCAGTTAGAAGTTCATGGCTGCATACATGCAAAGAAATCACCATTAAAAATGAACTCGATCAGATCAATAATAAAAAGTCATACTTATCTTCCACCCCAAGAAGATAAGTATGATAATAAATTTGCAAACAGGATAGTTCATAACCTAGTGCAACATAATCAAACAAAGCACATCAAAGTAGACATATTTCATAAAAGAAAAACTTGAAATTTGTTTGATTTGCACACCTTATGTGACTATAAAGAACTAACTTGTTGATATACTTAACAAAGGGTTAAGTAGTTCAAATTTTGGGAATATTTTGTCTAAGCTAAGAATGAAGAACATCTATTCACCAACTTAAGGGGTAGTGTGGGAATACATGATTTATGGTAAGTTAACTATTTTAGGATTTTGTATTTTTTAGGATCTCCTATTTAGTTAAGACATCGTATAATCATAGGTTTGATTATTTTTGTTTTCCTATTTAGTTAGAATATTTCATGATTATGGGATCCAAATATTTTTGTTTCCTTTTTTATTGTTAGATTAACTTGTTAAAATTCACCCTCTTATACACTTGTTAACAATTTTTGTCACTAACCAAAGCCTAGAGTTGGCCAGCACAAAATAGGGTTGGTATCTCACTATAAAGGAGCAAAAATTTCCCTTTAGAAAAAGTGGTGGCATATCACATAAATATGTAACAAGTACAGGGGCCACTAATTTAGGGGAATGGAATCTTGTTTACAGATATATGTTGCGAATGTTATATAAGGGTTTCTGAATCAGCCAGACTCTTACACAACCATCAGGTTTTGTTAGCATTTCTCCACAATAATCATTGATTTTGTATATCTTAATACAAATTATCTTCATTTATTTCTTAAAACTTCAATTAGTTTTGACTTAAAAACTTCGACTTGGTTGTCACATTTTAGACATTTTCAGGAAAATAAATCGCCGTTTTGCTTAGTTTCTTCAATTTTTTCTTCCACTAATTTTCAAAACTAGACATAGAAACAGCTCAAATTTTGTTGCAGGTTGCCAGATTCACTTCCTTGAAAAAAAAATGGTTCAACATTCATTATCTAGTTACATGCTTTCTGCATTCTTTTTCCAACAATTATTGCTACTACAACACACAACAGTCTGTTACAGTTTACGTGGCTGCCTAAAGGTTAATAAATATCCAAAAGGTAGAGAGCTGAACCGAATAAAATATGAAATGATAAAAGACAAAAAGGAGAGATAACATAAAGCTCCCATCAGAGCATGTGTATGTATGCATAATGCATATATGTATGTAAGCATGTGTATGCATGCATGCATGTATATATAATAACTAGAATCAAAGCTACAATATGATAACTAATTATAAAAGCATTATAAATAAAATAAAACCTTGCTCAGTCTTAGTCTTCTTCTGATTTGTTGCAAAAATGGAGAAGAACCAATTTGCCTTTACTTCTGCACTCTTTTGAGGATTCTGAATATTCTCATTTTCAGTGCTATCTTCAAAAACCCGCCTAAACAATTTAAAACCATTTCCTGTTAATTTAAGAACAAATGTAAGCTGGTAATATAGAGACATCCTTAATGACATACATAGTAAACGAGGAAACACTGGATGATGGTGATGATGAAGAGGAAGAAGAAAGGGTAAAGGGAGAAAGAAGAAAGAAGAAAGGAGGGAGGGACAGATACTGCAAATAATTTATATCTCTCTCAAAAGATTACATTTGAATAATCAGTGGAACCATCAAATCAACTATCCTAGTGTCCAAGCATGTCATAAATTCATCATACATAACCAATTTTCAAGCATGTCCAAAATTACTGCTCCAAAATTCCTACTATAATGAAAAAGCTTTTGCAACTGAAAAACATGTCTTGCATGAGTTAGGTTGTGATGAGGCCTTAGCTTACTGTAGCTCATGGACAGGTCAAACTTCCAATATATTGAACAGAACAGGGGCTAAAATAAAGACAGAAAAAGGTCACAGATTATGTACCATCAATCAACATAGGCCTAATCTCATGTATAAACTATAATCAAAACAACTCCTTTGTCCCTGACAGTATCAATAATGGATAAAGTATGCAGGTACTAAGCACCACATCTTAAAAAGAAGACACTTACCCTTACAAGAAAAACAAGATACCTGTATCTTTAACAGAAGAACAACTCCTATTTTCCCAACTTTACAAGAAATTATCATCTTAAAGTTATTGACAAACTTACATGAACATATATATTCAATTCACAGTGCATTGAATACCTGTAGGAATGAAAATGCTGAAGCATGATGAACATCTAAACGCATCATGTTCTTCATCATAAATGCCAATATCAGCGGCTGCACACAAAGAATCAGGATCATGCTGATAGTGAAAGGGGGTCTCTGCTTCATCATGTTTTGGCTTATGGAGTCTTCTACGAAGGATGATCCTTCTGCTAATGCAACAATTACAATTTGGACAATAAAGCTCGTGGGTGCTTTGCTTGGCTAATACCTTCTCAACATCAAATTCTGTTCCTTCTGTGTCTATTTCTTCTATTAAGTCAATTCTTTCATCCTCAAAGTCTGTTTCGTGTTGACCATTGTTGGAAATGCTAAAATGGGCAGATTCCTCCATCTTGTTGTTAACAATGGTGGTTGGGCACTGAGTCTTTCTACCTCGCAGCTGCAGACCACCTCCTTCTTCTTCTTCTTCTTCTTCCACAAGCTGTAGCTGTTTTACTCCATGATCATGCCTTTATTGTTTCTGTGATAGATCCATCGGTAGATACAGGAAAGAGAGTGTTTCATCCACAGTAGCGGAGACAAAAGAAGTTGAGGACCAGAGCGAGGCCCCCTTACTACTTCTGTGGTTGGGTGGTCGGGGAGTTTGTATTGTAAAAGAATAAAATAAGTCATCCTCTAGATCTGGACCAATCCACATACAATACTCGCCAGAACTGAGCCCTCGGACGGTCGGTCGCCCTCTCTGGTGCTATTATCACATTTTCAAATTGTTACAACATTAATATCCAAACAAGGATAATAATGGCCAACCCATGCTTACGATCTAGTTTAAAAATTTAAAAGTAAAAATAAAAAATAATATTTTTCTTTTCAATTAATCCAATATCTAAATCTAAGCTTATCCCATATTTAATTCTTTTAAGTAAAACAATGTCGTTTCATTTATAAAAATTGAGTCTGATTTAAGCTACTAATTAATTAATTAAAAATACTTAGATTTAGACTTATAAATTAACTTATTATCATCCTTATAAATAACAACACTTAATATCTAGCTCAAATTAGTAATTAGTTTCGCTATATATGTCATAATTTTATAAAGATAGTTTATTATTATTTATTTATTATAAATAATACTTCCATTAATATATACTAAAATGTTTGATAATACAATTAAGAACAACAATAGAAAACTCAATGTAGGTGAGTTGGTAATAGGTTATTCTGGCTTAAGTGAAGTTGTGGGTTTAAATCTCATTTATGTATGCAGCCATTTAAAATTTAGAATCAAAGCTTTACTTCCAGCAAAGGACCTATCCTGTTCGAATGGAGATTAGTTTAAGTGTGGATAATTTAAAGATACCTTCTCATAAGATCCGCTTAAGACACCTCGTGGATTAAAAAAAAAGAATAACAATAGAATAATTTATAGGTCAAATTTAAGTATTTTTAATAAACATATTTATGAGTCAGCCATTAGCCCTAGACCCAAATTAAGCAAAAGATTTAATTAAAAATAATATTATTATTTAATTTTATTATTAAAATAATTATTTTAAAAAATGACAAATTTGATCTATATGTAGCCCATTGTTATCATATTAATTTAGAATAATTATTAAAAATTTGACAAAGTTAGCGTATATGCAGCTCATTGTCATCCTAATCATATTATGTCTTTGGACTTGAAAGGGCATCAGTAGAAACATCTACAAGAGACTTCCGAGTGCTACCATGAGCTGTCGTCGTCGGACTCTAATAAAGAAGCTTAGGATATATTTGGAAGAAAATTTTATAGTGGGCTAAAATATAATTCTCAAGAACCATTCAAACAAAATTATATTCAAATCAACTCATCAGCGATAAGTTGACAAGCTTGACCTGGAGCAACCACGTGAACCTTCTAAGAATCTCGAGATTGAGAACGGGGGCATGACATGGTAAGTCGCTCAAATTATATTCAAATACTCATCATCAGCGATCAGTTGACAAGCTTTACCTGGAGCAACCACGTGAAGCTTCTAAGGATCTCGAGACAACAACACAGTAAAGAGGAACCAGGGGGCTTGCAGTGAAGAAAAGTCATATTTGTGACGATCATTTATTAAATTCCAAAGCTGGAGCGAGGGTTAACCAAAGTCAGAGATGCTGTAATGGTCAGTGGCGTTTACAAAAAATCTGCAAATCGTGAACCAGATGTGAATTATATGAACCAAACTTATAAATAAGATTATTTAAACTTGAGTTAGGTCCGGTTCAAACTCAATCTTAAAAAATCAGGTTTATAGTTTAAGTTTAGGTTTTTAATTTGTGATTCTAGGTTAATTAAACCAAAACCAAACCTATAATAGGTTAAACGAACCGAACCTGATTTATAGATTTAGGTTTAAACCTGAACCTGAAATACCTAAAAAAACATAATATATAATTTAGATATAATTTACATAAATATTTTATTATTAACATTTTAATTGATAATTTATTTTAAAAAATAAATAAATTGAGTTGTATCTTTAAATCTATTATGTATATACATAAAATAAATAAAAATCGTTTTTATATTGCTTATAATTTTGCTATCACATCATAAACTAAGAAGTATTTTCATTTAGATGTGTTCAGTTTTAACTGAAGTTCACATCTAATTTTTTAATAACACGATATCCAACATTTATAAATGTAGAGTGAAATAGATCATAAGAAAGATAAGTTGATCAAATTTTGGATGGATTGAAAAATTCCAAAGTCACATATTAAAGTCATTATTTCTATATATCACATACATAACCACAAAAGAACATATAAATCAATATAGTATTTGCGTAATATTAGATAGATTAAGTCAAATATGTGAATGAATTGATGGGGAAGAAACTAATATCTTCAACGTCATTTGCTAAGTCTTTGTTCAACATGAGCAACTCTTCAACGAATGGCTCGATCCAGATTTTGCCTCCAGAGTTGTTAGTGTAACGTTTCGTTACCTGCAGGGAGGTTAGAATAGTAAATAAGAGTGACCAATGAGAGCTTAGAAAAGCATTTTCATACTCATGCATAATATGACATACACATACACATGAATAGTAAATTTTTCTGCACATGAAAATAATTGTACATGCATTCATGAATAATTCCAGCTATAATTGGATTGAGTTATGATTATTGGAAAATTTTGAAAAGTCGAATTTTATTAATATTGAAAATATTATTGATTAGTGGGATTGTGATATGTTTGAATTTTGGTGAATTTCGAAAATTATAGAGTATTTTGAAATATTAGGAAAAAGGAATTAAAAGGATATCGGAGATACTTGGATTGTAAAGATGGAATTAATGGAGTTAGTTTCAAAAGAAATTAAGTTAAAGTTTAGTCATTAAGAAAGTGACAAGTGTCACTAATTAGAAAGTTGCTTTTATAATTCGTTAGTAGGGTTCTCTAAGAGTTAAAAAGGCTTAGTGAAATATTTAAGTTTCTCCTTCATAGTCATCCTCTTCGGATTTCTTTCCACTACACGAAGTTGTTCACCAAAAATCCTTTTGAGAGATTTCTTTGTGTTTCCTCATCCTACACCTCTATCACACTGCTATTTGCCTTTTCAACCTAAGGAAAACCATAAGCTAGTCATTTTTCACAAAGGAGTACATGATTTTGCATGAAGTTAGGGCTTTGGGGATAGTTGAAGATCTTTGAGTTTTTAACAAGTAAGTAGTGAATAAATTCTTTAGAGCTATAGGTTTATGAAATAAATTTGATGAATTATTGCCATCTGCATGACCATGGAATTTTCGTGTATATATATATATATATATATATGGCTACTGTGAAAATGGAATGAAAATATGGATAAAT
>JANTPM010000003.1:32826386-32845503 GCA_025434745.1 Erythroxylum divaricatum
TTCAAGAAGTACCTATAGAAGGCAAATGTTCATAGCTAAATAGGTTGTTTTAAGTAATTGAATTTTATTTTGACTATTCATCTATTGTTGCTAAATAATAATAGTTAGTTAACCTTAACTATTACGATGTTACATTGTGATTAATGGTATAGTGGCTAGAAAAGATGAAGCGCAGAACAACGAGACGATTTTTTTTTCGGCTACCTTGCCTAATGATGTGTTTGCACATACTCTATGATCTGTTAAGATTTCTGTGTTTCCAATTTCAGACTTGAGGCAATGGATTTAAGAGATGGTATAGGAAGTGGGTGGTCGTGATTGTAGCCAAATGGAAGGGCTAGCTTTGCTTATGGCATTCTTCGTTTTTCTTAGCTTATGAGATAGGCATTTGTCATAGTAACCTTAGCAGCTAATTTATGCAAGAAAGGCTTCTTCACTTGCTACTTGAAAATTTTCAAAGATCCATCTTCATTCCTCGAAATAACATCATTCTTCTCACATTGACAAATGTCGTTGAAAAACTTAAAGGCCACGCTTTAATTCTAGCCTCGACAAAGATGTATACAGTCAAAAGCCATATCCCAGAAAAAGGGATGTAAACTTATAGTACAGTTATTTGCAGGAAGGGATCAGCTCATGCTAGATGAAAGTAGTGCCAGTTAACAACACAGAAGACTAGACCAGCGTAGAATTATTAGTTAGAAGTGTAAGTTGTTTCAGCGTGGACTCCATCGTTAGTACTGGCGTTGATGGGATATATGGAACTTGTAAAATTCGGTGGGGATGATAGCGACGTGGCGTTCGTTATCTTTAGGGATGATATTGGAGTCTGAACTTCCTGTCCAAGTTGATAACCATCAGGAGCTACGTTTCCTTCTTCTTCTGCCTCTAAATTTGGTGGACTTGGTTGAGATCTTTTCATTTCCTTATTCTTTCCCCACAGAAAGGAGTATAAACCCATTATTATGAGAAGCAGGCCAACCAAACTGCATTTTAGTACTCGACGATCAGGATTCAATGTCTCAGCACGTACATTGTGCAAAGAAAGGTAAAAAAAAGAACATGTATGTAATACATTTGGCAAAGTGCCTGCTTAATTATGGATTAACGAGAATATAAACTCAATATTTTTGTGTACTTACGTTCCAGCATAGATGGCTGTACCAAAAAGTAGAGCTTCCGATATGGCCACGAAAATAACAGCGAGGGGGTTGAACATGGAAGGATAAGTTGGTCCTCGTTTTGAAACTGCCCATGAAATCAAGCAGAATGTTGCCGCTGTGGCCAGTGCTCCCTGAGCAATCAAATCGTTCTCCGATAAACATAATTAATGCTTACAGACACAACCATTTTTTAATCAGCTATCTATCGACTGATAGAATCAGCTAACAATTAATGCAATCAGTTGATTGCCAAATAGGGCTTTTGTTAACTAGATTATCTATATGTCTAAATATAATTAGTAAAGTTGATTAAAGTTTGTTTTCAAGTAATTTACCGAGTAGACGATTGTAATGAGTTGCAGATTCCACCCCAACATCCAGGAGCTCGCTCTTGAGTCTATACACAAACCTATCACCGCAGATTGCAGACAGGCTAAGATGCAAGTTAACATGGTTGCCCAGTATTTTTGTGGAAATGCTTTGATCACCTGGAACTGTGAATGTGACAGGCTAAGATGCAAGTTAACGTAAAATAGCTGGTTGATTGAACACAATTTATTCTCTAGTAATTAAAAGTTGTGGTTTGTGTGTACAAATGGTATACCTGCAATATATACCAAGCAGAATATGAAAAGCAACTCCCAAGCAGCATCAAAGATCCACGGAGTCGATGAGCGCCAGATTCATGGATCGTAAAATGACTAATAAGATGGTGATGAGGAGACATGTAAAATGATTTTCCCCTGTACAGGGCAGTCGTGAGTGCGCCTGCTACGCATGACATTGCTCCTAAGCACTTGATTCTGCCTGCTCTTTTATTCAGTCCGATTGTCTCAATTCTGCATCACCACTATCAAATTTATCTCTCTTTTTCCTTTGTTTGGTTTGGCATCCAAAAAATGAAGTAAATAAAGAAGCATTGCGTACCTGAGGATAGCGGAGAAGATAAAAGTGACTATTGGAATCAAGTTAAGGAGGTAAACAGCATATGTGGCATCCGTGTCTTTGAGACCGTAGTAGTACAGACCCATCGCTGCTGTTATCCTACATGTGAGGATATTAATATGCGTGTGAGTTGATTACAGGTGGATGCACTTTATATTGAGATGGGCAAGGATAACTGGATATCCATATCTAACTAATTTCGTTAAGATATAGAATTGTATACGGAGGTGAGTGAATCGTCTTCTGCATCCCTCTAGTAGGTATTCTATATATATACAAGCATATGAGGTATTAACAATCAACATACCCAATCAAGGCATTAACGAAAAGCCAGAAGCAAATGGACCAGTTCAGCTTGTTTATGATATTTCTGGAATCAAACAAAAGGAAAATCAGAGCATGAATTAACTAGTCGTCTAATCAATATATAGCTATAGCTAGCGGATCATCATCATAGGGAAAGATAGAGGAATGATCATATATACACATGAGAGAGAGAGAGAGAGAAACAGTGAAAGAGTATGGATGGGAATGGGACGGACCCTTCAAAGAAGAAAGCAAAAGGAGCAACGCAAAGAGCAGCGACGATATGACGGTAGGTCATAAGAGCGAAGACAAAGGTTCCATTAGTGAGTATGAATTTGGAAAGGAGTTGCATTCCGGTCGCAAATAATTGGACTAACAACATTCTGGTAACTGCCTGTGAAGAAACTACCCACGTCTTCACTCTACTGCTACTGCCATTAGTACTACCCCTGGGCCTCATCATCATCTGTATGTATGTGAAGAAGCTTGAAAGCGAGAGAGAGAGAGGATGCAGACATACAGCTAGCTCATACACGAGTAGAAGCACTACCGTATATATATATATATACACACATCGTATCTATAGCAAGTAAGTATATTTGGGTATTACTTAATTACAAGCTACAAATGTCGGGACAAGATCTTATGTCCAATATTACGCTGTCTTATTCTGTCTTATCAAATCTCAGCCATTTATTTTACGGGACCCATACGAGACCTATATGAAACTCACATAAATAAATGACTGAGATTCATTGGACACAATAAGACACCATACTATTAGACAGGGGATTAAGACTCACAAATGTCTATTTGCATTAATTAAATGCTAGCTAATTGGCATTAATCCATCATTCCTTCTCCCTCATGCCTTTTGCCTCCTCCAGTTTTCTTGTTTATCCTTCTTGAATGATTGTTTGCTCGTGGTAGTTAGTTATGCCTCTGCCTATACGAGTCCCTTTCATATGTACGCTTATTTCTCATTCCTTCTATATATGGAAAGATCTTTAAAAGGGGGTGATTTTCAGGAGAAACCATAAAATAATTTCCCGCTTTTAAGGGAAATTTAAAATTTGCATCTTTAATAAATATAGAAACTTCCGATAAGGCTTAGTGGATAATATCAAAAAATAATTAAATTAATTATAATATAAGGCAAATTTTAATAATTAGAATTAAATACGTAATCTAAAAATAATAAATATTGTCTAGAGTAATGATAAAAGAGTTTTAGAGGAATAAGTAATAGTACTAAAATAGCTGTAACTTACGTGAGACGTAGAAAGTGACGGCGTAAGTAGACATCATTCCCTATAAAAGATATGATTAGGTAATGAAATGAAGATCTACTTCCGTTAGCGTTTGTACATATATAAAAAGAGAAGTAATGAGGTAGAATGAGAGAACCTCGCGTGCAAAATGGTGTGGTGCTCATTTTGTGATGATATAAGCTAAATAATAGGAAAGGGGATTTAAATCAAAATCAAAATCAAAATGATGTATTTGAAAATTTTCAGTAATTTGACCACACTTTTCTTTAGATTATATACATCAATTTTTATTTATATGTTATACCTGAATAGATATGCTAGCTTAAAAATTATTATAAATTGACACGAGAAAAATTAAAATCAAAAATTAGGTACTACGGATGAGGAAAAATATGGTGTCTTTAATATTTCAATTTTTATTGGATTATCTTCGTATTTGATATTTACTCAATAATTACCTTTATATTTTAGCTTTTCATTATTGTATTCCAATTTTGCTATAATTTGGGGTCCATCATTTGATTTGGTTTAAATGAATTTAACACGTTCAACTTCTTTACTTGCATGTATTTATAAACCAAATTCAAAAACACTCTTAGAAAATGGTTGTTGGTGCTTGAATTGATCTGTTGTTTACAAGTTTAGGGTCTTCTCATATTCAAACTTGTCTAGTTTGTTGTTGAGAAGTATATATTTAAAACACTATCGAAAATTGCTTTGGTTTTATTACTTTGATGATAAAGCTAGGGAGTGTATGTTTTTATTTTTATTTTTGATTTGTTATTTTTGTTTTTAAATTCAGTAAAAAATTTTGTTTGTTCGAGTTTTTAGTTTCTGCTTTTGGTTTTGATTTCTCACGGTTTTCAAAAAATATGTAAACCATAAAAGTGGTTTTTGTTTCCTATTTTTGTTTTTTTCATAATCTGATTTACTATCACTTAAATATATATTATTTAATTTTTAATTTTTAATAAAAATTATGAATAATTTAAGTCAACATTATATTGGTATATTTAATAAATTAAAATTAATTATCAATAAAATTATGAATAATTTAATTTTATAATTAAATTACATGTAGTTAAATTGAAAATATATAAATATTCAAATAAAATTTGATTTAATGATTAAAATATGTTTCAAATAAATATTAATTTATAAATAAAAATTTAATTTTTTAAATTATTTATTTTATTGAAATAACATAATTTTATTAATAATTTGTTAATAAATATTATATAAGATATTAAATAACGTTATTTAATTAAAATAATTTATTTTTAAGTTTTATTTAAAATATAATTATTGTCAGTAATAAAAATACAACTACATTAACATTAATAATCAAGTAGGTTTTTATTTTTATTTGAAAAAAACATAAATAAAAAACTAAAAACTGAAACTGAAAACTACAACAAAAAACAGAAGTAGAATCAAACAACTCTTTGGTTTCTCATTTAAAAAGTTAATAGAATAATATAGGAATGTTTTTATTGTTTGTAGTTTAATTGCTTACCTTCTAGGCTCTCAATCCATTTTGTTCCTTTTTACTTGAAAATGTCTAGGTTGAGGTCAATAAGAACTTTGGAGTGTAAGATAAACGGTTGACCCTTTAAGGAGACAAACAAAAGTAAAAGATTGATCAAGTTAATCCCTAACTAGTTATAGGCATGTAGTCGATTATTTCTAAGGATAATATTTCAATTTTTGATAACTTATCATTTACCTTTGTGTCTTACACAGATTGTTTGACAAAGAGATAAGCAAAAGATTGTTGCATGTCCTAGGAAAGTAGAAAGCTCCTTAAATCTTGGCCATCTAAATACCTTTAATTGCAATTGTCAACAAGTTGGTAACTAGTTTTCTCTTCGCTCCCTTTAAAATCTTTCCTTCTTTCTATTTCCTTTTGTGCATTCTAGATACCATATTTGCGTTATTTCTACCTTTTTATTGATTTTCCTTGAGCCTTTGGGGGGGGGGTTATTTCCTGTTAGGGTGATTCAAGTTAGCATTTCTAACATCTCTAATAATGAATAATGGAGTGTTAAGTAACGGTGAGTCTACTAGGTGGGGTACAAGTGGAGGTTAATTATTGTCCCTCACATCAAGCCAACTATAAAGTTGAGGTTTTCTAAGAAAACATTAAATCGAATGACCTAAAAGAAACAAGATTTAAGTTTTTTCTTCTTGCATACAGAAGTCTTAGGTGCCTCCGTATGGTTAAGCATGCTTAATTGGTCAAAGCTTGAAAAGTTAGCAGCTATCTTGATAGATTGAAGTGTGGAATGAGGCTTCCTTTATAACAAGTTTTACTTAAGAGTTTTATAAAAGAAAATTCTAGTATAGGTCAGCTTTATCTTAAACTTTTGGGATCTTCTTTATTCTTTATAAGTAATCCATTGTCTTAGAAGCATATAACCTATTATAGCTCTATTCAAATTCATACACCAATTTCATCCCATAGGTAAGCTCCCTGGCTAGTATAATTTAAATGTCAATCATGTTATGAGTTTAAATAAATCCTCAAAGTTAACTTATAGATAGAGTACTTATGCTTATCTTTTACCTAAAGTATGTGGGTAAGTGGAGTTTAAGCCAAACCTTTGGAGATATTGATTTGGGCTTTAATAAGGTATTACATGTACAACCCTCACTATCATCACATGTGAAAGCCTTGTTGGATTTTAAGAAACCCCTTCCTCCCAAGAATGGTTATTGGAGGAAGAGTTGCTCTTAGAGTAAAAAATTAACAACTAGCAAACTTATAGGTCACTTCTTCTATATTTTGTTATTTTATTTTAACATTTTTATTGGGTTTTGATTCTCACATATAGGGATCATCTTAAGCTTACATCCATAGCCTACTATAAAGAGGATGCCTCTGAGTAGAGAAAAATTATGGCACCTTAAAAGATGAGGCATACCTAACAGACAGTTAAGGTTAAACCTATCATTAAGAGTAAGGTTAATGATGAGCTAACACAGAAGGTGCTTGGTCCTTGTATAAACCTACGCTAGGCTTACAACTTCCAATGGCACGAAAATTAACAATAAAAGTAAGAATCCTAATTATACGATACTTATTCCCAGTTAAAGTATTAAGGCATAAAGATTCAATCTTAAATAAAGTCATGATTAACATAGAGCTTTTTCGATAAAATTAGAAAGTATTTAAGAAGAATTTTGCAAATACATTACATAAGCAAATATATTAAGTTTTATCATGATTAATATTTTGTGACGCATCTACTTACGATAATGTAATGGTGCAATAAGAGATCTGAGAAGGAGAGGGAACAGTTTACTTGGATTCAATTTGAGATGACCAAAGCTCATGATAAGCTCGTTAGGGATTTATAAAAGGCTATGGAGGGTTATAATAGGGATTTAAAGGCTCACGATACCATGGTTTATTGTTTATTAGTAGACTACAATAAGATTGTCTTAATCTTGGAAGCATATCAAGTACCTTATGAAGATGGAGTACAAGATGAATACATGTTGTAATTTCCTAAATAGTAAGGCTTTTGAGACAGAATTTTGACAACATGGCTACATTCTTCATTACAAACTTTTCAATAAGTGCAAGGAGTTCGTCAAGTCTATGCATAAAATTTTGGCTATTTATAATATGAGCCATCAATAATGTGCCTATCCTAAAATCTATTTTAAGCCTAAGTTTGTAATCATCCACATCAAATAAAACTTTGGTAATGATTTAGGTAGGGACTTTAATGCAGAAAGGTTTAATTTTCTCCATGGTTACAAGTGTCGAACCTTTAACAACCCTTGATAGGTTGGTAATCCACTCATTGGATCTATATAACCCTTTAATTGGTTGGTGATTCTTTTGACTTGTGAGGATTAATAGATAGTGCTTGCATCATTATAATGAGTTTTTATGACCTTCTTTACATGCTTAAAGCATACATCAACTGGTCGTAGAATTAGTTGAATAATGTTTGAAATTGATTGATGGAGTGTTCTATAAGTGCATCTTCTAGTCATCTTATGGGTGTCTATTTTTGAGTTTGTAACCTTCCTCTAATTTTTATGGTGCATTTTTCTCTCTTTAATTTCTTCCTTGTAACCTTAAGCTTTTTGACCTAATTTACCAATATAAATCATATCCATCCTTCACTATATATTTTCCTCTTTGCTTTTGTATATTTAGACGTTATTTCTCTCATTAATAAAAAAGTGTAGTTTTCATTTTTTAGATTTATAGGTGACAGTTTATTCGAAAGGTCTTTATTTTAAGAGCGTGTTCTACCTTAAAGCATAAATGTCTTAAGTGTCCAATTGTTTACAAATTTGTCTTATTGATGCATTTTGCTTTAAAGTAATAGTATATTATTTATGTGACCTTATGGAAGATCTAGTCTTGTGGGTGCCTTTTTCCTTAGAGTGATGTCTTAGATGCATAATTTTATAGTAAACTTGTGTCTTAAGGTTGTGTCTTTCTTTAGAATAATAGCATCTTAGTTAAGTGATATTGAGTTCTACCTTTTATTAATGCATTTTACTTTAGAATGAAAACATCTATGTTAAGTGATCTTATGACAGATTTGCTTCTTATGAGTAAGTTTTTCCTCAAATCAATAACATCTTAGTTAAGCAATCTGAACATAGATCACGGTTCTCTATATATTAACATTCAAAAGACAAGGTTTTATTGATAATATAAGTGCAAATGTTTTCTATTTCATGATCAAAAAATCTCATGCTCAATAAGATAAGACAATGTTTAAGTTTTTGATCATATAACTTCTCCAATGATAAATAGATTAAACTACTTAGGGCAAGTTTTCTCTTAGATTTAGCTCTATATTTCACGTCAATTCTCCTTAAAACTAGATTCATTTCCTTCAGATCTTACATGTTTGGCTTCTTGACATTATATTTCTTTACCCTTTGTTTGTATGTAGTGTTCTTGATAAGGGAGGTACAACTTCTGTCTTCTAAAAGGTCAAATTCATTTCTTAAGGATTCCTTATTGACTCTTTATTAATATACATCAAACTTTATTGAGACCAAGTTCTTTTCTCTAAATGCTAGATTAAAGGGAGACTTTCTTGTTAAAGTCCTAGTGTGGTGTGTTAAAGGTGACTCATTCACAATATCTTATTTAAAAAAGTAGTTGAGGATCATATTAGCTTTATCTTGTGTTACATCAAAGTACTTAGTGGGATCTCTACGCCCTCCCATTAATGATGACTTGAGAGGAAATTTGTTTTGCTTCTAGTTTGTAATTCTTTAGGCTTAAAGGTGTTGACTTCTTGTTATCAACATCTCTTGAGAACTTCGTTACTCATTTTGTTTGTCCCTCCTTCATCCTTAGTACATCTTACTATCAACAATCTCTTGAGGATTTTTTTTACTCCTTGTGGATTGATTTGTTGATTTGGATAAATATACAAGTATAAATATAACCTGTTAGACTGAATAAATATACAAGGATAAATATAATAAGTTAGACTAGATAAACTTCTAGATAAACATAGAAGTTTGTTAGAGTTTTTCTTATAATATAATTTTATCCAAAGTGTGATTGTATCTCTATGTATTTCCTTCATATGAGAGAAAGATGTGTTGCAATTTTTATTTACCCTAAACATCATTGTTTTACATGGTGTTAGAGTATTGTCGAATTTTTTCTTTGTTCTAAAGAGCGTGCTATTCGTTTACTCAAAATCGTAAAACAACATAGCATCAAATGAACCAGAAGAGCTTCGGGTAAAACAACGTAGTATCACATTATATCGTTACCTAACCTCCAAACATATCTAGTATCATGTAGCATATCCACTGCTTATTCAAGGTGTATTAGTCGCTATTCAATTTACCACATAAACTGCCTGGTCATCTACCAGCCAACAACCAAGCAACTTCACACTGCAAATTTCTCCAGTTGCATCAACACAATATCCAAGTAGTGGTTATCAAACAACTTCATGCCGCCAATTTATGCAGTCAGAGCAACACAATAACTAAACAGTGACTACTGCCGCTTACTTCTATTTGTATATGCTTTCTCATAAACTTTCAACATCCCACTTCGTTTCACAACATCACACCAAGGTTATAACGTATCAACACACCTTCAAACCAGCACAATGGGTGTCAATGACTATAGCTGCATTGAACCATATACATCGCACTCCACCAACATTGCAATAGTCTTATGCCCACCATCATTACACAACACCAACACACGTCTCAACCCCTTATTGTCAGCCCTTTGATTGTATACCCACCAAAGATTTTGGAACCTATATTTAAAAAACCAAATGGACTCTAGGGGGTCTTTTATTCCTACTACAACAAATAACCCACCAACATAACCAATTATTATCTAACAAGATCATTATAATTTTCCCTCAAGTATTATAGTTGATCAAACCAATTACTTATTATGGTCTCAACTTATGAAGATGCGAATAAGAGCATGCAATAAGGCTAGATATGTCATTGGAGTAACAAAAAAACTTGCACCTGAAGACCAAAATTTTGAGACGTGGATTATTAAAAATCAAAGAGTGAAAAGTTGGCTTATTGATTCAATGAGTTTGTTGCTAATGGAACGATTTATTTCTCTTCATACTGTCAAAGAAAAATGGGAGATGGTGTTAAAAACTTTCTATAAGGGATCTGATGAAACCCATCTATTTGAATTGAATCAAAAATCTTTTTCAACTAGACAAGATGGTAAACCATTATTAACATACTACAATAAATTTGTGGCTATTTTTTAGGAAATTGATCATAAGTCAACTTCTCAAGAAGAGACTATTGAAAGAATAGTCCAATTACATTCAGCAATGGTTAGGTTTCAAGTTTGTATTTTCCTAAATGGACTTTTTGAATTTGATTAGGTTCAGGGAGAAATCTTACGCAAAGACCCAAAACTTGACTTGGAAAGCTCATATACATATGTAAGAGATAGTATCAACAAAGAAATATATTGGGTATGATTATCATCTTGTTGGGTAATCAAAATCGATAAGGATCATCATCTTGCTCAGGAAAGAATCGCAAAAATTAATCCACTGGAAGATCTAAAAGTTTTGGGTATGATTATCATGGTGAAATAGGTCACTCAAAACAACACTATTACGAAATTATTGGCTATCTTGATTGGTGAAATTTTAAAAAAAATCATGAAAAAGACTATTGAAAAGGCCATGGTGAAAACTATGGATGAAGTGGAATTTAAAGGAGAGGAAACATTAGTGTCTATGGAAAATATTGCTCATTCAAGTATATGGGTAAGGTAAATGCTTCCTATCCAATTTCTAGGAAAAATATGTGGATTGTTGATACTTGTGCATCTGATCACATGAGCAGAGATTCTAGCTAATTAAAGTCCATCAGTCCATCCACTTAATCCATTGCTTCCATAACTGATGGTAGTATATGCTTTATTACTAGGCAAGATCAGTTACATTGTCTAATTCTCTTGCACTAAATTCAGTTTTAGTTGTGCCATCCCCTGAGTATAATCTCTTATCTATTGGATAGATTACTTTAACTCTAAAATGTACTGTAACTTTTTAGTTTTTATTATGTTTTTTTCAGGATTTTCTGACCTAGAAGACTCTTAGTTATGGTGTTAAACGAGGTAAACTATATTACTTGGAATTAATGGAGAATGGAGGGGAAAAATTTTAGTCTTGTATATCAAACTAACAGTCAAGAAAAAGTCTGAGCAACTACCTAGTTATGGCATTGATGATTGGATCATCTTTCTTTAGGATATCTTAGAAAATTATAACCCATCTTTTAAAAAACTTAAGTGATTCATATTTTTTTATGATGTTTGTGAACTAGCGAAAAGCCATTGTGTTCCTTATTTATCTAGTTTACATAAAAGTTCTGAACCATTGGCAGTTATACATTCGGATATATAGCGACATGTAAAAAATTCCTTCATTATATAAGGCTAAATATTTGGTTATGTTCATTGATCAATATACACGTATGACTTGGATGTCACTAATTACCAAAAAAGTGATGTTTATATTACATTTCGAGAATTTCACAATATGATGAGCACTTAATATCATAAACCAATTTAGGTAGGGCAAACAAATAATGCTATGGAATTTATAGATGCCACTTCTGGAAATTTTTTAAATCAGCCTGGAATTTGGCATAAGACTTTATGCACTTATACTCTACAATAGAGTGGTTTAGTAGAAAGAAGGAATAGACAAATATTAGAGGTGGTTCATACTTCTCTCTTTGGGATGAACATGCCACATTTTTATTAGGTAGAAGTAGTAAAATTTGTGGTTTATCTCATCAATAGATCGCCATCTCATGTTTTAGATTTTTAAAATCCTCAACAAAAAATGCAATGCTTACTTTCAATTCTGTCATCCCAACCTTGAACCTAGATTTTTTAGTTGTACAGTATATGTTTATATCCCTTAGATCTTGCGAACTAAACATGATCTTTGTACAAAAAGAAATATGCTTGTTGGATATCCGTATTTTCAAAAGGGGTACTGGTGTTATAGTCCTCAAACTCAAAATTGCATGTAACCTTGGATGCCTTTTTTTGGGAGTAGAACCATATTATTCAAGGGGAGTTTCAACTTCTTCCCTTTAGGGAGAAAATGCTAGTAGAGGGAATATGTTACAAGGCATATCAGGATATGTAAATGACTGCTTAAAACTGGACAAAGTTGTCGATATTCCAAGAAATGCCAATGAGTGCTCAGAATTATAAGAAGTTGATAACAATGATAGCCATGAAGAACAGTCTAGTAATACAAACTTGCCTACTTTAAAACCACTAACCAAAGGGTCAATCCAGAATATCCAAATGACAACTATTAGTTAATCTCAAGTTTAATATCTAATATTCTAGTAATGAATTTCTTGTTCCTCTTCCGAGATATGCATAAAGATTACATAAATTTGTAACAAAGAAACAATATGAACTTGATCTTAATGCCAATGTCAAACACCCTATCAATAATCATGTTTCTACTCAAAAATTGCCTCTAAGTCATATGCACTTGTTGTTAATCAATTATCCAGTTTTTTTATTCCTAGTAATGTGTAGGAGGCTTCGAATGATCCAAAGTGGATTAAGGCAATAAATGAAGAGATGGAAGCCTTGCAAAGGAACTCTACTTAGGACCTTGTTTCATTAACTGAAGGAAAGAAAACAATTCGATATAGATAGGTATATAGTGTGAAACTCAATATAGATGGAAGCATATACAAATATAAAGCAAGGCTGGTTGTAAAGGGTTGTATACAAAAGATGGAGTAGATTACTAAGAGATCATTGCACCAAGATCCAAGCTAGATATAGTTCGTATTCTCATCTCTATTGCAACAAATCAGGAATGGCCCCTAAAACAATTTGATGATAAAAATGTTTTCCTTAATGAGGATATAGAAGAAGGGGTATTCATGGAGCTACCACCAAGTATGAAGCTTGGTTCATCAAATAGAAATAAAGTTTGCAAGTTGAAAAAATCGTTGTATAGGCTCAAACAATCACCTAGAGCCTGATTCAAGAGATTTTCAATGACAATGAAAGCTTTTAGTTATAAGCGAAGTGGTGCAGATCATACCTTATTTATAAAATACAAAGAAGGTAAAGTAATAGTTTTAATTGTGTATATTGATGATATGATATTGATATGAGATGATTGTGAAGAGATGAAGCTCTTACTAGAACACTTAGGCACTGAAATGAACGATCTAGGACAACTTAAATACTTCCTAGGTATCAAGGTAGTAAGGACAAATCAAGGAATTTCTCTTTCACAAAGAAAATATGTACTTGACCTCTCAACTCAAACTAGAATGCTTGCCTGTAAACCGGCTGAAATACCTATGGAAATGAATTATAAGCTTGGAAATTTTTCAAATCAAATTCCAAGAGATATAGTGTGCTATCAACGGTTAGTTGGGAGGTTAATTTATTTATCTCATACTAGGCTAGATATAGCATATACAATGAGTATTGTTAATCCATCAACCGAGTGAAGAACACACAGATGTAGTCTATTGAATATTGAGGTACTGGAAAGACTCTCTAGGAAAAGGTTTATTCTTCTCAAAGAAAAATGTTTCCAACATTGAAGGATACATGGATTCGGATTGGGCACGAAATCAAACAACAAGAAAATCTACATCTGGTTATTTTATTTTTGTGGAAGGAGATCTTGTAACTTGAAAAAGCAAGAAACAAAAGGTTGCTGCAAGGTCAAGTGTAGAAGTTGAGTTTCGAGGTATGGTTTATGGAATATGTAAATTACCATGGTTAAGCATGTTCTATCATATTTGAGGAATAAGCATACAAAACCTATAAATCTTTATTGTGATTATAAGGCTATTATTGATATTGCACAAACATGTTGAAATTGACACACATTTCATCAAGGAGAAGTTAGATGAAAAGATTATTCAATTTTGATATGTCAAGTCTGAAGATCAATTCGCTGAGGTACTTAGACGTTTCAAAATGTGATTGGCAAGTTAGATATGACGGATATTTATGCTGAAACTTGAGGAGGGTGGGACCGTGATTTGTTGATTTGAATAAATATACAAGTATAAATATAATCTATTAATTAGATTGGGTAAATATACAAGGATAAATATAATCTAGATAAATGTAGGAGTTTGTAAGACTTTTTTCTTTTAATAGAATTGTATCCAAAGTGTAATTTTATCTCTGTATATTGCCTCCAAATGAGAAAATAGTGTACTACAATTTTTATTGACCCTAAAACATCATTGTTTTACATTTTCCTGATATATAGTCCAGGGATCTCTTGTTGTTATCAGACCATCTCTTCAAGCTCCTTAATTAAATTATTATAGTAAACTAAAGAACCTAGACCACGTAGATCCTTAAGTTAATCTTACTCTCTTTTCCAATTGTTTAGTTCCTAATGTCGATGATCCTCCCATGGTGGATTTTTCAGAAATTTATATTTTAGCATTGGCTTTTGAAAAGGATTGACAGAGATGAAACCAAGTGAAGTTGCTGTTTATGGTTTATTAGGCTCGCGTATTCAAGCTTGTCAAGTTCGACGTTGAGAAGTTGCAAAACGCTGGGAGAATAATATAGGAATGTTTTAACAGTATATAATCTAAAATACTAATAATTAGGGTAGAAGAATACGTGACCTGCAATTAATCCTGTCAACATGGAACGAGAGGGAAGACGTGTGTGAGCCTGATATATAGGGTCATGCATTCTTTGCCTTTTTTTGGTTGCAAATGATCTCGTCTTTGCCACAGCGCTAATTTATGAGGTCAACTTGTATCAATAATAAATTTTAACTACTACATACACGTATATATAATCTTTTTTTACCCTTGTTACGTTACTTTGTCAATACATTTTGGCCTCATTTGGTTGACACGGATTGTTACTGGAGAAAGTAACATTTTTCCTAAAATTTAAATTATTATGTTTGGTTCATTTTTTTTAGTAGTCAGGAAAGTAAAAACTTTCCTAATTTAGGAAAAATAGTGGCACTTTTTTTGGATTCTAAATCCTAACACTCCCTTGGTATTTAGATTACTTTCCTTAGGAATTTAATCTAAAAAATACACTAGACAATTTAATCATTCATTCTCTCTCAACTTTGCAGCTTTAAAATATATAAATTTCAAATAAATTTTGATTTAATAATTAAAAATATATAAAATAAATAGTAGCTTTTAAATAATAATTTTTAAATTATTTATTTTTTAAAATAAATATTTTATGAATACTTTATTAATAAATATTATATAAAATATTAAAATAAATTTAAATAAAAATATTTTGTAAGCTTTATTTAATTTATAATTATTATTAGTAATAAAAATATTTATAATTATTTTAAAAACAAAAATTAAAAATTCACAATAATTATAAAAGTTGAAATAAATAAAATAACTAATTAAAAAACTTTGAAAAAGGGGGGAAGGAGAGATAAAAGAGAGGGAGGGAATTTTAAATTTTTTTGAAAATTTTGCAAAAAATCTCTCATATTTTAAAAATTTTTCGGTATCAGCTGGTATTTAAATTTTGAATATTTATGCTTAAAAGTTTCAATCTACAATCTTCAAGTTCATATTTTTCCTTATCTAACGATTTAAATTTTTATTCTGTTTGTACGGATATAATTGGAAACATAAGTTAAAATTAAATTACATTGTATAAAATATTGTTATATACCAAACACTATAATAAGAATCTACCCAACTTTCCTATTATAATTTTTATAAGTATCCAAACATGTGAATATCTTTACTTTCCATAGATTTATTTTTCAAAGAATCATATTCCAAATTTACTTTACTTTCTTGCCAACTAAACGGGCCTTCAACCTTAATGACTCTTTTTGCTTAGTAAGTAGAGATTTACCTATTGGGGTAAAGATTATGAAATGCTTTAATATGGCTACTTTTGCACTCAAATAGACCAACGATTAAGGTCATGTTGGCTACTTTTGCACTCAAAACAGACCAATAATTAAGGTCATGTTTACCTTATTTAAGGTGGAAAAAAACGTGCGTTTGCAATTGCCAATGATGATTCGGTTGATTAATGCATGCACAAAGCACAAAGCACATGCAAGATTTCAGTCTTTGTATTTCTTCTGCAATTAGGTAGGCTCATTTGGATGGGATTCAATCTAAACTGCAAAAGTGGTTTGATCTAGAAACAACCCAAGAATGGACTAGCAATCAATCGAACTACTCGATCAATTACAAGGCCTAATTCAATAAAACAAATTATCTTGAACTTATAAAACATAAGAAGTACCTAAACTATTTGAACCATTCGCTATTATTTGTATTATTTATATTTATTGCGTTTGCCGGAAACTTATAAAGTTATACCACTATCAACTTTATTTTTATTTTTTGTTTGTTATATAATGTGTATTTGACACCTTGCTAAATAATTATTTTTCTTGGCTTATGATAATTCTTTTTCTTACAAAAATCGTAACATTATATAAAACATAAAATGCTCTTTTAAGTTAGGCTTTTTGTTTATATTTTGTATTTTATATTTTATAATTATTATGTCAAACTTATTCAATTTGTTTGAATCCTATTTAACGGGTCGAACTTTAGTAATTTTATTGTTTTGGTTCTATACTCTTGTATGATTTTCTAAATGCATTATATTTGTCCATGCGGATGGTTGAAATCTTTCTAATTTTTACTATTCTAAAATTTAAAAGATTTGTTAATAAAAAATTTTGTTGTTGATAATGCCTTATAACTCCTTTTTCTAAATAACGTTATAATTAGTATTGTTGAGGTATATATTGGTCTTTTTCATAGAAAAATCTTAACTATATATAAAACATAAAATGCTCTTTTAAGTTAGACTTTTTGTTTATTATTTATAATTATTATGTCAAATTTATTCAATTTGTTTGAATCATATTTGACCAGTCTGGTCAAACTTTAATAATTTTATTGATTTTGTTCTATACTCTTATATGATTTTTTAAATGTATTATATTTGTTCATGCGGATGGTTGAAATCTTCTTAATTTTTAGTATTCTAAAATCTAAAAGATTTGTTAATAAAAAGTTTTGTTGTTGATAATGTCTTATACCTTTTTTTAAAATGACCTTATAATTAGTATAGTTGAGGTATTTATTGGTCTTATATGACACTCGGAAAGAATGATGCATTAGATGTATATAAATTTTTAGCTTTTTTGAAAATGAGTTAACAAGTTGTTTAAGGACAAAATGAATTATATATAAAAAAAATGATCAATTCAAGCTCAAGCAAAGAAAGCATTCACAATTAAATATGATAAGTAAATAAAGTAGAGAGAGAGAGAAAAAATTTACAATTATTCGAAAAATAAATTTAAGCTATTTCCACCCCCCAAATATCTATTAAAATTTTTAGCATTATCTTCTTCAATAAATAAATAATACCCTTTTTATAATCGTCTACCTTTTAGATGAATAATAACTTTTATAAAGGTTTTACTTTTGAGTTGGATTACGACCAATCCATAAAATAGTTAATCTAGAAGCAATTTATTATAATTTTTATTGCACTCAAAATTTTATAATTCACAATCTTCCCCTTTTGCTCATACAATACTGTAAGGTTCAACTAAAGATCATAATAACACATGCAATCTCAACATTTCAATTTCAATTTCAATTTTTTAATACTCATAGTGACTCATTTAAGAAGCAAAAGGTTCTTTAATAATCAATGTGTGATGCATTTGTAGTTAACTTCAAACTAGTTATACTCATAAACTAATTCTCAAAGTGATTAATTTCTCTCTTGCCTAACTTATATGCTTCCTGTGGTTGACCTATAGATCTTTTAAAAACACTACAAAATTATTGAAAACTTACTGGTTAGGTCGGCTGTGCTAGGTCCAGGCCCAAGTTCACGCGTCCACGGCTCATTTGCAGGTGGAAATCTCCCATGCATACGTAAAGACCTACATAAAGACCTAAACCTAGCATCTATTACATATATAAGGTACTACTTTGCCATGATACAGGTACGAGATTAGAACCCTGACTTTTTTTGTTTTACAGTGACCAAAACCCTCATAAAAAGACTAACTTGAGCGTCGGAGGGGCCTGTCGGCTATCAACCCTTGGCGTGCCTTGTGCTGTTTTGCAGGTATTCTCTTGCTAAAGATAACCAGTCTCATGGATCCAAACGATAGTGCTCAACCTCACCAGAATCAGGCAGAATCAATTGGCGCCCAACGTGGGGACCGACATCAGGGCACTACGTCCAAAACCACTCAGATCAGTCAGGCGGCAGCAGCCAACCCTGATATAGCCGCCGTTGCGGCATTTGCGCTACAACGGATGGGTTTCCAGTTACCTGGCACTCTCCCGCCGACACATCATGATTCTCGCACACAATCCTCGCACCCGAATGATCAACCACCACCCCAAAACCCAGATCAAGAAGAACAGAGTGTAGCCCTGGAGGACAATGCTGAGACCAATACGCATCTAAATTTCCAGCACCCCCTAGATGCAAATCCTCTTGCACCACAACAAACCTCCCTCACCCGAAAACAGATCGAGGAAGCGACTGATCTGTTGATTCGTCAAATTTTATAGTCTCAGCAGGAACAACAGCACACACCTGCACGATAGATTAAAATAATGGTCGATCGTCATTTTGCTGAAGCCCTAGAAAAAATCGTGGACGATCGGATCAATGTGGCCATGAATTCTCGCTCGCATCATCCATCAGCACAATATAGCTCTCCCTTCATCCCGGCAATCTTGGATAGCCTCCCAGTGGCCGGCACCAAAATACCGATGCCTGAAAAATATACTGGCAAGAACGATCCCCTAGACTATCAGCAGCACTTCCAGTAGATGATGAACCTACATTGCATCCCCAACGCCATTCAATGTAAGGCATTTTGTACCGCCTTT
>JANTPM010000003.1:32875812-32886031 GCA_025434745.1 Erythroxylum divaricatum
CTTCTTAAATTGATTGATGAAGCAGGAACCATGGTGCTGATGGGGGGTGAACTCTGTGAGGTGAATTTCATATTTATCTGGTCTCTATAAGTACAAGAAATTTACTGTAAATGCCAAGCAGCTGGTAGGAGGTTGTTTCCTTAATGTTTACACAAGCTCATCATAGTTATGGGTGGCATGAGTGAAAATTTTGTAAAGATGTCATTTTTGAACCTGAAGGCCAGGTATCAACCCAAGCACCAGATAATAATGATGCTCACTGCTTATTCCTGTGCTCCAGGAAGAGATTGTCTAACTAGACGGATACTGTCGTTTTCTTAAATTTATTTTTGAGTATATTTCTTGTGTACAAATTGATTAGACTAGCACCTTGGATTGTAACGGTTGGTGTTTGATCTATACATATTTCTTCTAGCAAAAAAAAAAAAAAGAGTAAGTGTTGTTTAGGAAAAATAACTCAAGGGTCACTAAAGAGCTATTTAGCATTGACTAACCATTCAAATATTTAATTTTCATATGTGAAAGAGATTATGAGTTGGGTGTTTTCATCTTCAAATATTTAATTATTCATGTGTGAAAGAGATTATGAGTTGGGTGTTTTAATCTACATGGATGATTAGTTAACAATTAAATTTTCACATAGACTTCTAAAATACTAATAGACTAACATTTTGAACTGAGGTTGTTAAGGTAATAACAGGTAGGCCACTTAATTGAAAACTTTAAAAGTATGGGTATCAAATTGAAAAAATCCTAAAAGGATATATACTTCAGAATTTGTTATCCCAAAGAAGAACTATAAGAGTATCAATATTTTTCTTCAATAAAGACATGTTAATCTTCAAATCAATAACAAGCAAAATATTTAATACTTTATAAGAAAAGAGAAACTAGTGAGAAGTATTTATTAGCTTTAAAGTAGTGAAAAATATTTATAAGTTGTATGCTTTTATAAAGAGATTGAGTAAAGAAAATTAATTTATTTTATATTTTAATTCTTCAAATGTAATATATTGTTAGATTTTTGACATGAAATAGAGTTGAGGGAGATAGATGAATAATTGAGATTGAATAAATTTGAAATACTCAATTTAAAGAGAAACATTTTAAATAGACTTTTGAGTATTTATTTCGATTAAGAGTTAAAAGGATATACTATTAGCTAGTGCAATAAAGGATTAATGATAATGTACCCTAAACTTTCACTAATGTATACCATCAATCTTGCAGCATAATGCTCATTAGACCAAATCAATTTTTTTTATTTTAATAAAATTTTTAGGTTTTTTGAAGTTTATTTAAAAAATGATTTAATAAGTAGTAATAGGTAAACTAATTTGTTAATATTCATATATTTTAATATAAATATGCGAATTTAAGTAATTTTTAATTTTTTAAAAGCTAAATAAAATGCAATTGATAAGTTTAGAAGGAAAACAACTAATAAGTAATAAGATGATTAAAAAAACACATAATTGAATAATGAATACTAATTAATTAAATTTAAATTACAACTTCTCTTATTATTTCAAACTTTCCTTTTCCAAATCAAGAACTATCATTCTAGATATAATTTATCTATTAAATTTGAATCTACTACATGAAGGTCTTGTTTGGTAACCAGTAGTTGCAGCATGCATTCCTAACGTTTAGTTATTTGGTTACCGATAATAGATAAAATATGAAATGATAAAATTAGAATGAATCTTAAATGCTCTTGAACTTTTATATCTAAGGAGAGGTGTGAGTATATGCTAAAAAAAATCAAGAATAAGAGATAAAATATATTATTAGAATAAATATTTTCAAGATACTTATTCTTATTAGAACATTATCATCAAAATTATCTTTTATATTCATTTCTTTAATAATTATTTTATTTTTTTGATTAATACTTTTATTCTTATCATAAAAATTATTCATAATTATTTAAAAATTAATAATGTCATAAATCATTGAATTTTTTTGATTAATTGTATAATTACTAAATATGAGCAAAAAATTCAATATTTCTCTCTTATTTATTCAACACAACTTCTTTTTTTCTTCTCTTTTTATTTATGTTTTGTTTCAACTAAAGCTCTCTATTCGCTCATCCTCTCTGATTGCTTCTCAACATTTCTTTCTAATCAATTTTTATTTTTTAAACCTTTTAAATTTCTTTAAATTTTTTTGTCATAAATTCGTGTTTTTATTTTTATCAATTATTATTGGAAGACCTTCATCAATGGAGTTGGTTAAAACTTAAAACAACAATGACTTATTGGTGAAGACAATAAAAAGGTTGAGGTCTTTCTTATTATGCTGATGATACCAAAGTGTTGTTTGGTCGAGACATACTCAAGTATCTCAACGATCACATGATATTACAATATCTATTTTTAAAATTTAAGATTAGTTTATTTATTTAAATAATACATCATTTTGACTGATTCTTATAAGGATATGATTATCAACATTCCACATTACTTTATTTAATTTATTTAATAATTAATTTATTTTATTTCAATAATTTTATATCATAAAATAAGTTCATTATGGGTTTTTTAATTTTATTCTTATAAGAAAAATTATACACAATTATTTAAAAATTAATAATTTATTGAATCCTTAAAAATAATGTTAGCTATTTATTTATTAAATACAAAAATTTTATTAATTAATAATAATATAAATATTTAATTAATTATTTACAAAATCAATCACATAATAATTAAACATAAGCAAAAAAAATATATTACTATTCTTAATTTTTGATATCAAGCACTGATATAAATATTAACTTCTAAGTAAAAAAAAATTAACTTCTATAATATCATTCTTAATTCTTGCATACCAAACATACATAATTAATAATTTCATTCTTATTCTAATTTCCAATTTCCAATTTTTATTTTTATTTTTTATTCTAATTCTTTCATTGTTGATTATCAAACGTGACCGAAGAGTTCTTGTAACTCTTTTTTCTTTTCCTTGTTTATATACATCCTTACTAACAAACTAAATATTAATCTAAATATTTTTTAAAATGTCTAAATTTTAGATTTTTATAATTTCTATTTTTTTAAATTTTAAAGATTAAGAAAAATATAAGAAAATGGAAAATCGTAAGGATTTTTTTTTTAATTTTAAAGATTAAGAAAAATTTCAAAACTTTTTTAGAGCACAATAGAACTTATGTCCCTTTAAAATGATATACAACATTTGAAAAGATAAGTTATATTATCGTCACATATTCACAACGTAAATGTTTGTTGAAGGTTTAGAAATTTTAAACTTAATGACAGGTGTGACATTTTCGGGTAGATTTATTAGAAATAATTAAAATATTGATTGGTTTAAGCACCAATTTGATAAAACATACCTTAAAGACTTCCGCCGAAGCGTTGGGAACTTGCTCAATAGAGAACAGTGAGAAGAACACGATAAGAAGTGCCATCGCATTAAAGAATTCTCGTGGGTCGGAGAGATGGCAGGTTATGTGGTGTCTGGAAATCCTTATCCAATTCCACACACTTGTTCAGATCAACATCATCTACGTCATCGTCCGCACGCACCAAGCATCATCAACAAAAACACTGTTTCTTCGATTGCTAGTGCCTGTACTAGTAATAATAGCAGTAGTTGGTGGTGTAGGAGATACAAAAGGAGCAGAAGTAGTAGTGGTAATGGATGCTACCGGATCAGCAGACCTGGAGGTTTTATCAAATTGCCCAAACAAGTTATTAGACGATGGTGCTACTGTAGCTGCTCCAACTCCGCCTCCACCTCCACCTCCTCGTTTGGAAGCACTGCTCATTATAACAGTCTGAGAGTGTTGGAATGGGATAAATTTTCTGACCTGGTCGCCTCTTTTGCCTCTACCTCTTTGGCGCGTCAAACTGTTAAGGTACTTTCTTTACTTACCAACGACAATCCTTGTTCATAAGTAACAACCTTTCGGCCTTATTGGTAGGCTCAGCTTTGGTCACTTAATCGAACATACGAAGCCAGTTTGAGGCTCTTGGAAGAAACCAATGCAGCCGTTGAAATGCAAAAGCATGCAACTTGCCGCTTGGATTTCACCTCCATCGACTCTCTTCAAGTTTGTCCCAAATTACCCTATCTCTCTCTATCTCTCTCTATCTCTCTCTGTGTGTGTGTGTGTGTGTGTGTGTTATATAGTAATGTCGGTAACATGGACTGGTAAACTACGCACCCCATAAGTTCGTTATTTTTCCATTGAAGGTGAAATCTGCTATCCAGCGTGCTCGAAGAGGCTTGCCAGTTGCTGCAGATGAAGCCGTGGCTGTTGCTTCCATGCTAGATTCTGCTCATAATTTGCAGTTCAATCTCAAAGCCGCTGTTAAACAAAATGCCGATTGCTGTACACGTTTTATGCCTCTTGCCCAGGAGGTATCGGTTTTCTTTCACATCTCTTTACTGCCTTATGTCTGCGTGTTTTTCTGACTTGCGTTTCCCTTTTGACTGAACAAAAGAACGATTCCTTGCAGATATTGGAACTTGTAGTTTCTCGATCATTACTTGGCATGATACGCCAAGTGATTGATTAAGATGGCACAGTTAAAGATTCTGCGGTTTGTATCTTATCATTTTACTGAATGTCTTTGGGCGTTGAAAGGCTTTTCTGTTATCTTGATTCGAACTGATAACAAAACAATCCAATTCTTTTCTGGTGCTGCTTGTTTTCCGATTTATCTATTCTAATATGCATCTTGATTTCCTACCTCAGAGTTCTGCCCTTAAACAATCACGTAATCAAGTTCGGGTGCTTGAGAAAAAGGTACAGCATATTTTGGGATTCATTTGTGTTGTTGTTCTGGTAGTGTTATTACTTGAATAATTATATTGATATCCTTATGCAACACCCTTTGCCGTTACACCCCCAGGATGTTATGAAAGAAGACATCCATTAAATTCTTTTATGCGAAGACTTTTTTTTTTAAAAAAAAAACCTCTTTATATCGTTCTATAGAATCCCATATTGCCTTGGTCCCAATCATGAAAGTTGAACAGTTTCATAGGAGCTTCATCTCCTACTTTTGTTGCATTTGTTTCCATTTTGATGGTAAGGAGAGAGGGGGTGGGGGAAATGAGAGTTTCTGTTTGGAGAATCTCAAATCTTGCCTTCAATTTAGATGCCTAGTGTTGTTTTTTCTTAACTTTTGGTCTTTCGATTTTTTGCTAGAGTTTCAGAAACCCTCATGTTTGGGATGTATATTTCTGTCAGGCATGTCATTTTTCTCGGGGGCTACAAGTATATCCAAGCTCGGGTTGGTGCCTTGAGCTTTTTGTTACTGGTTGATAAGTCATTTTTCATCAGTGGAATGTGTGTCCTAATGACCTCCAATTTTTCGTGTTTCACTGTGATCTTCTATTTTAATTTTTTCAGATATCTATTTGAATTACATTGCCAGTAATACATGTTCAAAGACAATGTCTTCCTTACTAGGAAACTTTAGTCACCAAGTAACTTATCACATATCTCGTTATCTGTTTTCTTGTTGAGGCTTAAAAGGTTATTAGTGCTAATTGTCGTCTGCTCTAGCTCTACTATGTTTAAAATGTGTTAGTATCACTTTTATTCAGCTACATCAATTGATGGATGGCCTTCTTAAGAATGAATACGAAGGAACATCCTTCATGGTAAGATGATCTCTAAATGCAGCAATTGCTTTTTGTACTTTGTTTTTTTCCACCATTTAAGCTGACACTATTTGTTCAGGAAGTGAGTAACGTTGAAGGTAGATGGTGCATAAAATCAACAAGTCGTCAGCTGCCAGATTTTAAGGGTCTTCTGATGCCCAGGTGCATAACAATTATTTTGCATCATTTGATAATTACTCTCATGTGAAAAGGAATATTAGTTGATGGTTTGCAATAAAGAATGCTCATCACAAAGGGGATTCAACAATTTTCTTGATGAAAGTACTAAATACGGACCCTTTCTGACATCTTCTTTGCACTCTGATCATCATTTTCCTTTTGGTGGGAAGGGGTTACAAAGTATTCCACTCTGAAGTAATATCCACTGTAGTAATTCAGGAGTAGGAAGCATTTTGGAGCCACTCGGTGCGGTTCCTTTAAATGATGAGCTGCAGAGAGCAAGAGCTTCAGTGGCAAAGGCAGAGTCAGATGTGCTTATGATGTTGACAGAAAAGGTAGTTGTATGTTGAAGTTGTAACCACATCTATGTCATGGCTTCATCGACCATGTTTTAGCCTTGCTCTTATCCATACAGATGCAAATGGATCTCGGTGACATTGAGAAAATCTTCAACAGTATCATTCGTCTGGATTCGGTAGATTCATTATCTTTTCATAAATGTACTGTAGTTTTCTTTATCTTGCTTATTAACAAGCATTAATTATTTCTCAACTAACTATTTACTGGGGAAAAAGTGGCACTATCTGAAAAGGGAGTAGTTGAGACTTGTGAGTTTGTGAAGTCATATTTTGTTCATGCTATGGGAAAATCCTGAAAAGTTCAGGATCTGTTACTGAACAGTAAATAATGGTCACAGTCAGAACACTGGCATTTTTGTTCCTTCAAGATTTCCCAAAACATAGTTGCTCATGCAAGTGTCAAATTAAACTCGTCAATGCTTGTAACTTCATTTAATAGCAATGGCAGAACCATAATTCCATCTTGATGATTGTTTGTATTTCTCAGTTGCATCATTAAGTGACTAGTTATCCAGATAAACATCAAACTACTTGGTATACTTGTTCCCTTAAAAATTTATCCATCAACATTTGCATCTATTGAATGGATTGATCTTAAGTTCCACCAATTTGGTATGGGTCAAAAATCTTGGCCACAAACATAAATATTCTCTGACATCACCTTCTTGTGCACAAACTACAACTCGTTCCATGGGAATGTCCTCACTATTTTTTGAACAGTGGAGGAAAAAAGACAGCTTGCATTTAAGATATTTAGGATTGCTGCGTAGATTCTTCCATGAAACCAGGACCTTATGATATCACAAGAGAAGTTTATTTCTATTCAGGTGTGGAAAGAACTCTACTTCCACATCACTGTACTTGCCTTCCTTACAGTTCATCTTTGTGTGCAGAACTCATTTCTTACGTTTGCAGTGAATAATCATGTACTGATAAGTTTATATCTATTCAGGTGTGGAAAGAACTCTACTTCCACATCACTGTACTTACCTTCCTTACAGTTCATCTCTGTGTGCAGAACTCATTTCTTACGTTTGCTGTGAATAATCATGTACTGATAATTGACTATCGCTAATCTTGGTTTTGTTCAAAACATGGTTATGTGATTTATTGCTTCCTCATACTCTTTTCAACTGAAAAACCATAGGTCTGAGCAATATTGGTAGGAAGGGATGATCTGATTGAC
This sequence comes from Erythroxylum divaricatum, assembly GCA_025434745.1. Lineage (NCBI taxonomy): Eukaryota > Viridiplantae > Streptophyta > Magnoliopsida > Malpighiales > Erythroxylaceae > Erythroxylum > Erythroxylum divaricatum. The sequence continues at coordinate 32,883,184 of JANTPM010000003.1, forward strand.
AATGGGCTTATTACCTTACATATCATTTAATTAATGAGTTGCACATTCAGTTTTCCCTTTATCAGAATAAGTGGAAAGTATATATGATTGAAATAGAAGGTGGTGTCCTTAACTAGCAGCACTTAAAGTTGCTAAAGATAACCTAAAGGAACCAAAAGTAACAGACCTAAAGATGGATCTGGAACCATGAAATCAATGAGAAAATTGCTTGTGTAATCATTTTGTTTTTCCTGGTTCCTTTAATTTTGGTTCTTGTTTTGTAGATCAACGCCCGGGCAACTTACAGCCTTTCATTTGGAGGTGTATGTCCCAACTTATATCTGCCGCATGACATAAATGGGCCTTCCTGTAAGAGAGACTGGTTACTGTATATGCCTAAAGCTTATCACCCTTTTTTACTACAACAACACAGGCAAAATCAGAAGAAATCACGAAAGGGTACCAACATTGTTGCTGCAGTAAGTTACCTCTAACTAACAACCTATGTGGTGGTGTGTAACTCCAATTACACTCACAAGATGCTAGTATTGAAAGTGTAGTTGGTAGCAGTCATCCCTATTGATGCACTTATGGATTTCATTATAATGGCATATACTTTCTTGAGGAAATTATGGTAAATGTATAAGTAGATATTTTCCAATGTAAAGGAGAAACTGATGAAAAATTTTTAATGCATGTAAATTTTTATGGCTTTCAGTGGCAATCTCTTTCACTTGTCATTCCTTTATAACTTTTTCCTTGTATTGTTGTGGCTTTTTAGATGAAATACTATTGTATGACAATGAATTTCTTCTTTTCAGGCTTCTGAGCAGGAACAAGCTCATCCTGTTCCGGTTGATTTTTTTATTAGTCAAAAAACCCGAGTCTTGATTATAACTGGCCCTAATACAGGGGGTAAAACCATTTGTTTAAAAACAGTTGGATTAGCTTGTTTGATGGCAAAGTCAGGTTGGTTTAAAATCGTTTCTCTGTCATTTTCTCTTTGCCATCTGCCATTGACTATTGAATGCTCAGGCTAAGCTCTTTTCTTCCTGTGGTCTGTTGAATTTTACATCTTCTCAGTCTTCCGCTCTTACATGCTTTTCCCTTGGTATGATACCAAAGTATTTAAAGGCACCAAGACTTTTCAATAGATCTCAATTCCAGCAATGTAAAACCAATTAATTGATAAAAATTTTGCAAACTCAAAGTCACATGCCTGTTCTGTGGATTGATCAGGTTAACTGTTATCATGAGATTTCTTATGGAAAAGGTTACCAATTTTATTGCCCACGTGGCTCTTGATAAAATGGAATTATTTTCTGGGATAAAGTTAGTATATGCAGATATACTGATTATCCTTTATTTTTAACTGAACCTGTGATGGTCTGATGTAACCTTATTCTAACTTGAATACTACAGGCATTTATGTTTTGTCTACTGAATCTATACAAATTCCTTGGTTCGATTCTGTCTTTGCTGATATTGGTGATGAACAGTCCTTGTCCCAATCTCTGTCAACATTCTCAGGCCATTTGAAACAAATAAGTGTAAGAATTTCCAGAATTATTGTCCGGCTCATTTTTTTGTGGATTAATGTTGAGAAGATGTAAGCAAATGCACTATGGTTGCTTTTGTTTTTCTTTATTTTTAATTTCAATTGCCTATCATTCCCAGTTGCATATCTTAATAGACTTTTCAAACGTGTCATGTGGCATTAACAAAAATGGGCATATTATGCATAAAAAAATTTTTATTTTATTAAAAGCCTGGACTGTGGCAGTATTGGTGTATAGGAAACCAAACAAGTTTTCAGTTCAAGAGATTTGATTTGGTTACATGCATGATCTTTTCTCTATGCTTTTGTAAAGGATGCGTGGTATACATTTCTCAATAATGTAATTTATTGAGGAACAAATGGTTATGCAATATGTTTGATCATTTTGCAGGACATACGATCTCAATCAACAAGTTTGTCCTTGGTGCTACTTGATGAAGTATGTTTCGGACATCCTTTTTTCTGATAGCTTTTCCCTAGTCTATATGGTATTCTCACTGCTAACAATTTATCAATTTTGACATATAGGACTCACATGTTAGAACTGTTTTATTGATTATTATGCCTCAACACAATATTTTCTAGACGAGTTTAATGATAATCCCCCAACTTGCCAGGTGAGACTAAAAGTGGAAAAATATTGGTATTTATATACATAACTTCTGCCCATTTTAGGTTGGTGCTGGGACAAATCCGCTTGAAGGAGCTGCACTGGGTATGTCACTGCTGGAATCTTTTGCTGACACTGGTGCCTTACTGACAATTGCAACAACACATCATGGTGAACTGAAATCCCTGAAATACAGGTGAAATTGTCACTTGAAGATGATATTTCATTGGTGAATGCCACACTTAAGTTTTGTTATGTTACTTTTCATCTTTTCATAAAACTTACTTAGGTATGATCACATCTCCACATACTAGTTTAAAATAATAGAGGCAACAGTTTTGCACAAATTTGAGGTATAAGACCTTCTTGCCTACTCCTTTGGCCTAACGTTTCAAAATTTTCTTTGCAGTAATAATGCCATTGAAAATGCCTGTATGGAGTTTGACGAACTGAATCTAAAGCCAACTTATAAAATTCTCTGGGGTGTACCAGGTTTGTATTCTGTCTCAGTGAAGCATTTTGATGTACAGTGGAATTTTGGTAGAACCAGGACAACTCAGAAATGAATTTACATAGATAGTAAATATATATATATATATATATATATATACGTATATGATGTTAGTTGCGGGAAGGGGGCTGACAACCTTATGATTGGTTGTCAGCTAACCGAATCTGTTATTCCTAACAGATTCTTAGTA
>JANTPM010000003.1:32898718-32912930 GCA_025434745.1 Erythroxylum divaricatum
TTAAAAATTATCTTATATATATAATATATAAAATAAAAATTTATATATTTATTAGTCACCGGTTCGACCACGGTTGATTTCCGGTTGAGCCATTAACCATTAAATCAGTTGCTTCTCTGGTTCAGTCACCTGTCCAATTTTTAAAACATCGCATTTTACCGACAAATTTTGGTCAATTTTTTTTTATCCAAGTAGCATTTAATTTGAGCGTTTCATAAATGTTAAAGTTTAACTTAAATTTTGATGTAAACAGTAAAGTTTAAAATGTTATATACGAGTAACATTAAAATTTAGAAATTTAATATGTAAAATTTGTTAACTTTTTAATGGGGTTATCTTTTGCATTTTTATTAAGAAACCGTTAAGCGAGTCCGCCAGCTGATTGACACACGTGTCAGTTGTCCATAGTTTTAACATGAAAAAAGCAAAAAAAGGGTTCGCGCGAGGGAAAATCGGGAATGGAGCCGTTGGGCACGTGAGGGATGGAAGTCAACAAGTCATTTTCGCACATTATCCCCATCTTTAGGCTTCATTTTATGAGATGAAATGCTGCAATTTGACCCACATTTCACTTGCATTTCCACCTAAGCAATAATATATTCTCTCTCTCCTCTCCTCTTCATAGTTTATCATTGCTATCCAGTACAAAGAAATACATAAAAGTAACTAAATAGTTTGATGTGAATGGTTCAGCACTTTCATCCTTTAATCAGAAATTTTGAGTTCGAATTTTAAGAATAAAAAAATTTATTTAATCAGCACTTTAGTTCTTAAAGACTGACCCAATACAAACAAAGATTAATTTAAAAGTAGATAATTTAAAAGCGTCTTCTTATAAGTTAAGAACCTCCTAAAATATGCTTTAAAAAAAAGCCAAATACATAAAAGCCCATTTTACTTCCTTTTTAGCTTTTAGTTTCGTTGGGTTGGATTGGGTTGCCTAACCTGTCATATCATATCCATCTCTTTTTTTAAGTCTCCTCTCTATAAATACGTCACACGCCACTCCTGTCTACCCCTTCTGTTTTTTTTCCCTGTTTCTTGTTTTTTGCCTTCCTATTTTCTCTTGGTGTTTGATTTTTGTTAGGTTCAGCGAGTGTGAGCGCGTGCGGTGTGTGAAGAGGTTGCCGGTGGCCATTGGCTTTCTTAGTTTTGGCTTTTATTCCTCGATCAGGTAAGCTCTCGCCCCTCTCTCTCCCTCTCTCTCTCTCTCCTCCCTTTGCAGTGGGTGGGTTTGTTTGTTGTTGCTATCTGTATATAATATAGCGTAGGATAACATCTATCGTTTAGCAGTACTTTGATTAGGAATTAATTTGCTATTCGAGCGGAAGCTGGCCTCTATCTGCCTTTTGGGTTGGATTGGATGTGTAGTATTAGGGAGAAAGACTTACTTTTTATTCAGATCTGTGTCTGGTTAGCACTGTTATTCTCGTTGACTGTTGACCCTTTAGATCTTTTTTGTTCTCCAAGCGTTTATGACATTCATGATGCAAATTTAAGCTTGTTTCTTGTAAAGATGCGACCTTTAACTCTTAGCGTGTCTTAGTTTCTTTTGGTTGCGACTCCCGTTCCACAATGTCTTTATTGTAATCCACGTTAGCCTTTGAGCAGAAAGGCAACAAATTTTAGCTGGAAGATTCCGTTAACAGAATGAAAGGTGGAGCCTAGTTTGTGAACATGTAGAACCACTTGAGTATTTGGAAGCAAACGTGATGAAACATAAAAGTAGAAGGAAGGCATTCAAAATTGTAAACCCTTTTTTGGAGTTAAAGAGGTCCTTCTGTTCTCTCTCAAGCTTGACCCCTTTTTTCTGGATTATTTTGGGCTTTGCAGAATCATTTCAGTAAGACCTTTCACGTCGCACAGAAGCAATGGAGGTATATGGAAAGTCTATGGTCTCAGAACCTGGCAACGTTATTTATCTGTCTTCTATTCTGGGCCGAGATGGGCCAGTCCCTGTCCACAATTGCGATTGGAAATGTGAAAATGAACATGTATGTGGAAACATGTTCCGCTGCAAACTAACTGGCCTTACCCACATTTGTGACAAGAACTGTGATCAGAGAATTTTGTACGATAACCATAATTCCCTTTGTCGAGCAAGTGGCCAGATTTTCCCCCTTTCTCCTGTGGAGGAACAGGCTGTCCGAGGAGTTCGCCGGAAGTTTGATGCTGACAATTCCCCCACTGATAGCTGCGCTTTTAAACGCAGGCGTGATATGCATTTTCATTCCTCTCCTTTCGAGAGATCTTTTTCTGCAGTCAGTCCCATCTATAGCCAAGTCAGAGATGGCATGGACACGAGCTAGATATATCCCTATCAGATAATTGAAATAACGTTTTTCTCCTTTTTCTCTTCTTGTTCCCTAAGAAGTTTTTTCCTAGTCTTTTTCTTTGATCGTGGAACCAATTTGGATAACTTGAACTGTCAGCACTCTAAATGATGGACTTGATGTGTCCTGCCTGTAGTAACTCTTTATTCCTTTAATGTAACGTAGCACTTCCGTAAGCATAGCTTCACTTCTTGTAGGATATTCTTGTTAGGTTCTGTCCCTTCACGCTTGAATGAGGTATCTGTTCCTTCATTTATGACACTTGAATGGGAATCCGAAATTTAATGACTGAACTGACGCTTTCTGATTTTTGGGGGACATTACGATTGTGCTGTCCTTAGCTTCAACTTATTTACTTGCTTTACTTTTCAGTCCTGCATAAGGCCTTTCTCCAATTTGTCTTATGTGTATACTTATATCGTGTGTATGTATGTTTAGTATGGATGTATTGTTCTATTAGTGATTCTTCTTTTTTTAAAACTTGTTCCCTCTATTTTGACCTTGTTGATTTACTAGTATCTTGTAACTCAAATCAAGATCTGTTGCTCTTGGATAGTCTTTAGCTGCTTTTGACATTGCAGCAAAGAATTTCTCGAGGTCTTCTGTAAAATAGAGTTTTTGATTGGTTGAAATACTGTGCTTGACTCTTTTAATTGCAGGTTAAGAGGATCTTGTGATCATTTGCTCGCTTCTCTCATTTTTTGTTGATTCTATACATGATCACCTGAAGTACATGTTAATTTTTGCAGGGCCTGAAATGTGTGCGATTCAGGATGGTTTACAAGAATTTTTCTATGGCAAATAAATGATGTTTTATAACGTGCACAAACTGATTTTTTTAACCTTCTTTGTAGGTAACTTATATTACAATGGTGAATGACACGCTAGTTTACAGTTAAGTGTTGATGCCAAGGAGGAAGACTTCAGCGATCTTTTGCCTTTTGCCTTTTGCTTGAATGATGGAACCATTATTGTATTTTTCAATTGATGTTCAACTGCAGTTGTGGTTATAGAGTCAACAAATTCTTTATGCTTGATCAGATTTCGTGGAAAGGGATCTATGTGCTCAATTGCTACAATTTTCTGGTTGCAGAAAGTAAATTGATTTGGGTCAACTAGATATGTTGGACAGCGTGGGACTTTTAAAGTTTGCTGTAGAATTATGAAGTGCACTTACTCCGACTGTGGTTAAGGGTTCCCCATCTACCCCATAGTTATGAAGCGTGTTAAACTTGCAGACATCTGGTCATGTCTCCTGATTGACTTGCGCTAAAATGCAAGGTAATGGTTTCTGTTTATATCAACGCATTGGATTGAATCCAGAGGCTGTTTGTAATTTCAAGGCGTAAATTACATCTAATCCTATCTTGGTTAAAATTTTGCTACATTACTACCTTCTAGAACCTTATATTCCTTGGACTTTTGGGCAGTTTCGGTATTGTAATCTCTATGTTGATTTTAAATTTCATTAGTTTGCTGGTATTCATGGGATTTGATGTCAGACGCTGTTTGTGATCTGATTGTAAATCTTTGATGACTTCAAAATTAGTTTTGCTCTCCACATTTAAGCTATCTGCATCCTGTCTTGCTTAATGAAGTTCTCCTATTATTCCTTCTTGCGACCTGATGTCATTGTGACCCGTTGCTTTTAAAATGATTAGATGTCAAGTATCTGAGGCAAAGGGTGTGTCATCCATGGTCAGGGACAATGTTTTGAAAAATTGAGTGGTGGATGAAAGACGGACACCATAAAAGGGGTGACCTTATCAACAGTGGTGATCCATGAGTATTTGGTTATTAGACATTGACTGCAGCAGCAAGAAGCTCATTGAAGATGATAATATCAGACTAATCAGAATTTGGATGCATGAGAATTACGTGACGCAGCATAGGGTGTTCTACTTAAATCTAGGAAGGAGCAAGCTTGTCTGTCTAAGGGCTCTCTTTCTCATGCTTGGCTAATCATGGGCGTGCCTTCAGTCAACGGTGTGCATGCAGGACTCCCCATGCATCTTTTCATTCTTTCTCGTTCGTGTGTAGGCAGTGTAATTTTATGGATCAATTAAGCCTAGGGTCTTCATGAAGGGTTTCCATTGTATCCATAGACCACCTTATAAGGTATTAGGAATTTCCCAAAATGGGATTGATACTTTGCCCCAAAATCAAATCTCTGAAATTGTCTATGGCATTCTTATTTCCCAAGTAAATTCCTTTTCAGGTTTGGCAAGAAATCTATTCGTTTCTCTTTCATGAAAATTTTGTGGTTCAGTTCCTTATCTTTGGAGGAGGAATTATATTGGCAGAGATAGCCTTGATTCCTTGACCTTAACACTGAACGTGAGCTGAATGAAAACGGAGAAGAGGTTTGCATGCAATGCAAATTATCATGTGAAAGAAAGGAATCACTTTTTAATGCGGCTGGGACGTTCAGCAAATTAAGCAACGTAGCCCTTCAGTTTTTGATTTGTCTGTCTTCAGACAATTTCTATCTTCCTTGTAGATTCTTCATGCCTATAGCTACGTACTTATGTATAGGTACTAGGCCTTGCATGCAAAATGCCACCCTATCTCTCCCCCATACCCTACGCTAATAATAGTACTCAAAATGAACATGAACGGGATACCATCCTTCAGGTCCTCGGCTGTTGCTTTCTACTTGGTCATCTTTAACTCCTTATGCCTCCTCTTCTCTTCTTGTTACTCGTGCTCGTTCACCATAACAAATGACTGCCCCTACACCATATGGCCTGGCACACTTGCTGGTTCAGGCACCGCCCAACTTCCTACAACAGGGTTCCAGTTGGATTCTGGACAAACTCTGCAAATCCCAAGCGCTCCTGGTTGGTCTGGTCGGATATGGGCGAGAACAGGTTGTAAATTCGACGAGTTTGGGATGGGGACATGTCAAACTGGAGACTGTGGAGGAAGGCTGGAATGCGATGGAAGCGGTGCCACTCCACCTGCGTCATTATTCGAGATAACGCTGGGGAGGTCATCAGCCCCCGACGACAAAGATTTCTACGATGTAAGCTTCGTAGATGGCTACAATTTGCCTCTCATAGCAGCTCCTGTGGGTGTCTACGGTGCTTCGTCATGTAATGCTACCGGTTGTGTTTCGGATATCAACAGGGGTACGTAATTTCCCATAAGATCAAGATTCAATACCTTTTTTTTTTTTTTTTGGGTTATTTAGCAACAGACTTGTATGTCTGACATTAGATCATTGAAGGTTGCCCAAAGGAACTTCAGGTCGTAAATGGTGATGAGGAAAATGGAGATGAGGGAGGGGGGGAAGTGGTTGCATGCAAGAGTGCTTGTGAGGCATTTGGGCTGGACCAGTACTGCTGCAGTGGAGAGTTTGCAAACCCAGCCACATGTCGGCCTTCATACTACTCCGACATTTTCAAGAGAGCTTGTCCAAAGGCTTACAGCTATGCCTTCGATGATGCCACCAGCACTTTTACTTGCAAAGCTTATGATTATGCCATCATTTTCTGCCCAACGACAACTGCTACAAATGGTAACGGGTATGCATTGCTCATTTACACTGCCTTCCTCACATAATATCAACTATTCGTTCAGGAGTACAACTATTATTCTTCTTTATTATGTAAACTCTTTCTATTTCTTTTTCCCCACCATGTCCTAGCAAAGAAAGGAATAACGATTTCTAATCCTGCAGAGTCAGGACTGTACCTCCAGTTATTCATAGTGCCCGGAGTAGGGAAGCTGCGCCTTTAGTTTCCTCCTCAACCATTATCCTGCCACTCCAAGGGTCGATCCTTCTCCTTATCCTCGCTTTATTGCTGCGGAAGTAAATTACTTACCAGACCCATTCAGTCCAAAATATTGTTGCCTAGATCGATCCAACGGGCAATAGACTTATTATCATGAAGAAAAGGACAGCTGAGAACAGCTCTATATCTTATTAAATTTATGTATTGTGCACAAGCATCTATTGCTTGAAATGTATTACTTCTCTAAGCTGTTGATGCAATTGGTTAGCCACATACGGGACTTATCAGGTAAACCGATTGGAAAAGTGCTTGCAGTTAAATGATTCGATTACTATTATAAGGATTTGCATTTGAAGGAACAAACTAGTAAGAATGTGACCTTGGATATCCTTGTCTACTTAAAAAAGTACCTGTAGGGAAAAGAAGCTGTGGCCATACTTTTTCTACACTCACTGCACTCATTATTTCTGCGAGTGCAAGATACTAAAACCTTTTGGATGCGAATAGCCCTTATTTCTTTGTTTTAGCCCTTTTGGATACTAAACCCTTCTTTTTCGCCTTCTTTGTTGAGTGCGGCTTTCCAACTTTGGTCTTACCTTTTTTCTGTACAACTCCCTGCAGCACAAAAAATGAAACATCAATATCCTAAAAGATTGAGATAGTAACAACTGTGATCTACAAAGAAAGAGAGAGTGAGCATACTGATGATTTCTCAGCTTTCCCTTTACTTTTCCCGTCTGTTGGTACTGCAATGCCTTCATTCTGATCAGATTGATGAGAGGAACCTTTGGGTATCACATCTAGTTCTTCTTCAGAATCGAAAGAGAAACCTTCGAGTGTTCCTGTCATACACCGTATTCTTAGTAAAGAATAAACCCCACTTCATGTCAGAGAAGAATAATAACAAAGTAGTTGTCCACAAGTGGAAGTGCATGTGTGCTTTTTTCTTCATCTTTTTTCTGGGTGGGGGTGGGTGATTGATATTTCAAGCACTTGAAAATGAAACCGATTGCCTTAGGAATGTCATTTAAGAATCCCGACCTTCAACCATAGTTTCAGCTTCATAGACATTTGACTGTGGTTTTAGTTGAATAAAGTCATCCATAATAGCCTCTATCTGATGAGAAAACAAAACAAGTTATAATACAAGCAGTTAGCTAGAGAAACCATATGACTTTTTTTCTTTTTCTTTTTCTTTTTTTGACCCACAGCACAGTTTCAGACAATGGATAGGGACCAAAGTAAATGAGTAACAAGGCAACCAATTTTTATAAAAATATGGATTAAGCGCATATTATTCTAAATGATGCACAATTAGACCACCACACATAAGAGACCCCAAAAGGCAAATGATCAGTCAACAAACCTTTGCCTCAGACTGGCCAAAGCTAACCTGAAGAAGTAGAGATATACGTTATTTCTGAAAGAACTGAATAACAAAATACAAAGTTGAGGGGCTTTTTAGCCTCCAATTGTCATTTTTAAATATTAAAAAGTAGAGATAACATACAACACAAAATGTCCTGGACGGAACAATTGTCGTTCTGTAAATTGTTCCTGAAATCCAAAATAAATTAAAACCATGCCAATCAGATGTAGACTCAAGCTCAGTGGAGACAATATAATCAACATGGAGAAAAGTATACAACTTTGAAAGTGAAGGGAAAGGAAAACAAGCAAGAAGAGTGAAAACACATATACAGACAAATATTATAACACATTTAAATAGAAAATTAAGACAGTTAAGCTAAAGCGCAGGTTGGTTTCTGAACGTAAACAGGAAAGATATTTTTTATTTCTTAAATCCAGTAAGAAGATTGACCACCCACTAGAAGCATTCAGATAGCTGTGATTCTATGAGAGAAAGCTAATGATAGATGGAAGAAGATACACATTATAATTACTGTAAAGAGAAACAATCATCATCATAGAAGAAGAAATAGTTACCCTTCAAGTCTAAGTACATTTCACAACTACCAGATGTGTTATCTGGAATTATTACCCGTCCTACAGCTCCCATATCACCACTCAAATCAATGGATTCACCTTCACACTCAACAACTGCCTGTATAATCCGTATAATCCATCAAATTTATGTAATCAGAATCGGATGTTTTACAATTAGAAATAGATAACAAAAAAGACAGAATCTTTCATTTTTATTTCAAGATTACAATTGAGAAACTACAATTTGCTAATATAAGGAAAAACACATAAACCAACTTCCACAGTAGTTTTTAATGACTCCGAATTATGCTGTTGCATTGGAAACGTAAGTTCTAAACTTGAGAATCCATCCCACATTACAGCTTTTTGTGGAAGAACTTTTAGGTAGTGAATGCTGACTTTTGTAATTTATTTTACTGTGGTACAAAGCTAACCTTCGTGTTATATTGACCTTATGATGACGGGAACTGAAACGTAACTGGATTAGTTAATCATATTATGAATATTATATATATGAAAACATATAGTAGTTGCAGTTGAATTCCGAAATTCATATCAACATTTAAGATTTAACACTATTTTAAGTTGGAGAATTTGTATTATCTTAAACCCTACAATACAAAGGTATAAGATTACCAAATATTTCAATAATTTAGTGAAAAGATTGGCCAAATGAATTGCATAAGCTGTGAGCAATATAAACAGCTATTGAGATACAATCTTCATTTTAAGGAAATGATAGTTGAAGTCCATTTTGTCATCGCATGATCATCGCATGATAAATTACAATAGAAACAAAGTGTGATGCTGATTGATTATCATATATTAATAAGTTTCTATCGAACATGTTTAGGAGAATAACTCCCAAAATCCTCCGGTAGATAGCAAACCATACCAACATAAATGCTGCAATAGACATAACTCCAACCCTAGAATGATTTACCACATTCTAGCTTTTACTTCTTCACCATACCAAGTTTTCTCCCACAAATACTAAGTAAGTGGAATGCCTATTAGACATAAAATAAGCATCATGAACATTTGAATATCACATTATGTGAGTATGTTCATGGTTAAGGTAAAAGAAATCCTGTCCAAGAGCCTATTTAACATATCATAACATACAAAATGTTGTTTCACAATGTTCAACACAAGAAGACATGAACTGACTCACCACACTAACAAAAAAAGGCGATATCAAATCTTGTGAAAATAAAAATAAAAGAACTTTATAACCAATCTTCAACAACGAGTTGGATCAGAATATGGTCCTCCCTTGGTTAAAGTAAGTATCCATATTTATCTCCTCAAGCATAGCAGTACAACATCTATAATGAACCCAATCTTCAATCAATATCTCAGAAATAGATATAGAGGATCAAGTGAAAACAAAGGCATTATAGCAAAGAGATAAGGAACAATAAGATATGTAATGAGAGGTAGGATGGTTACTAGTGTAGGAGTTTGCAAAGAGATATACGCATACTGACCTTAAATAGTGAGTTGTAACTAAAGGAGTATCAATAGGAGAAATCATATTTGTAGCAACATCAATCATAGCCTCACTTAAAGAAGACATATTCTCATCTTTAGAGCAGTCAGCCAAAAGTCTAACTTAGGTTAAGGTGAGGGAGAAAAGTTGGAGGAGTAGTAGGTGGCATAAACTTCAAAAGAATTTGCAACTAATGGAAGATGTCCAATTAGAGGACAGACAAGTAGAGAAGTGAAGGCATGGAAACACAGAAGGAGACAATACGGAGTATCCTCAAAATGTAACATCTACATAGGTGAACTTCACCATCATAGAGCTCATGAACAATGAAAATATACAAACTAAGATCTGAGATAGTATGAAAAATACACTTTTCTGATATTGGTAAAAATTAGGTGGGCACAAAATCAATAAAGTGGAAAAACATATGTGACCAAATTAATAAAGAGAAGACAATATGGTGGGGTGCTGAAAAATGGCATGAAATGTGCTATTTTGCAAAATGGTGGATGTGATAAATATGTGCTAAGAAAATCACGGAGGGTGCCTACCAAGAATCCAAGATATTTGGATTAAAGTATCTGATCTGTTGAGCAGAGATCATTTTGTTTAAATATTTGAATTGGTCATGTTTCTGCTATGAATAAATGTTGGCTATTTTTTTTCCAACTAGCCAATAATTTCCTTTTCCTTAGGAAGAGTTGTTAAGTCCTCTATCTATTTATATTTCAATTATTTGCAATAAAAGGGATCATTAGATCATTCAAGTAAACTTACTAGTTTATTCTCACGACAAGCAGAATACCGCGTTTAAACAGCTTTGACACCGTTGATTGGGACCAATCAGGGTGACATATAATTAATCAAATATGCAATTATAAGGACCACATATTTCCATTGTACAAAAGGGTTATGAAGCAATATGGTGTGAGTCCTCTTAGGTAGATATAAATAACAATCTCTTATCCATTCCTTGGACATTAGATATAAATAATGGTCACAGAACAAAAACCTGACTAAGATAAATATGATTAAAAGATAATATATAATGGACCTAAAAAACAAAGGATAAAGGCTTCAACAGGGCAGGAGAAAATTCTCTAGAGTTAGTAAGAAAGATTTTTTTAAAAAAAATAACTAAATTTTCTTCGATTCTGGTATTTTTTTAACTAGCCTAAAAACTTTACTTATTTCTATAGTTATTTTATTTATTTATTTCGTTTTTTCTTTTTTCTTTTCTTTTTTTAATTGCTTGTTTATTTTATTTACTCATTTGTTTTCTTTCTTGTCTGTTTATTTATTTATTTACTTTTAGCTTTATTTTTATTTTTATTTTTTTCACTTATACAGTTATTTGTTTATGTATTTGTCTATTATTTTCTTCCAACCATTTTCAAAAAAAAAAAATTTCCTGTGGATTTATTAAAAACAGTCTTTCCCCACACCTCTTTAGCCAAATTCCTGACGACACGTTGTTATTGTTGTTGCAGTAACTAATTTATTAAGGGGGAAAAAAAAGAGAAGTTATCAGTTATATGGTCAAAAGCATCAAAATCAAATATCCAAATACCGAGGGAGAAATTACCAATAGTGCAGTTCACTAACTATAAACATTGAAGAATTTGGAAGCGAAGATAATCTTTAGTACATATGATATTGAGTAATCACGACAGATTTTGCAGATATTCGCAAAGAACATAATAATCCTTCCAAACATGGCTACAATGTTAATAGGAGAAACAATGTAGATTACAACATCTCAGTATCTTTTGCAACTAATACAACCCTCACGACCATCTGGTTTGGTGAGAGGTATGTATCCAAAATTGATTCCTGAATAGTGGATGAATAGGTAATAAGCGTAATAAAGCAACTAAATGAAAAACTAAGGCAAACATTTTAGTTTTGATTTCATTTTTCAATTTTTTTTCATTACAATGATGTTATCTTCATTTGGAAGTGTAGAAAACAAAGTGCCCAAGAAATAGAGGTGTTAGAGTAGAACTGATAAAAAACTAACAGAAGGGGTGTGTTTGTCCATTTAAAAAATATAAGGACTTTTTAAAAGAATATTAAACCTTAAGACGTTTCTTAAGAATGAGTCAAACCATAAGAGAGCTGCATATGTTTATCTCAAGCTAACAAACAATTAAAAAAAGTATGAATAGTTCTATAATTTTATTTTTATTTGTTTGCAAAATTTATATGTGAGGTGGATGTAAATAGCATCAACATATCAGCATGAAGGACAGTGTTTAAGTAATATAAAATTGACTTGTAGTGAATATTCATGTAACGAATATAAAATTGACTTGTCCAGGGATAAACATAGTGAATATTCAAGTAACGAAAAAATATTCATTAAACAGAGTAGTGAATATTCAAGTAACGAATATAAAATTGATTTGTCCAGAGATAAAACAATTATTTTGCTTCATCCATAGTAAGTTCTATTCTTGGACGATTAAAAGTTGTCCAAATTCATAAAGGTAAATTAACAAGACCTAAGAGCACGGAAGCAGTTTAAGCATCCAATAAAAACCAGATATACAAAAAGGCCCAACCGACATAAACTGAAACCTACCTTTGAACAATGGACTTTCTCAGAGAGCAGCAAAGGTAATCTCGACTTGCATAACTACACGTGAGTTGTATAGAAGTCAGTGAACCATATGGTGGGTAAAAAAACATTATAGTTTGCATTTATAGCTTTTACAGGAGCACTAACATGCTTCTCGGATGTTTCTTGCTTAGCAGCTTCTACATCACCATGATTTCCTGTAGCATTATCGCAATAGAGAGAGAGAGAGAGATTTGCATTTATTCTAGGCTGTCACTTTAAAATATTAGCAAGAGAGCAATAATTTCTCTTGACTTCCAGCAAAGTCTTTATTTTCTTATGTTCTAGGAGTAGGGGGGGAAAAGAACAACAACAGAAATAGAAATGGAGAAAAGAAAAAAGAGAGAAAGTCCGAAAAGAGAAATCCAATTTTGCTCATTTAGATATTAGTTACACCATATTGTTGATTGAAACCCCTGTAGTTCCATTGTTCTTCAAAATCCCCTGTAGTTTGAATGCAACTTTAAAGGTCCCTGTGCTCTGATAATTAGTAAAACAGACCCTTCTAAAGATAAACTTCATATTGACACGTTTCTTGTTGGTTATAACCAAGTACAATGTGGAAGTAAAGAGAAAATAATTTGTTAAGTAATCATATTTCTATTGTTAAATTTAAACCACAAGGAAAATTTTAAAATCCAATAAAACCATAGGAGGTCTTAGTGCAATTTACACCATTTAATTTTTTACCTTTTCTAGATCTCATCTTCGAAACATTCTTTAATGGGGATCGTTCGCTGCCACCAACTGGAACAGCACTAACATTTTCCTCATCCTTTCCACTCTCTTTGTTCCCCTCAATAAGGTCAGTACCAAGACCAGACTCAGAATCTGATGACAATGTCCAAACTGAATCTTTTTCTACCTGTTCAATAAGGTTTGCATTTGTCACAGCATAAGCATATGACATAAAGCTAAACATTTTCCTCAAATGCATTATAGAATTCAAACTGAAATCTCAACAGCAGCAATATGCAACTCCCATGTGTGCATGCATGTGTGAGTGTGAATGCATGCATGTGTACGTGAGCAGAAGAGAAAGAGAACAGATAAGTTCAGATAGCTGATAAACTGCAGGAAACTGCAATATATGCCATCACAACTTAAACGGATATAAGGACAAAAATTGTCCACATAGAGAAGTTAAAGGTGCCAAAAACAACAACAGCAGCTGTGTTTTATCAGAAATAAAACTTTTTGTGAGAAAGAATTTTCATATATTCTCATATATTGAATAGGAAGTATACAGCCATATGTAGGACATTACAAGTAGAAATTTAAATCCGGAAAGTTATCTAAAGCTATCTAATATAATCCCTTAATTTAAGGGATTTCAAACTTATTCTATCTTATCTATTTGCAGCCTATCTGTATCTTAGTATAATCTATTTACAGCTGTTTAGTATCTCAACACTCCCCCTCAAGCTGAGGAATAGATGTCTTGTATACAAGATCATGAAAACTTGAATTGTTCAGCCCCTTTGTTAAAACATCAACTACTTGACGTTCTGATGGAACATAAGACATACACACTAATCCTTCTTCCAATTTTTCTTTAATGAAATGTCTATCAATCTCAATACGCTTTATCCTATCGTGTTGTATAGGATTATAAGCAATATTGATGGCCGACTTATTGTCACAATAAAGCTTCATAGGGCCGTCCCATTTGACTCTCAAATCATCTAGAATAATCTTCAGCCAGAGTAGTTCACGCAATCTTTAAGCAATAGCCCTAGATTCTAATTCTGCAAATGACTTTGCCACCACATTCTGCTTCTTGCTCCTCCATATTACCAAATTTCCTCCAAGAAACATACAATACTGCGTAGTTGATCTTCCATCCACTATGGAACCTGCATTGTCAGCATCTTGAACAAAATTCCTTTTCCCAGATTGCCTTTCAAGTAATGTAGCACCATATAAGCAGCTTGAAGATGAGGCTCTCTTGGATCATGCATGAATTGACTGATCATGCTTATCGAGTATGCTACGTCTGGCCGAGTGTGAGCAAGATATACGAGTCTACCAACCAATCTTTGATGCATCCTTTTATCAACAACTGGTTCTTCTTTAGCTTCTC
>JANTPM010000003.1:32929230-32947740 GCA_025434745.1 Erythroxylum divaricatum
TGACTGTAGGGTTACAGTTGTGTAATTTTGTTAGTGCGCTATTCAGTTTGTTAGCATCGAAGGCTTCTTTATATAGTTATAAGCCTAGGGTTAGAAGTTATTTTCAAAATTTTTATGCAAATCGAGATTATGTGAGGTGAATTGTGTATGACAATGATGAGTCATGTATTTCAATAGTTAGAATGAATAGTCAAGTTTTTTTAAACTACGTGAAATGTTAGAAAGTATAGGAGGATTAAAGTCAACAAAAAAACATGTTTATTGATGAACAAGTAGCAATTTTCTTACATATTATTGTTCATCATGTTAAAAGTCGAGTTATTAGAAAAAAATTTTAGAAGGTCAGGAGAGACAATTAGTTGATGTTTTCGTAATGTTTTAAATGCAGTGATGCATTTACAAGATTTTTTATTTAGAAAACTTGAGCCCATACTAATAATCTCTTCGGAATCGATGGATGTGGTTTAAGGTAAATAATCGCGCTATTACTTTTATAAAATATAGTAAATGCGATTAAGGTTCCTCGTTATTTTTTATTTCATTTAAATTGTAGAACTGCTTAGGTGCTCTAGATGGGACATATATCGGGGTTAATGTGCTAATTAAAGATAAGCCTGGATTTCAACTCGTAAGGGCGATATTGCAACAAATATATTAGGTATGTGCACACTTGACATGCAATTTGTTTATGTTTTTCCTAGTTGGGAAGGGTTAGTAGCAAATGATCGAGTTCTTCGTGATGTAGTTACTAAGGTACAGGGACTAAAAATGCCTCATGGTAGGCTTTCTTATATGATATAAGAAGGTTGTTTGAAATTTTGTATATGAGATAATGTAAATTGAATAACTTATGTAGTGCTTTTTTATATAGGTTGCTATTACTTAGTCGATGCACGTTATACAAATTGTGAGGGCTTCCTTGTACCTTTTAGAGAGTCAAAGATACCGTTTGAATAAACAACGTCAATGTTACCAACCAAGAATTCCAAAGGAATATTTTAATATGAAGCATGTGATTGCACATAATGTAATTGAGAGTTGTTTTAGGTTACTAAAAATTAGGTTAGCTATTCTTAGAAGTGCATCATTTTATCCAATAAAGACACACAATCGAATTATTATAGCTTGTTGGTTGCTTCAAATTTTTATTAGGCAACATATGGGTTTTGATCCCATTGAGAGTGATTTAATGGATTATTTTCACACCAATCCAGTTATTGCGGAGGAGTGTATAACTGCTATTGACCTAACTAATGCTTGGACAAATTGGATAATTGAATTGGCACATGAAATGTTCAATGAATGTTGAACATCTAGGCAAAATGAAAATTGACATTTTTAGGGGTTCTATTATGTTTGAGTATTAGGAGGTTTTATATTATTATTTATGTAAGTTTTTGTACTCTTTGTTGTTTATGTTGTACGTTGTTATTATAGACTATATTATTCTCGTAAGATGTTGATGCTTAATGTTAATAAAATGAAGATTTTTATTAATGTTTTTATTTTTCCTTTATTATGATGATTATTTTTTATTTATTAATATTGCTTTAATTTGATAGATAAGTATGTTGAGGAATTCCCCGTCAACTATTAATTCTTAAAGTTCAAAAGGAACAAAAAGAAAGTGAAACTATAATAAGGATGTTGTGCTAATTTCCTGCATGGTTGATTTGCATAATGTGAAAATGCACAATGCTAATACGAAATTTAAAGTTGGCTATCTCAATAAATTAGAAAGAATGGTAGCAACAAAGCTCCCAATTCAAACTTAAAAGCCAGACTTCCATAGAGTCTAAGATTAAGACTTTAAAGAAAGAGTGGAGCATTGGTTATGTTATGGTAAGGAAAGATACTAGTAGATTTGGATAAGATACTGAAAGGAAGATTGTCACTGCTGAAGATCATGTATGTGATTCTTATTTAAGTGTAAATAATGAACTTTTAACTTGTTTTAAGTATTTTGTTTACCTACTTTCTAGTCATTTATATAAATTAATGTTTTTTAATCTTCTTAGAGTCATGAAAATGCTGCTCAATATTGAAGAAAGATCTTTTATTTCTATAATGAATTGACTGGGATCTATGGAAAAAATCGTGCAATTGAAAATGACGCATAAACTGTCGTTGATATTATTGAAGAAATGGAAGACAAGAAGGTGCAGGTGGGATAAATAAAGATGGTGAAGATCAATATGAATATAGTTTGTATGATATAGATGAGTCCTTTACCCAATCTCAAACATCAAAATTTGAAAGATAAGCTGAAAATATTTAAGCAAAGAGTAAAAAAAGGAGTAATGACATGGGAGAAACAAGTCGTGTAGATTCAATTATTGTTACTGTCAAGATGTTGGGTGATATTATGAATCAGATTGGAGAAAATTTGTTTAATAGTATTGGGACTGAAATGTACATTCAGAGAAGAGTTGAACAGTTAAATAGTGTATACAAATGATGAAAGGGATACTGCTTTAGGCAAAGATCTTGATCATCCTACACAATTGCTTGTGTTTTTATCTTATGCCTTCTTGTAGACTTGGTAAGTGAGGAAGTTTTTATCAGATATTGAAGATTATGTTGAAGTTTAAATATTTTATCTCGTTATTTAAAATAAGGTTAAAATCGATTCGTTTTGTTCAACTAAATAACATTTTAGTAATTTAAAGCCCTATGTTGTATTTATTTTTAATATCATTCTATTGTTATTTTATGTTACAATTGTGACCATATAATGAATGTTAACATGAGTTCGACCAAATTCATGAAGTATATGAAGCAAAAATTAACCACTAGAATATGTTGAAAAGTCAAATGATAATAAGAAAATTAATAATTAAAAAATTTTGAAGATGGAAGAGGAGGAGGAAGAGGAAGAGGAGGAAGAAAATTAATAATAAGAAAAACAAAATTAATAATAATAATAATAATAATCCTAATTAATAATAAGAAAAAGAAAATTAATAATAAGGAATTTTATAAAAAATAAAAAAGTAATAATAATAATAAATAAATAAATAAAAAGAAAATTAATAATAATAAAATAATTAATAGTAAATATTAAATAATACTAAGTAAAAAATTAATAATAATAAGAATAATAAATTTAATAATAATAATAAGAAGAAAATTAATAATAAGAATAATAAAATCAATAATATGAAGAAGAAAAGTAATAAAAATAATAATCCTAATTAATAATAATAAGGAATAAATTAAATCACTAATAATAATAATAATGTAATTAATTATAGCTAAAATGAATATTTTGATTTTTTATTAATTATTCTTTTATCATTCTAAGTTTATATTTTCAATCCAAATATTGGCATAAAACTCCTTTGACGATAAATCAAACAAAATAATACTCATTTCATTCTATTCTTTTCTTAAGGATAATCATCGTATTCCCACGAAGGTAAGAAAAACTATAAAAGTTAGATCTCATAATAAAGTAAGTTACATTCAAGAATACTTAGTTGGGACATATGCCCTATATAAAACAGAAAAAGAGCAGGAAAGCGTAAATATAAAAACGCCAAAAATCTAACCAAAACAGAATTATAGATGCACTGTATATGGCAAAATTCGCAAATTATTTCAATCTATAATTGGATTAATCTTGCGAACGCCTAAAGTTCATCAAACACGATAAGTAAAGAATAAGCAATGTCCGTCCATCTCCAGCCATCTTCTTTCTCTGTAAGAGAAGCAAACATAAGGTGATCGTGAACAGATTCTGAAAGAAGGAAGGGGGGCAGAGTGAGATGAGTGCCATAAAGAGTTATCATACATAGTTCCATTATTGTTAGTGTTCCTAGATGTGCTTTTGCAGAGAACAGCACCAACACCGTGAACATCCACTTAGAAACCAGAAAGCCAAATTTTGGAAACATAGGAGCAATAATATGGAGTTGATAGAATCTGGTAAGCAGTGCATTGCCAATTGGTCAAGTCGAGGAAAATGAAATGCATGAGCAGAAGTTCTGCTACATAAACCAGTATCATTAGACATCTGAGCATAAACAGAATCTTAAAGAGACATCAAAGTAACACAAGGGTTCTCTAACTTTCACGGCTTTCTTCACCAGCTGATACGATGGCAAATGTGAATCCCAAGTTAATTCTGGTATTGACAATGTTTGAGACCTCCACATAGCATAAATAGCACGTGATCAGAATTACTGGGTTCCATTCTACATAATACCAAATGTTGCCAGAAGTTACAAGGATTATATATGCAATTGTAAGAAAACCGGAAAAAGGGACAAGAACATCGGTTAGCCAGTAGCATTCAGGTCTCATAAATAGCCTACGTTCACCTACTCACTATACTAATTAAACAAATTGCTAATTTAAACAAGTATCCTAGTCGCAAGAATGAATGTCAGGCTGATTGGCATGCAGAAGTGCCCATGTGGTTTAATCTTACTAACTGAAACCCATATTAAGTTGAACTACATAGATAAATAAATTCAAACTAAACAGTCAACCAAAGTGTCACAAGCAATAGACAGTAAAAAACAGTCTACAAAATTCAGATCAAGCAATGCAGATGTTATAATGGACACGTGAGCATATATGAAAAGATGAACCAAAAATTATTATACATAAAAATGTATCAGGACAATTGACATTGGCTACTTCAGGCACTATGGCAATCTGTGCCACCTTGCATATACGCATCTAAGCTGCGTAAGAATCACAGGCATGCTGGAATGGATCCTGAAGGAAGTTTAAGTACAGATGACAGACTTTGATGAGTGATGCCAAACAGGCTCAAGCAGCAGACGGGAAGCCACATTAGCCTCACAGTAAAAGGTAACACAAGAAGTAATAAGGATCTCAGTGGGTGAGGCGAATGTTAGCTTAGCTTTACTAACCTCGGATTCTAAGCGTGTCTTGCACTCTATATGCCAGTTTGACATAGGCTACATGTATAACATTTGCCACGCAGAGATGGTTTGCAGGAAACTTAAAACTCCTGAATTCATCTTATTTGTTAATTGCACCACAATATGCATGCCCATAAATAGCTATGAACAAATATTAAATTGAAGATGAGCCCATTCTGATGTAAAATAAAAATTAACATAGTAATTTTCTTAATTACAAATTTTCCTTAAATTGAAAAAGGAATTTTAGTTTATTTAACTTTGTCCTTGTTGAAATAAAATTTAAGTCTATAAAGGAATAATAAGAATTTGAAATGCAAGATGCATACTTAGGAAAGAAATATACAAGATCACCTTGATTAGGAAGTAATTGCACTGGTCTCGGCAGTGATCTTATTTAGGAAGTCTATTATTGTCGTAAGTCTATTTTTAATAGGAGAATAACTTAGCATATCCATATTCTATTTTACTTCCCGTCTATTTAAAAGGCATGACAATGAATAAGTGAGAAATTTTCTGTAAAAATAGTTGACATAAGTTTGTCAAGGACGAGTTTTCTAAACAGGAATCATAGGGCTTAGGAGACAAACACTAGCAAGAGAAGAAAGGATTTCCCTGTGAGCCATCCTATGACAAGATCCGACACCAGCACATAATAATTTGGTATTAGAGCCTGTCATCGTGGTTGACTCTATAGACTTGTCAAGTTGAACGGATGTACTCATGAGAAACATCGATCAAAGGTTGTCTATGGGGAAGGACTACCAACAGTACAACAAAGAGTTCTTGAACTCACAGCTGGAGGAGATTCTGCACAACCGGAAGGGCGAGGTAATAATAATGAGGCGTGGAACAATAGTTGTACCTGTAGAGACCAAAGGGAGGAAAGAAGCGTTGGCAAGCCAGAGGGTGTACTATTCCTAAGTATAATTTTGCTTCATATAATGGTACTAACGATTCATTGATTTGGATCCATAAGTGTGAACAGAGACTATTTTGTAATTTTATGAAATTCATAGATTATTTTATAATGTTATAAAATTATTTGAAACGGTAGATAGTATTGACCGATACCATATCATATTAGAACTAAATTTGGGAAGAACTCTAACAAAAGAGGATTTTCCTATGAGTCATCTCGTGACTAAATCCTACACAAGAAAACATATAAGAATCCTAATTATAGTATGACTCAATTTTTATTTGGATAAGATTAGGATGATGAGTGCAAAATTGATATGTAAGATTATACGCTTCAATTACCAGAGAGCGAAGAGAACTTTCAAGTTAGGAATTTCAAACTAAAAAGTGTGATACTTTCTCACCTAAAAGTGATTCTTAAATATTATAAGTGATTTCTAAGTATTAGGTGCGATGCATAATTCTTTGGAAACCCTATATGGGATTTCTAGAAGTTGCTAGTGTGAAGCTAAAAATTTTTAATGTAACTTAAATTTTAATCTTCTTCATTGATGTTAATGAAGTTCTGAAGTAGAAGTAAAGACAAAAGGAAAGAGAGAACGAATTTAAAAGGTAGTACATGCAAAGCCTACATCCACAAACACAAATCTATTAAGGCTACATCTTTATTTGGGTGCTGTGTAAGTTTCGTAGTGCAATTATTCCCTATTTATTAGGTCAAATATATTCTCATCATAAATGTATTCTTAATTAAGAGAATACAAATAATACTCTTTAATTCCTAAGATATTCAAGATTCCTTCCTAAGCTGATAAATAGATACCTTCTATTATCAGTTAGGGTATAAATTCTAACTGAAAGATGAAATACTAGAAGATATTTTGCAATTACCTGCATTATTCATTTTTGTTTTCCTTGGTTTTTCTGTGTTTCCTTTCTCTCTCTCTCTCTCTCTCTCTCTTTTTGGTTAAACCCTAATTAAGAAAGGAATAAAAAGCTGCCACCTTTTATCCCTGAAGGTAGTGTAGCAGCCTTTGGGAGTTGAAGGGATATTATCGGCAAGAAGCAGTGCAAGCAAAAAAAACAGCCAAGGATGGGACTTTGAAACAGCAAGAAGTGCCCAAAAAACAGGAAAAGAAATAGGAAGAAGCGTCAAAACCACGGGTAAAGAACACTTCAACAGCATGATAACCAGGCCAGAGGTAGGAAACAACAGTAGTTAGACTACTGAGACAGGCAGTTGAGAGAGACCACGGTAGAACTTGCTGGAATACAGATGGTCTCACCAGAAATAAGAAAAAAAGGGTGGCTGTGGAAGATGACATGCTGGCAAAGAAAAAAGCTGAAAAGATGTTTCCGAAAAAACTTGCTAAAGATAAGAAAAAGGTGACACGCCAGCAAAAAAATTAAACTAAGTAGGATCTAGTGGCGAGATTAATTATCATCTTGAAGAAAGCAAAATGAGAAGAATTGACATTAATAGCCTACATACACCGCCATGAAATCTACATGTTTATTAGGTACCTGATCACAATTATAATGCTGATTAAGATGATGTATGTAATATTCTTATATTTAATACTAGGTTCCATTGATATTCAACAATATATATTATATTTTCCTTAGTTATTTGATTTTAGCATACAATTAGTCCTCTATACGTCATACATCAGATCCACTTTTCAAACTATTGACAAATGGCAGTGTGCTTGAAGTAGAAAACAGTACTTGACATTGCAAAGAGAAGCAAAATGAGTATCCATCAAAGTTGCCCTTAATCTACTTGTCTATAATTATAAATATGTTAGGATCATTTCTAAAGGCAGAGTCCTAACAAAATACCTTTGTCATTTGGATTAAATCTCAATGCTGCCCATGGCTTCTGGTTATAGAATGCCGTCGAATGAGTTTCTGTCCAGGAGTTTGATGATCATCCTGTGAAAATCCATGACAATATTGAACTCCAGGCAACATAGAGAAAATATAAGCTAAAAAGACTTGTCAACAAAGTTTTAAAAAGGATCACAAAACACAGCCAAAAAACTATAACCAAGAAACTGTTAAAAAACAAAAATTCACGCAATTTAATTAGCAAATGCTTTTACTCCTTTTAAAGTCTAAACTTGAATGGGAAAGATATGAAGATAAATATACTGAGAAACCACCAAAGACAAGAGGCAGATCCTCCATTAATATTCTCTATAGACCAAATGAGACAGATTGATAACTTGTCAACAATTTACAATGAGATTTGATAAAGAAAGGTGCATACACGGTAACTATTTGGTAATTGGATAAGTTATTACTAAATTGACAGAATAAGTTCAAATTGCAGAGAAATCATGAAGAGTTTTCCTGTTATCTACAGGGAGGATGCCTGCACCATCCAAGTTTAATTAATTATTTTCTAATAGTGAAGAAGATTCTGCAAGAAAGATCACTCCAACTGCTTGACAATCTGACAAATTTATCAATTCCAGGGGAAACAAATAACTGACCTTGTACAAAGAAGCTGCTGACTCGGACTGAACTGTCTGAACTGGAATTTGTCCCACAGTTCGTAATGTATCCAGTGCATCCAATGTTAGCTGCCACCCACATAATGCATCAGCATCAGCATTGCTGCCAGATCCATGACTATTACAACCAGCAGCAGCTACATTTCCATTGACCCATGGGCAGAACTGGTTGTGATAAATAATTGGGTCAAACTCCATAGTTTCTTCATAATTGCTTTCGCCCTTTGGAGGCCCTGAACATCAAAGAGCATACATTAACAAAATAGCCAGAAGAAAAAAATAATAATATGGGGGGCATGCCTCCAAACTGAAACACTCAAGAAATTTGTCTACCAAACATTTCTCCAGTACCTGATATTGTCTTTAGTACATGTATAAGATTATGTACAACAACAAAACAAGTCCAAGAACAATTTAACTCACCTCCAATAGCAAACTGCACCCAGTATCTTGTCTCTTAACAACATTAAGGCTTGCCAAATATAGATTTTAGCAATTAAAAAAGGACGACTGATCAAAAAAAAATATAAGCCTAATGTCTAGTTTTAGTCATACATTGCAAACTACATGTCAAAGAGTCTACTATATAAAAATGAACATTAAGAAAGCTGTACCAAAGAAGATTTCCAAAAAGAAGAAGGAAGCAAGAGGATATGTGTATGAATTCAACACCGTATTTACAAAGCTTAACATGTATCCATGTGTGAGTGCAATCCAGGCAGAAATGGGATAATGAAAATGGAAGGCGTACCTATACCATTAGCAAAATTTGATTCTATATGCAGACAATTGTTTGTAAATGATGATTTTCCAGCCTTAGTGACTTCTTTATCAGTTGCTTCATAGCCTGAACAAATGTTTACATTACAAGAATGAGATGGATGGGCATTTGTATCTAGGGCTATCTTGCAGCTCTGGCTAGCCTTTTCACCACTTTCAACCGACTCAGCCTTTGTCAGGCCATCTATCTTTGAGCCACTATCAGCCCTTTCCAACGATTGAGACAACATCTCATGGCTATCACCACGAGGATCTTCCCTATTTAGTTCATCGGGGACAATCTCATCCATTAAATCAGGATCAGGAGCAGATTCACCAGTCTGACCTTGATTTTCAGCATAATCTACTCTAGGTTCTACGTCACCAACTACACTGTCTGTTCTATGAACAGAAACATCAGCACCATGGATTTCAGCTTCATGACTAGCACACATACCAACACTTCCGCCACTAATACCAAAACTAAAACCATCCCTAGCATGAGCCACCACTGTTTCTGCATTAAAAATTTCTTCACCATCATTTGTACTGCTGACACCCATTTCTCCAGCAGTTACTTCTGTAGCAGGTCGGAAACAGATGCTTTGCTGTCCCTGATTGCTATAATTAAGTTCTGATGTCTCATGCACGTCCAGATTGCCATATGTACTAGAAGACGGGAAATGAGCATCATCAACATCTGCTGGGTAGTTTTCAACACTTTCCATAGAGTCATCATCAGCATCATGATAAACAGTATCCATTGCAATAACAGATGATGCACGTGTTGAACCTATAGCTGATGGGATTCCTACAACTTGATCACTTCCTTGAAGATACGAAGAAATTCTGTTTCCATCTGCACAAGTCTCAAGACCCACTGAATGACTGGGCCCCGCACCAGATGAGTCTCTTTGATATGGAGAACAGTATGTGTCAAGAAAATCTGTTTCTCGTGCACGTTTTGAGGGCCCAGCAGAAAATTGTCTTCCATCTGTGACTTCGTCACCATCACGATCAATTACAGTTCCTTCAACACTATCAGCTGGCTGCATCATCAAGTGTGCTCTATCATCTGAACTTCCACCTATTTCCAAGCTCCGTTTACGAGAACTAGGTCCTCTTGATTCATATGACGCTGCTCGATCACCAACTTCACTGTCAGAAGGTTGACCAATCATCAAATCCCTTCCCATGTCTGCATTATGACTGTTTTCGGGTATTGTTGTCCTGTCTGCCTGAGTAAAAGACAAACCCCCCGCCATTGTAAGATTCAGATCAACTTCTGAATGTTGCAGCAGTTTCCCCTCATCTGTTGTTGCCACTTCATCCCGGTCTTCAATCAGTTCTTTCTCTGCATCATCAGTAGCAACCCAACCACTGATACCACTGGCTGCACTTACTCCGCGTGTCAATGCCATCTTTTTGCTCACATCAGGAATATCAATGTTGTTGGGAGTAAAACGAACAGGCCTTGGTACAGTTGAGAAATCCAATACTCTGACGGTAGCACCACACAAGCTACAATCCAGCAAAGGTGATCTGAAGTCACTTCTAGAATCTACAGCTAGCATCTTAGCCTTCCCAGTCTCTCTTTTGCCAGAAGAAGAGTGAGCTTTCATGCTTGGTACAGGTTCATGTGAAATACGAACCTGGGCATGCGCAGGGCCAAAGGAACACCCATTTCTTGCTGAGTGAGCAGAATGCTCTTCACAGTCTTGAACATTTGAAAGCCACCTTGGCTCCCATCCACAAAGGCTTATAAGCCTTTGGGCCTGTCAGATGAAATAGACAAATCAAACAGAAACAACTAAATCCAGACAAATTCACGTAATGTAGATGAATAATCAGCAGAATCCCGCAGGAAAGGGGCATAAATAAATCTTACACGAGAATATAAACAGAGTGCCCAATCTCGAGAAGCTTCATATTCTGGTATACTGTCTGACTTACAATTTCCTTCTCCAGCAGCAAAGTTCTGCAACTGGGAGAGAAAGCGATCAATCTGCTGCCCTCGAGAAACCCTCATTTGTTCAATTGCTGATACAGAAATAACAGGAAGAAATTGAAATTGCAGAAGTCCATCACATCTATCTTTATATCCTGCAATTAAGGCAGACTGAGGGGTTGGAGGGAACTGCACCAAGCTTTCAGGGCAGCTATTTCCCTTCCAAGGACAGCTAGCTTGGTGGCCAACAACTAGTTGCTTGGAAAAGGCTTCACCAGCATTTTCAACTAAATACAAGAAATGCAAAAGAGAAGTGAGATCAATAGTGAACACTAAAAACAGCTAAGATAATTAAAAATGACAGGCATAATCAGTTTTGGACAATCAAACAAAAATCACCTGCAAGAGAAAAAAGCAGCACAAGCATACATCAAGCCATAATGCAATTAAGAAATCAACAATGTATTTAGAAAAGTAGGCAAAACAAATTCATGGTCTGGGATAGTAGGAAAGGGAAAGATATAAAGAATGGCCACAAATCAATTTCACTACATAAATCCGGGAAAACAATTCACAAATGTAGTAAAATCAGAGCGACAATTAAAAAGAAAAAGGATCTTATTCAATTATTTGTCAACCTTAATGATGTTGATCCGAGGCCTAAAGAGTAGGCCAACTTATTAGGTACTATTATATGGAAACAAATTCAGTATGAGGATATTAACATAAATGTGAAAATCGCATGCTTTCTCACAATAGAATTTTCTTGACTTCAAAGGCCAGTTCTAGTGGGCAATTATCTACCTGCACTTTATCCTCATATCAGAAGATCATATCATCTAAGTATATCCTCTGTTTAAGAAGGGAGAAAAAAAAAACAGAGAGCAAGAAATAGGGTAATCGTCTTGATTAGTTGAGCATCTCTTCAAGTCACAAATCCAACCCACTTACCACTCCAAAATACACTTCAAAGATAAGACAACTTTTATGAAGGGTGAGAGTCAAATGTCTCAGAATGAACAATAATAATGCAATAAAAAGGACTCTAAGCAACACGGTTTTGATAGCAAACCTTCCGCAGGGCTCCATGAAGGTGACAAAGCAAAATTCAGGCATCCATCACATGATTCACACACAATTTTATCAACATCACTACTCATCCAACCTCTTTGAGCACAAGCCAATGAACTGGCTGCCTGCAATAACATATAGACAAATATTCTTAGCATGTCCCAACTCTATACCTAAATGTAAGAAACACAAGCAAGCACCTAATAAAATATTAAGCTTGGCATGAACTTCAGTTCTTCATTTTCTTTTTAAAACCAAACATCATTAACTGTTTTGAATAGTCTTCATGATAGGTAATATTATAGAGATTGTATTATTTACGTATGTAAGAGTGAGAATTGGAGTAAGCTCCCTTCCTAGAAAAATATCCAGGCCTAGACAATCCTTCACAATTCAAAAAAACTTACCTCCTGCTTTTCTAGTACAGATATATTCCTCTTACATATTCTCTCTCCTTAACTAACTATAACAAACTCATAACAACTTGCCTATATGGCAATTTCCCCCTTCCCCATCTTGCTCCTACGAATATAAGTTTTAATGGGGCTTAGGTTATATGGGTTGATCATTAGGAGAAGTGCTAACATTGCTAACAATTATCTCCTCCTCAATAGGCACCCTGTCCTCAAGGTGGGTAGAAGGAAATTGCCCTTTAATGAATTATGCATCCTCCCAGGTTGCTTCTTCTGCTAGTTTAGCTTTCCAAAGGATGAGCCAATGTTGAATATTTCTGGCCTTGGACTTAGTGATACGTGAGGCTAGGATTGCTTCCAGTTGAACCAATTCCGAGGTATCCATCTCTAAACCTTGAGGAAGACTATGCTCAACAGGATGATCGTCCACTGCCCTCTTTAGTTCGAAGACGTGAAAAACCGGATGTTCTTTGATGCAGGTGGATGCTGTAGTTTATAAGCAAACTGCCCCACCTTTCCAATGATCTTAAAAGGACCTTAACAACGTGAAGAAAGCTTGGGACAAATTCACCTTGCAATAGTAAGCTGTCTATGTGGTCTTAGCTTAGCAAAGACCAAGTCTCCCTCCTGAAACTTCACCTCCCTCCTGTGAACATCTGCGAATTTCTTCATCATAGATTGTGCACACAATAGGTTGTGTTTGAGTTGGCGTAAAGCTTCATCTCTATCAACCAAAGCTAGTGCTACTGATTCCACTTTAGTTTCTCCTTGGGAAAAATGCACAAAAGGTTGGTGGAAGGCGACCATAGACAACTTCGAAAGGAGTCCTCCCCATTGAGACATGATAGTTAGTATTATAGCAATATTCAACCCAAGACAACCAATAAGACCAATTTTCAGGTTGTTTGGTAGTGAAGCAATGAAGGTTGGTTTCTACACACCTATAGCCACCTTCGTTTGTCTGTCCGTTTGGAGATGGTAGGAAGAACTCATCTTCAATACTGTCCCTTGGAGCTTGAATAACTCTCCAAAAATTACTAGTGAAAAGTGGGTCTCTATCGCTCAATATGAAGCTACAAACGCCATGCAATTTCACCACATCTTGGATAAATATTTCAGCCACTGTTTTAGCTGTAAAAAGGTGTTTGAGAAGTAAGAAATAAGCATACTTTGATAGTCGATCTACGACCACCATTATGACTTCATAACCATGGGACTTTGGGAGTTCTGTGATAAAATCCATTGAGACTTCATCCCAAATCAGCTTAGGAATAGGTAGGGGTTGCAAGAGACCCGCTAGAGACATAGCCATCTGTTTATTCTTTTGGCATATGGCACATTTACGAACAAACTTCTGTATTGACAACTTCATTCCTAGCCAAAACAATACGTTAGCAAACCTCTTGTAGGTCTTTAGGAAACTAGAATGTCCCCCTAAAGGTGAGGAATGATATTCTTGCAGTAATTGGGGAATTAAAGTTAAAGTGGATGAAAGAACTAACCTGTTCTTATAGAACAACAAATCGTCCCTTAGATGATAATCAGGTTTAGAGTTGGGGTTTTGTAGGAGAGCTATAATGAGTAAGTTCAGTTTGGTATCCCCCTTAACCTCCTATCAGACCACATCCATATCAAGCCAAAATGGGGCTGAAATTGTCGTTAACAATATCTTATCGTCTCCCACTCTAGAGAGGGCATCTGTAGCTCCATTTTGCTTTCTAGGTTTATAGATAACTTCAAAGCCTAATCACAACAACTTAGCTTGCCAACATTGTTGATATACTGATGGAATTCACTGGTCTAATAAATGCTTCAAACTCTTATGGTCGGTATAAACCTTGAAATGTCTCCTAGTTGAAAAATGCTACCAATGCTGAATTGCCATCACTTCTTTCTCACAAACAGATTTGGAATAAGTTGATTAAGCTAGTGAATTGCTGAAATAAGTCAATGGGCGACACTCTTGTATTAGGACAACACCCAAACCCCTTCCTGAAGCATCGCACTCGATGGAAAATTCCTTGGAGAAATTTGGTAAGGCTAGAACTGGTGATGTAGTCATTCTCCTCTTTAACTTCTCAAAAACTTCTTGGGACTCCTCCCTCCAACTAAACCCGTCTTTCTTGGTAAGTTCAATAAGTGGTTTTGCAATTTTACCATAATCCTGGCCAAATTTTCTGTAGTACCCAATTAAACCAAGGAACCCTCTTACTCCCTTCACATTCTTGAAAATAGTCCACTCCAAAATGCTTTTGATCTTTGATCGATCCATAGCTACCCCTTCACATGAGATAACATGGCCTAGATACTCTACAAATTGCTATCCGAAAATACATTTCCTCCTATTAGCATACAATTTATTGTCCAGTAGTAGTTGTAACACCCAAGTCAAATGCTACATATGTTAGTTCCAATCTAAACTGTAAACCAAAATGTCATCAAAGAAAACCAGAACAAACTTACGCAACAAAGGTTTGAAAATAGAATTCATAGTGAAATGAAACGTTGCGGGTGCGTTCATGAGTCCAAAGGGCATCCCTAGGTATTCGTAATGTCCTTCATGAGTCTAAAACCCCGTTTTATAGATATCCTCTTCTCTAACCCTGATCTAGTGAAAATTCGACTTGAAATCTATCTTGGAAAAACACTTGGCCCCATATAACTCCTCCATCAGCTCATCTAACACTGGAATTGGAAACTTGTCTGGCATTGTGAGCTTATTCAAAGCTCTATAATCAACAAACATCCGCCATGACCCATCCTAACAATCACAGGACTTGAGAAGGGACTGATATTGGGCCTGATAACCCCGTTTTCCAGCAACTCTCGAATCTGTCTCTCAATCTCATCCTTGTGACGATGTGCGTGCCTATAGGGACGAACCTGTTGTTCACAGGTTCTACCCCTTCCTTCAGGTAGATTGCATGGTCATTAACCCTCTTAGGTGGCAACTCTTTTGTCTTTTGAAAAAAATGACTCAAATCTGAACAAAACAGCCCGCAATTTCTTTTGATGCACTGCATTCAAGGTTCCCATTTCATCAGATACAGATCCATGATTCCTATGGACCACAATTGCCCTTCTACTTCCACTTCCTAGTGCTTGAGTATCTGTAATATGGCATGAGGAGAAGAGCCTTGCATATTAATTCCTTGCAAAGTGACTTCTACTCCCATTTGGTCGAAGGACAACACATCTTCTTCCAATCAACCTTCACCACTCCTAATGTCTCCAATCATGCAACACCTAGTATTAAGTCAGGTCCCCCAATATTGAAAACATATGCATCTACACTAAACTCAACTCCATTCATTTCCAGTTTCACCTCCTTACAAACTCCTTGTGAGAAAGACCGATGCCCATCTCCCAATCTTTCTCTGAAGATTCTAGTAGGAGTAATAGAGATTCCCATGGCTTGCACCAACCTACGAGACACGAAATTATGACTAGCTCCATTATCTACCAAAATTAAGACAAGCATTTCATAAAGCTTACCCATCAAAACCAAGGATTTCGAAGGTGAGGTCTGACCTGTACCCATTTCTCTGAACTCAACCAAGTTGCATACCATCTCCCAATCCTCTTGTTGCTCCTCTACCTCTGTTGTTTCCTGAATTTTTACCATATTATCGTCTGCGTCTCCTTCCCAAACAATCAACATGTACTCCTTGTCTGGACATTGGTGTAGTGGATTGAAGGTTTGGCCACACTTAAAACACAACCCCTTGGCCCTTCTCTCCATAAGTTGTTCGTACAATAAATTCCTTGTTCCCCTCCACTTGGTTCCACTATTTCTATTACTGTCTACCATGGCACCTCGAAATTTACTGGGTAATTCCCTTCCTTCACTCCTTGCATTAACAAATCCTCTGTTCGAAAGACCCAAATGAGGGATAACTAACGTTCCCATTTGCAAGCCATGTTCAAAAGGTTGGGTTCCCGACCTTTGTCTTGGTTCGCTAGCATGGATTACCCCTTCATTGATCAACTCCCTTTCTACCCTTCGCGCCACAGTCAACAACCAATTCCTAGTAGGTGGGTCATGAATCCTAACTTGATTCTTAACTTCTTCCTGTTGACCACCTAGAAACAACTCATAAATCATTCTTTTAAGAAGTGGGTGATTTGTGAGGACAACCGTCCAAACTCATCAATATATTCATCCACCGAACAACGTTGGACAACTGATTTGAGCTACTTGATCGGGTTTCCTTCATCCTTCCCACCATACCAATCGAACAGGGAATGCTTGAAGCATTCCCACGTCATGCATGGATCAAGCTCGCATATGGACATGAACCAGTATAGCACAGTATCCTCCATGCAGATCTGAACCATCTATTAACGAAGCTCAGAAGGGATCCCATGGATCAAAAAATAAGACTCTACACGTTTAACTCATGTGAAAGGATCCTCCCCGTGGAGCGAAGGGAGATCTACACGTCATGCTGCGTTCCTATACTCTTCCCACGCACACTCTGTTGTCACAGACATCGTGCGATTCTCCTGTTGACGAGTCTCTATCCCATGAGCACCATTAATCGGTTTTTCACTACCAAACGAGGAAGACGCAAGGTGAGTCAACACTGGTGAACCTTCGACTCCTTCCCTCATACTCTGCTTTTCTGGTTTTCTGCCAACCATGGCTTGGAATCCTTCCCTCATCTCCAACTAAAGGAGATTTTGGGACTTAGCCAATGTCTCGACACTGGCCATCAAAGAACTCGCCAAGACTCTTGATTCCATTTGAGTTTGCATACAATCTCTACCCTTCTACACCCTCTCAATGAAAGCAACAATTGATAGGTAATATTATAGAGATTGTATTATTTATGTATGTTAGAGTGACAATTGGAGCAAGCTCCCCTCCTGGAAAAATATCCAGGCCTAGACAATCCTTCACAATTCAAAAAAACATACCCCCCTGCTCGTCTAGTTCAACGATAGTCCTCTTACATATTCTCTCTCCTTAACTACCTATAACAAACTCGTAACAACTTGCCTACATGGCAGATTCCCCCTTCCCCATCTTGCTCCTACGAATATTAGTTTTAATCTGGCTTAGGTAATATGGGTTGATCATTAGGAGAAGTGCTAAAATTGCTAACAATTACCTCCTCCTCAATAGGCACCTTGTCCTCAAGGTGGGTAGAAGGAAATTGCCCTTTAATGAATTCTGCATCCTCTCAAGTTGCTTCTTCTGTTAGTTTAGCCTTCCAAAGGACGAGCCACTATTGACTATTTCTAGCCTCGGACTTATTGATACGTGAGGCTAGGATTGCTTCCAGTTCAACCAATTCCGAGGTATCCACCTCTAAACCTTGAGGAAGACTATGCTCAACAGGATGATCGCTCATCCCACTGCCCTCTTTAGTTCAGAGACGTGAAAAATCGGATGTACTTTGGATGCAAGTGGGAGCTGTAGTGCCCCACCTTTCCAATGATCTTAAAAGGACCTTAATAACGTGCAGAAAGCTTGGGACAAATTCGCCTTGCAATAGTAAGCTGTCTATGTGGTCTTAACTTAGCAAAGACCAAGTCTCCCTCCTGAAACTTCACCTCCTTCCTGTGAACATCTGCGAATTTCTTCATCATAGATTGTGCACGCAATAGGTTGTGTTTGAGTTGGTGTAAAGCTTCATCTCTATCAACCAAAGCTAGCGCCACTGATTCCACTTTAGTTTCTCCTTGGGAAAAACACAACAAGGTTGGTGGTAGGCGACCATAGACGACTTCGAAAAGAGTCCTCCCAATTGAGACACGATAGTTAGTATTATAGCAATATTCAGCCCAAGACAACCAATAAGACCAATTTTTAGGTTGTTTGGTAGTGAAACAACGAAGGTAGGTTTCCAGACACCTATAACCACCTCCGTTTGGAGATGGTAGGAAGAACTCATCTTCAATACTATCCCTTGTAGCTTGAATAACTCTTTCAAAAAATTACTAATGAAGAGTGGGTATCTATCGCTCAATATGAAGCT
>JANTPM010000003.1:32960971-32972936 GCA_025434745.1 Erythroxylum divaricatum
CTAAAGAATAACTTCAATATGAAGAGAAAGACAGTGACGTTATGAGATAATTAAATTGGTAAGGAAGAGCATATGTTGAAAAACCCAGACGAGCATACGTGCAAAAACCCAGAAGAACATTGAAGAACATACGTTCAAACACCCAGAAGAAGAAGACGAAAAATTCGAAACATAACCCACATAAACCACAACGGTGGGATGAATGTCTTACCCAGAAGAGAGGAAAGATGGTACGACGCTGCTTCAACGAAGACGGAGGTTCTTTGGACACGGAACAAAATCAAATCTGGGGAAGAACGAGACGCAAACAATGAAACGCAGGGTGAGCAAATGTATGGAGAATCGAGAGAGATTAGTAGAATATGTACAATGACCATATGCGTACATTGAAGGGGGAAGAGAAGCTTCTGCTACTTACCGCGCGTATCAGTGGAGACGAAGGTTCACGAGCCTCGGACGCAGCTGTTGGCAATGGAGAATGGGTGTTAGGTATTCGACCAAAAGTAGGGTTATTTTTGGCTTTTCTTTATCTTGTCTGCGGACAAAAGTTTCTGTCCGACATTTTTGAGTTGGACAAAATATTCTGTCCTTGTCCGTTAAAGACAGGACAGAAATTAGTGAAGACGGTAAGCAAACACGCCTTTGGACAAAACTTTTATGTCCTTGTCATCCGTCTTCACGTCCGAAGACGGTAACCAAACGCAGAGTAAGTGTCTGATTTGTATTAGTGCAAGAGACAAGGTATTCCTGTATTATTTCATTTTTTGTTGTATTCACAATGTCAAGCTTAAGAAACACAAGGCATAGCCATTTCTAAAATATCATTTAATCATATATACCAGTACATATAAATAATTGTTTATATTCTAAAAAATATCAATATAATAAATTAATAAATTAAACTAATAATAGATAATTTATATTATTAAAATATTTAATTATGCTATTTTTGAATTATTAAAAAATAAATGTTAAATTTTTTATTGGGTTTGTTTGATAAATGACTAATCAACTAGTTTTTGTTGATTTGAGAGGTATTTGGATGTTTGGGAATATCAAACTTTTGATAATTATATTTAATAATCAATTGATTAAATTGACGGATTAAATTGAATCTACTTTTTTTGAAAACATTCCTATAAAAAACATTTTACTCTAGGAATTGAAAAGTTAAGGAACAAAAAAATTAACATTCTTAAAAGCTATTAGAAAATATAAGAGAGGAGATGTGAGAGATAAAAATAGAGTTAGAAACAGAGATAGATACGCATAAAGTGTAAATTCAATTTACTCAAAGTAAAAAAAAATACTTTGATTTGTTCAAAAATTAAACCAAGTTGAATTTTTTTTAAAATAAAATTTTGTACTTCATATCGATATCATTATTTTAAAAATGATTTAATTTTTTATTAAATAAAATTAGCACCATTGAATTTCACATTGTACAAAAACTGCTACCATATTATTTCATACTAACCAAAATTTTCTATAATGTTATATTCAAATATTGGGTTGGACATGAAGGTTTCAAGTTGCATTTATTTATTGTACTTATTAAAATTTGGATTAAAATTTATAATTAAAAATAATTAAATCATTAAATTAAAAATATATTTTATATTTAAATATTTTTAAACATAAAAATGTTTATACGAATAGTTATTATGTATAAAAATTATTTTAATGTTAATTTTAATAGATAAAATTATTAAAATTATTTTTTAGTTTTAGTTTTAGTTATAAGATAAGACTAATTTTATTAAGGAATTATATTTTTATATAATTAAAAATAATTATTATGCTTATTAACTATTATATTTTTATTTTAATTTAAAACATTAATTTAAATAACTATTTTTTTATTTTGGATATAGGCGAGCAAGTTTTAATTTACTTCATTTTGAATCGTTGAAGCAAATTGAAATGTAAACATAATTCTTATGAGTTAAAAGAATAAGATATAATACTCGTATCTTTATAATTTTTTTTAAATTATGTGCTTATAAGTTTTTTATATATAAACAATTAATATTAAATATTTTATATCAAACATCTTTAATTAACAATTAATATTATCTGTTAGTCAAAGCAACTATATTAATCTCTTGTCAATTAACCGTTAATATAATCAATTAATCACTCTTACAATCTACTAATTATTAAAAAGGATCATTATCTAATTGATTATTACGTATATAAAGCATATTTAATGATTCAAAATAGTAATAAAAAAGCAAGTCTTGGGCTATATCTGGCCTAGAGATAGGCTGTTAGCTGGGCCTAAAAAAGAAAAAGCCCATCGTCTTTCTCTACTTCCGCTTTCCCAAGTCCTCTAGGAAAATGGTAAATTTCTTAAAACCCTCCGACAAGGGGTTTAAGGAAGTCGGAAAAATGGAGGAATCAAGGAAGAGAAGAAGAGCACCTGTGTTGCCATGGATGAGAAGCCCTGTTGATGTCAGTCAATTCGAAGAATGCCCTCTTCATCTCCTTCCTTGCCTTGATACTAGGTGTAACTTAATGGTCTCATAATATTTTTAGTTGAATTTTCAAAAAGTTATCTTTTTTGGTGTAGCATCTAGTTGTCGTTGGTGTTTTTTTTTTGCTGTCTTGGTCTTGGAGTGCATTGTTAATTCTTTGTTAATTCAGGTTGAAGGCGGCGTTGGAAAACATGGGTTTCTCATCACTTTTTCCAGTCCAAGTTGCAGTTTGGCAAGAGACAATCGGACCTGGTGCTTTTGAGCGAGACCTTTGCATCAATTCTCCAACAGGTAGCGGGAAAACTCTTGCTTATGCTTTACCAATAGTCCAAATGCTGTCCAAGCGTGCTGTTAAACGTCTTCGTGCTTTGGTGGTTTTGCCTACACGAGATTTAGCCCTGCAGGTTTTACGTGCTTCTGCTTTTTGCCTCAAGTTATCACTTCCTCAGGTCTTCTAGTTATTATGCTATGTCTACTAGGATTACTTGTTGATCTCTCAATTATTATTATTATTATTATTATTAGATAAACAAATCTGAATTGCTTTATGAGCTAGATATTGTATAGTGGAACCTGATGATCTTACTCCGGAACCCTAGTGTATCAATTTATTTCATTTTCGTGGAATTACTGTTTCATATTAGATGGAATTAAAAGATTCAATTCCTTTTGTGCGTTTTTGATACTTGTCAGCAGTGATTCCTCTTTGATCCTCTGTGCTTTTTGACATGCTTTCTCTTTTAAACTGCACATGTTCATTCACCTGACAAGATGCCTTTTTCCTTTCTGGAATTCAGGTTAAGGAAGTTTTTGGTGCAATTGCACCTGATGTGGGTTTATCTGTAGGATTGGCAGTAGGCCAATCATCAATTGCACAGGAAATTTTAGAGCTTATTAAGAGACCTAATACTGAGGCAGGAATTTGTTATGATCCTGAGTATCATTTTAATGAGTTACAAAGTGCAGTAGATATATTGGTGGCAACCCCAGGAAGGCTTATGGACCATATCACTTCCACTAAGGGATTCACACTGGAACACTTGCGTTATCTTGTAAGTGACACATTGTGCTACCTCCAACTTAAATTTGTACTTTTGAATGAAGAATTTTATGTATTTCTTGTGAAAGATTTGGATGGAAGAAGTCTTCAACAAGTTTTGCTTTTATCTAATATGGCCTTGTTAGTTATACTTATTGGTTTTAAGTTATTGTCAAGAGTAAGGATGTAACACTGAAGTTTCTTTCGAGTTGCATTTTTCAACACGATTGATGGATCTAGGATTGGATTAATAGTCAATAATGTGTTAGTGGATATGCAAAATCACAATTTCATTGATTTTTTATATGTTTAATTTCATTGTGTAGGCAATACCAGAAGCATATCATGGAATACTTTTTTTTGTTAATCTCTATTGTAGTAAAAAGTGCCAATAAAACATATTGTTTTTAGGTTGTTGATGAAACAGATCGCTTGCTCAGAGAGGCATACCAGTCGTGGCTTCCTACTGTGCTCAAAGTAACTCATTCTTATGATGAAGACCTTATGAATCATGTTGATAGTATACCTACATTTGGGTTTCCAAAAACTATGAGGAGATGGTGGGTCATGTATATGTCCCTTGTATATTTGGTTTGAGCTTTGTCTTTTTTCCATTGACAGCTATGGTTTCCTACCTTAAAATGAAGGAACGATGTTTATCTTTCTATCTTCAAGAATTTTGTCATGCTTTTGAACAATGAGATT
Source organism: Erythroxylum divaricatum (assembly GCA_025434745.1). NCBI lineage: Eukaryota > Viridiplantae > Streptophyta > Magnoliopsida > Malpighiales > Erythroxylaceae > Erythroxylum > Erythroxylum divaricatum. The sequence goes on from JANTPM010000003.1 coordinate 32,965,193, forward strand.
AATGTCTACAATTGATACTTGCAATGATGTCAAGGAAATGTTTTCTTTTGGGTGAAGTAAAGTTTTACTTGGATTTTTGGAAGAATTGCCCTTTAATGTTTTTACTACTATTTTCTATATAGTTATAATTTTTAATTCGTTTGGCCACTTATGCTTGACATTCAGTGGCGTTGAAAGGGGATTCAAGGGTAAGCCTTACCCTAGGCTTGTGAAGATGGTTTTATCTGCCACATTGACCCAAGATCCAAGCAAGATTGCTCAACTTGATCTACATCACCCTTTATTGTTGACAACAGGGAAAATGCGATATCAGCTTCCTGAAAAATTGGAATCATACAAAGTGGTATGCTAAGATAATATGCTCAATTAGATAATACTATTGAAATTCATTTTGTGGTAGCTGTCATGTAGAAACCTTTTGTTGAAGCCTAAGAATTGTTGTGAAGGGGATTTTATCCACAAGAATGTTATTGATAAAAGTATTAACTTGGGATAGCTATTACATCACAAATCATTGGTTCTATGTTTATGTAGATTTGTGACTCCAAGTTGAAGCCTGTATACTTGATTGCGCTTCTTCAAAATTTGGGAGGAGAAAAGTGCATTGTGTTCACCTCATCTGTGGAGTCAACGCATCGATTGTGCACCTTATTGAGCTTTTTTGATGATTTGAAAGTCAAGGTCAAGGAATTTTCAGGTCTTCAACGTCAGTCTGTAAGAAGGTAAACCTGGATCAAGTTTTCCTAGTTGTTAAAATGCATATCAAAAGCTTTTTTATTTCTTATCTCTAATTATATTATGGGATAACGAATTATAAAGTATCAAACTTTTTTAGATTTTTACGCTCTAGTATTCAGCTTTTCAAAAGTTTCTTCTCAGCTGGCAAATTCACCAACTCCCAAGTTTTATTTTTCTCTGATGTCTCCATCTCCATATTCATTGCTTGTTTCCATTTCTCATTGGACAAAGCCTGAGAAAAAGGTGGTTAGGATGGTAATGGTGTTCAAACTAATAAGAAAGGCTTTATGGGATGGTGAACAATTTTTAAAAGACAAATAATTTGCAAGAGGATACGGAGGTCCTTCTCTGCACTATCTCATTCCTTTTCTAATAGCAGCAGGAAAATCATAGTTATCATTACTCTTTTGAAATGCGTTTTAATTCTGTAATAAAGGATTAGTAATTGTTTGAATACTTAATTGAAAACTTTAGAAGGTTGGACAGTAAAATGGAAAATTTAAAAGAGTTTCACACTTTATAATTCATTATCCCTTATATTATTATTGTAGCTGTTGTTATGTGCTATATTTCTTCAAAATATGTAGTTCTTATCGAGAAACATGTTGGTCACATGGTTGCGTTGTAGTTCTAGTTACAATCAACCATTACTGCAGAAATGTTTCTTGGCATTGTAGTTAGCTGTTTATATTTTGGGCTACTATGTTATACATTTGACATGAGTAGTGTTTAGCGGCTCCGTAGTGAGAAATAATTGCTTGTCATTCTGTCTAAGCTTTGGCAATGGTGAAGATCATGATATCAAATGGTAGGAAGTCTAACGTGGAGTTATAATCAATGTGTATCAGTGTTTAAAATGTTGGTTTAGTGAATTTGAAAATTTTCAATGCAGCAAGACGCTAAAAGCTTTCAGGGAAGGGGAAATACAAGTAGTTGTTTCCTCTGACGCTATGACTCGTGGGATGGATGTTGAAGGAGTTAGAAATGTCATTAATTATGATATGCCTGCATATGTGAAGACATATATTCATCGAGCTGGTCGAACAGCAAGGGCAGGCCAGACTGGACGTTGCTTCACATTGTTGCGCAAACATGAGGTTGGCCTTTTATTTGGATGATATTATATACTTCAGCTACTAGATTATTCAAGATAGTTGTTCTTATATATATATATATATATAGATTCTTATTCTTGTCATATTATTTCTTATGAAAGGAGCAGCGTCTATTTTGCAAACCTACCTTGGTCCATGGTCATGCATTACATTCATAAACAATTTTATAAAGATCCATTGAGACATATTGAATGCCTAGATTGTTGTATCCAGTTGGTGGATGTTGTTGGTCACAGCCTGATGGGCTTTGACTGCCCAAGCAAAGTTGCTACCTTCAAATTTGTCAAATGAAATCTTATATTGCTGTTTCAGTCTTCCCATCTCTTGCTTGTGTGTGTGTTGATTTTCTTTCATTTTCAGGTCAAGCGTTTTGGGAAACTGTTACAGAAGGTTGACAACGATTCCTGTCCTGTTTACTCTATTCCTTCGAGTTGCGTTGAATCATTTCAAGCGACATACATAACTGGTAAGTCTCTTCTTATCTGCCTTGGATTTGCTTGTCAGTTCATTTGCAGTATATGAATAAGCCTTTTATTCGTTCTAAATGTGTCAGCACTGGAGAAGTTGAAGGAGGCAGTTGAATCAGAAACATCCAGGAAGCTAGACAGTCGTATCAAATCTTCAAGGGGCAAGTGAGAGTGAAAAAATAGACTGGAAAGTTCTGCCAGCGAAGCAAGCTGCTTGTAGCATTACACTGTGTTTCTTCCTTGTGTTGAGATTTTCACTACTGAAAAGAAACATGACTGCAAATTACTTATTTCGCTTAATGTTTCTGCATCATCCATTTCTCTCGGATAACTGAAACAAGAATGAAATTGCACTGAATCTCAAACCATCAACTAAATTTGCATCGATTATCGAAGAGCTTTTGGCTTTTCACAACATTTGAAACTACAACGGACTCTTAAACAAGCATTCTGTTAATACAACTCATTAAGTATGACCAAATCCATTTCCGGCGATTCCATCCATCGACAGAAAAGAACAAAAACAAGAGGTTTTTAACGACACAAAGATGTGTGTTTTATGATTGGTTGGAAGAAGAGCCCGTCCGTAGCTGTCAGTGTTCAGGGATGATAAAGGGATTTTTGAACCCCTCTGAGAAAGTACTTTGAATTAGTAGCAGTAGCACAAATACTGGTGCAACTAGCTGATGAAGTTGGTGACTTGAAGGAAGCAACAGGAGAATCATTTGCAGCGGCATCTCTATCCTCCTCACTGATTGTATCCAGCATCTTTGAAGTTCTGCTCCTCATGACGCTAATGTACTGTGGCGGTGCAACTTCTGAGATAAACCTTGCTATCCGGGAAGTAGCCATATTTGTTATTTGGAGCTTCTTTGGTAGTTTCAAGTTCTTTGGAAGAGAAGCTAAGACACATAGAGGAGGACTCGATGGATGAGCATGGGCTGGAGTCGTGGGAGGGATTTATAAGGGCATGCTTTGGCCTAAACTGAGTCGTTAGTCCTAATCTACTTAGAGAAACAAATCTGTCAGCTAGTGCCGCCACTTTACTTTATGATATTTAATGCAAAGGGTTTGAGATAAGCAACCTCATCCTGGGACCATCTTCTTGTATGTGTCACACCTTGTGTGGAAAATTAGATTATCTTCAAAGATACGGTTTTTGTTGTTAACGTTGGCATCCAAGTTTGCACTTTTCCGTGGTTGTACTGGGAGATGTCAGTTGTAAGCCATCTGTCAGTTGTTTGCTTCATAGAAAAAAAGGAATCTCTTGTACCCTTCTGATGACCTGCTTTGGAATAAACTGGAAAAGTTGCTATTTGTGTTGTTTAAGTTTTGATTTGAATGGCATGCTAATGGGAAATTTTCCTGGCAAACGTTGGTCTCTCGGAGTTTGAAATGAACAAAGTTTTTAAATAGGAAGATCAAATTTTGAGCAATTCCTATTTCCTTATGTGTTTGCCAAGCTAGTTTATGTTTATCATTAAAAAGTTTCTTCCTGTTCTACCTGAAAGGGTAAAACTTCACGTTGACAGAAAGTACCAATGGAGTTAAATTAGGACAATAGGAGTAAAAAGAATCAGATTCTCCTTTGAGAATAATCAAAAAATCAAAGTGTTCAATGAGAACATGAAAACGTGATTGAATTTGTCCTAATTACTCTTTGGGACGGAGTGGAAAAAGGGAAGAGCTTATCGAATGAGAAGAAGGATCAAATTGTCGGCTATAACTATGGCTTCAGTTTTTCCATTAATCTGAGGCCACATCCGATACAGCTAATTGACTCTCTAATATCATCTGATTCAGAGAGCAAATTAAAACTAAGACAAATTACTATGAACCATATAGTCTGGAATTAGACCAATAATGTAGCAAGTCACGAGTCGCATAATCCCATATCTAAGGGTCCAAATCCTGAAATTGATGCCTTACTAGATACGGATGGGCCATTGTCTTTGGTCCGTTGATAATTTGATCCTACATTTAAGTGACTGGTCACCTTCATTAATTACTTCTCCATCTCAGTTCCCTACGGCTACTCGGTTGCTTCTTATCCAGGGCACCAAACGGTGGTCACGGTGAGAGCACATCATGCTTAAGGACCTGGACCACAGTTCCAAAAAGGTCTTCTCTGGTGGCTCTGATTCAAAGTCTTCAAAAGGGTCCCTTTCTTTTGTTCTTTCCACTTTATTTTCCTCACATGGAGCATCTATGTCAAGACGATGGTAGGACGGCAAGTACAGCGCAATATGTGCATATGCGCAAGGTTACTTTAACCAAAAGGATAAGAACCCTAAATATGAAGGAGAAACATGCTTATATATATATATATAAAATTTGTAATCTAATTGTACTTTCTAAGATACAGATAATTATTTTAAAGACTTTGTTGATCCTTCTACCTTGTTTTCATTTACAAAATAGAAAAGCATGTGATCCTTTTAAATCCTAACCTGTACATGACGCGTCACATGCTGAAAGTGAAGATACAATCAGAACACCACAAACGGTCGTCATGGTGGCTTGGATGGTGGTGATACACTTAGATGGCGATGTATCTTGTTTTTTTGTTAAGCCTATGTTTAGTTCAAGCTTTGTGAGGATAGGATATATAGGATAAGACTGGGAGCCAAACCAGAAATCAGGAAAACAATTAAGGAAATGAGGATCTTGAACTGTTACTAGCCACTCCTGTACGCATCCAGCTGCTAAGACATTGAGGTCGTCGGTTTTTGGATAAGGAGGGGTAGATTTATATTTAACATGCATGGTTTTACTGTTTTAGAATGTCCATCTCATCATTGATGTTGGAAGGGAAGGACAGGAAAAGTGTCATTTCTCTTTTGTACTTTGCCCCCAAAGCGAGCTCGATAATAATAATAATATTATTTTTACTCCCAAGATATTTTAAGTACTTTCTAATTATAAAAAGGTACTTTTAAATTATTCATATTTAAAGTAATTATCACTCGAAGCGGGTAGATATCTTATAAAAGATAAAGCAGGCACTTTTAAATTATTCATATTTAAAGTAATTATCACTCGAATCGGGTATATATCTTATGGAAGGTAAAACTCTGATTTTAAGTTTTAAACAATTATATACATAAAAAGAATTCAAATTTACGACCTTATTTAAACTAAAAGAATCCCTTATCAACCCGACTGTATTCTAAAGTTGGAGCTAGATCATTATTATTATGTCATGGCCATGGCAGGTAATGCAATAGAAATCATTAGTTTTGTATATTTACGAAGTCCTCCATTCCAGCTGTATTCATAAACCTGTTACAAATAGGACATAAATATATATAGATATATTATCTATATTATCAAAATAAATTTATTATCTAAGTTCTGTTTTTTTCATTTTATTTTTATTTTTAAATTCTATAATTTTTATTTATTTACTGTTTTAATTTTAATTTTTTTCAGTTTTCAAAAATTATGAAAATCATAAAAAGTTTATTATCTTTTTTTTACTACTAACTAAATATATCATTTAATTATTTAATATAATAATTATTAATAAGAATTATGAATAATCTAATTTAATATTATATATTTATTTAATTAAAAATAATTATTAATAAGAATTATGAATAATTTAATTTACTTAATAATTTATTTAATTTTTAAATTAAATTAAATTAATAGTTATTAATAAATATAATTAAATTTAAAATATCTTCAAAATATATAAATTTTCAACAAAATTTGATTTAGTAATTAAAATATATTAAAAATGAATAAAAATTAATTTCTAAATTATTTATTTTAATAAAGTAAAATAATTTTTATAATAATTTATATAAATGATTAAAATAAATTTATTTAATTAAAAATTATACATCTTTAAGTTTTATCTAATATATAATTATTATCAATGATAACAATTAAACATGTTTTTATTTTTATTTAGAAAAACAAAATTAAAAATGAAATTAAAAATTATAACACAAAAATAAAATTAGAACCAAACCTTACGTCCCAATTTGATTGCTATCAATTGTTGAATCAAGCTATGCAGCTGCATACGAAAGAGTTATAGGTACGTAGTTAATGAGTTGTGATATAACCAAATATGTTGCAGTTTTCTGATTTATTTAACGGAACCTACATGCTTATGGATTACGTGTGCTTGACCCTGGGCTAGGGGTTTCCCACTTAACTTTTTTTTTTAATTACAAAGGAAAGGTATAAGTATGATCGCATATGATGGGGGTACAAAATCCTGCTCGCATCGTGGTGCAAAAATTCCTAGACGGTTACCGAAGGCTCCCTAAGAAGGTGTAGGCTCGGAGTTAAAATGACACAAGTTGTCAATCTGTCAATGCACTAGTTCCCCTCTTATCCGATATGTCGCATAATCACCTTTCATTCTCGCTATAACAGCCTGTGTGCTGCACTTACTTAACTTTAAGATCGTTAAGTTGAACTTGAGATTAAAAACTATCCTGCAAGTTAATCGAGTCATTGACTGCTAAAAAAGCTAAGACGAGTACGTCCTATGGAAGCATCAACTTGCATCTCTGAAAAGCGTTCGGTGGATGGATAGTCATGAGTCATGACTCATGATGCCATTATTGCCTGTACGTGTCTCCCTGAAACACGACACCAGAAGAAATAGAAAGTGCATGGTCTGCGGCGCTTTTTCAACACAAGTGCCATGTCGTCTATGGCAAAAAAAACCTTGGCACTTGGAAGGAAGTTTCAAATCCCATAAATGGTCTTGTTTTCATAAATTATGAAAAGCAATAATTTATAGTAACTCCAGCCGACCACCGAGGGTTTTCATTAGAGGAAAATGACCCATGCAGAAAGAGAAAGGGAGAACTTAGTAGCATAGTAGCCCAAAATATCTAGCCAGCCATAAGCTTTTTGTAGGTTAGAAAAAAAAAGTTGACACTCAAGTTTTTTTCTCTCCCCAAGATAGATGAGATATGATTTCATTTTACCGATGATTAATTTATGCCCATAAATTTCAACTACCAATAAAAATAACTATTAAGGGTACATTTAGTTTCGTTTATGTTTTTTTGTGGTAGCTTTAAGTTTTTATTTTTTCATTTTTAATTAAAAATAAAATTTGTTTCGTTAAAATTTTTAATATAAAATCTAAAAACAAAAACTGATTTATAATAAAAATTAAAAATAAAAACATATAAATTGTCTCAAATTGTATTTTGAGTCGTAATGATTTATTGTTCCTAATTTGATTTGTATAGATTATTGTTGCGAATTTGTATAGAATTTAGGTGTAGCCAAATCACAATTTCATATATGAAATGCATATAACTTCTGCAATATAATTAGTTCGAAAATTATAAAATCATCATTTCATTCCAATTAAACAAAACAAAGTTTTGAGAAACACCTTCAACTAATTTCTAACTGTAAAATAAAGATTAATTCATTGCATATTTT
>JANTPM010000003.1:32992859-33003321 GCA_025434745.1 Erythroxylum divaricatum
ATACCCAATTAAGATGTGATAACATCTTCATAAAGATGCGCTTTAGGGCGCCGTCAAGATATGTTTTCAAATACTGCTATACAATTACAACCCATCTTTGCTCAATGGATACAAAATACCTATGCCTTAGCACCTGTTGCAACAGCAACCACCAGTTTGACTTGGGGGGGTGGTGATTTAGTGGCCGTAGGCGGCAAAGTTGCTTTGTTACCTATTCCATTAGGAACCGCTGATTTTTTGGTACATCACATTCATGCATTTACGATTCATGTGATGGTATTGATACTCCTGAAAGGAGTTCTATTTGCCCGTAGCTCTCGTTTGATACCAGATAAAGCAAATCTTGGTTTTCGTTTCCCTTGTGATGGACCTGGGAGAGGGGGAACATGTCAAGTATTCGCTTGGGATCATGTCTTCTTAGGGCTTTTTTGGATGTACAATTCCATTTCGGTAGTAATATTTCATTTCAGTTGAAAAATGCAGTCAGACGTTTGGGGTAGTATACGTGATCAAGGGGTGGTAACCCATATGACGGGAGGATATTAAATGACCTTCCATTGAAGTTGCCTTCTCTAACGGTGATTCATCGAATTGCTCTTCTCTTATCAATCATGTGTAGATTTTATTTCAACCAGTTTCCTAACTCTTACAATACAAGAGTATATTTCTAGCAACACAGAAATCGATTTAATCACTAATTAACAGCTCTGTGTTATGATTAATTTTGCAAACCTTGGAGTTGTACGGGAATGAACATACAATCTTTTTAATCTGCCCTATCATAAGTTGACTTTTGCCATCTTTTCTTGGAAGGTTGATGTCTAAGAAGTATAGATACGGACGCGAATATGGGGATATACCAATTTCTAAAATTTGGTGGACACAGACACGACATATATATATATTATAAAATTTAGAATTAAGAAAAAAATTCAGAATTCATAATAAGATATATATTGATTGATGTGTTTAAGACTTCCAACATTTTGATAGTTCATACATATTTGGTACTTTATAAGCTCTTTTAAAAAATATGGAACATATATTTTATAGAGCATATATTCTATTAAGCAATATCCGAGCGGTCTCCAGATGCGTCCGAACTGTGTCCATCTCGTATCAATGGGTGTCCGACAGGTTGATGTATATTTTTCAACTTATCGATAAAATTGAGGGGTTGAATATACGTGGAGGAGGAAGGTGGCAATGCCAGTTAAGAAAACAGTTCATTGCATTATCTAAGTTAATGTTATTCAGAACTATTTGTCATAAGCAAGACGTCTAGAACTATGGAAATAAAAGTCGCCAACAAAAGATCCAAAGAGTTCGGCTACGGTCTAATCTTAGGCTACGAACTCGTCAACTTAGCTATTTGTGGGGCAACTACCTCCTTCAACATCTCCAGCAATCATCTACTTCCCTCCCTATAGATACGGACGACCCTCTTCCATTCGCTCTTATACATCATTAAAACAACACCTCACGTTAAAAACCGGTTCTACATCCCAGAAAGCAGAAATAATATGGTGAAGGAGGTGATCAGTCACATGCAACTCTTAGGAGAAGTGGCACCATCCCTTTTCGTATCTCGTCACAGATGTTCAAGTTGTCCCAAGTTGGAGACAATTATTGAAGAAACACCTCATCAAAACCAAAGCTTTGGGGTTTTGCCAAAGAGGGTGTTGTTTTTACTTCCTGCACTACTTTCTTTTGCCTCGTATTTCTTGTTGTATAGACTTGTTTCAGGAAAAACATCACTGCAGTTAAATTAACTTGATTTCTATAAAACGTGGATTGTATACTTCCATAGTCCATCAATTGTGTTCCTCTCTTGTTGTCCCCTTAATTTACTTGAAGCCCATGATAACATGGTGCAAATCTTCATATATCTAATGATCAACCATTTCTGGAGGTATCTATAGATTTGCCATGCATGAAATTTCTATAAGACGCCGAGTTTATACAACTCAAAGATTCTAAAAAAGGGAAAAACGAAATCACAGACGTAAGTGTTTATGAAAATGTTGGTTGAAATGGATTAAATTTAACTTAATTCCTATACCTCAAGAACATTATTCAATTTCCAGTGAAACAATTAACAAGGGAGTTGTTCATTTCCTGCATTAAAGTATACTCGGTGACCATTATATTCTATAACGGAAGTCGTCTCCTCTAGCTTCCTTCTAATTGAACAACCAGAAGCTGTACATATGGACGATTATACAAAGTCTATAACTGAACTGGACAACTATGTTGTGGCTTCTTGCTAAATTCTTAGCATATTCGTTACAGAATCAATTGACAAAAGTTCCTAGCAAGCACGATGTATTCGTTTTAGTCCCTTAAGACGACCGAACATTCGATGCACAGTCAACTATGTGAAGTTAGGAGAAATCTGAAATTTCACGGAATGTTAAAGAGTAGTATAAGATAAAGAACAGTCTTTCGTTCCAACAAAAAGAACAAAAAAGCTAAGAGAGCAGAAGCAGTCTCTGTTAAGGTTCATTAGCAGTATTTTACATATGCTTAATCAGAATCATAGTTCATAAAAGGTTGGACCTTTCCACATATTCTTCAAGATGGTGTCTCGTGAGTTGTTTTCAAAAACTGAAAAACGTAATTTAGGTTTGTACCAGAATTTCTACAACTGCAGTAAGACTCTTCTATCTCGGTACAAGGAATGAAGGCAATAATGGAAACTGTTATGTTCCATTATTGACCTTGCATGTTGTTTGAAGAAGAATATGTTCATTATCAATAACTTATCTTTGACTGCTTATCCAAACTTTGTTGTCCAAGATTAGTACTTACCGTCCTTGAAAGCAATTCCTTTTCGGTGGATAACCCTTCTAGATTGCCCAGTCGCCCTAACACAGTAACCTGTAACCATTTGGCTCGTCACTCTCCAATTAAGGGCTAAAACCATTTTTAAGCATTGGTTGTCTGGTATTTCATGACCAACTAACTAGTCATTTCTTTTCTCCCTATATATGTGTGTACTCATGCACCTTCCCTAAGCCATCTTTCAATTCAAAGCTTTTTACTGTACTCCATTTTCCTGTCAAGCCTATTTCCTGCACTGCATTATCTAAAGGTAACCATCAAAGATTCTGTTCAAGCATTGGAAAAGATGGTGAGTGGGGTAAGGAAAATGTATCACTTGGGAGAAGTTGCACCAGCTCTTCTAATATCACCTCAAAGGCGTTCAAGTTCTCCCAAATTGGAGACAATTGCAGAAGAAGCGGAGAGGTTTCAAAATTTTCCTAACAGGGTGTTGATTTTTGTTCCTGTTGTGCTTTCAGTGGTCTCTTGCTTGCTGCTTGTTTCCAATGATCAGAAGAATGTACTCAGATGATTTCTTTCTACTTCTCTTTTGTTATTGGGAATGGATAAAACATAGTACTAGCTTAATTTCCTCTGTTACCAACAGAATAAAGTAAACTGTGAAACCTAATATTTCTGATACTATATTAGTATTGTAAGCGTACCTTTTGAGACACAATTACGATCGATTCAAATAAGTCGTAGCGCAGAATGATGCCTGGATTTCCAGTAGTCAAATACTTGGAAAGTTTTGTTTGTGAGGAATACTTGGCATAGGTAAAGCAGCTTCTTCATCTAGATGACATAGTATGATCTTGTCATATGAAAAAACACTTAGTTTTACGAGAAGCTAGCAACTTGTTTTGTATGGTGTAAATTTCTGAAAACATTTAGTTTCCAAAATGATTGATGCATGTCAATCAGTTGATCATCCATTCAGTAGACAAACAAGTAAATTAAGAGCCTCAAAACCACATGGTTAGCCATGTTCTTTTTACCTTTGACAAAAGTTTTTAGTTCTTGCTGCTGCATAATGGCCTGATAACAGAATTATCATCATGGTTTCAGTATTTTTGGCATCACAGTCTTACGATTCATCCAAACATGGAACCAGAGGTTAAGGATAATTATGAAGGAATGTTCCAATTCATAGATCAAGTACCAAAAAGGAAAAGAAATTTTGAGATACTAGAAACTAATATTTGCAAAACCAGACTGTTGAAAAAGCAAAAATTTTTACTAATCTTCAAACCATTCCGCCACAGAAATTAGTACAAAGCTTTGGGAGATCCCCAAGCCTATACCGTAGGCATAATATTGATATTTTCCTTTTCTCTCCATTTCCAATCTTACAATACACAAATGAAGACTTTCACAATCCTCTGATGAATCAAATTAAGCCATTCCCACCATGACCAGATCTTTGTATAACGAGAAAAATATAGCCAAAGACAAGACTAGTGGAAGAACGAACAACCCTCCCTTACGAGCAACTTCAATATTTTGAGAACAGTCCTCTTCTATAATGGTCTCCAACCTTGGATTGCTAGAAGACCTTCTGTGAGATACGTAAAGGGCTGGTGCTACTTCACCGAAAGCGTGGATTTTTCTCACCTCCCTCCTCATCTGCAAAATCCCAAAAAGAGTTGTAATATGATGACTCCAAAGTTTTTGTACTCCAAAGTTGGGCACTTTGAGGGAGGAGAAGGTGAGTGGAGCAGGAAGCTTGAGCCTTGAGTAGTGAAAGACGAAGGCAGAGAGAAAGCCAGGAACGGTCTGTGGCGGGTGAAGATAAGAGTGGCTGTGATGAAAGATATATATATATATACAAGAAGTTAAGTCCAATAGAGGACAAATTGGCTAAAACAAAGGAACGAACCAGGAAAGCGCATGGAAGGTGTGGTGTTGGCAAGGTTTCTGGACTAAATTAACAATATTGACGGTGGATTCACGAGATTGGAGGGTTGAACTTGTGCACTTCATTGATTGGACAGGGAGCTGTATATTTTAAGCATGTGCTTTTGACCATTCCATAATTGAAGCAGGCATTGTAAGGATATTCACAGTACCACGCGGCCAAAAGGCCTAAGCCTCGAGTGATAGAAGAAAACGTTTCAGGGTATGAAAAACGAGTTTTGTCAAGCACCGGAGGAAGTGTGATGAACGCGACTGAAGGATAAAGGTAATGGAAAGCCGAGTGGGTTCCAATCACCAACCACATCTTTTATCTCTTTCCTAGTATCTAATCTTTTGAACTTTGGAAGACTTGTGTTACGGGTCTTTAGGAGAGAACCAACCCTAAAAGCTAGTTTGAAGGGTGAGAGAGGTCATAAGCCTATAAACTCCACATTAGTTTCTTTTATTACCGATGTGGAATATTTTAAACCATAACATTCGTCCTCTCATAAAGAACAATGACCTCATTGGTTACGACCATGTTGGTCATGACTGACACTCCCAGGTTACCACTCTATGAATCACCACTCTAAGACCGGCTCTGATATCAATTATTATAAGTCTTTATGAGAAAACCAACCCCAAAAGTTAGCTTAAAGGGTGAGAGAGCTCATAAATCTATAAACTTCACATCAGTTTCTTTTATTATCATTGTAGGACATTTTAAACCGTAACAAATTGCCACATTATGTATCTTTGTGTAAATTCCTTAACACAAGACAGCCTCACTGAGTTGGTAATTGGCATTCATGTTAAACAAAAGGTTTGTATTGTTCGTTGAGTGAAATTTGCCACAAATAAGGAGTTAACTCGGCCTTCTCACACAATCTAATGTGCCCTTTACGCCCTACGGTTGTGGCCTCTTTCATGCGAATTGCCTATGCAGATACTTTGATTAGGTAGCTAGCTCATCTTTCCAATTCAGATTAGCTACGTCCTGAATTGACAGTTTTCTCATATTAGATACTCAATCAACACCAATCTAGGGAACAAGCACGCAGGAATCATCATTCTTCAGGTATTGCGCGAGATATACATATGAGCTGCATCAGTAAATGCAAATAAAGGTCACTTATGATGTGATGGCCAGAGGCCATCTAGCTCACCCAATCAACTGCAATTACGATATTCAATGCCACCACGAAGCAAGCAACCCTACTATCCAACATTCCAACCACTACACCTATGCTCTGTCTTCCCTTCTAAAGGGAAAACAAAAGTGATTACAAAATCTGTAACCAGTAAACATTGTAAATACACCACCAGCATCTGTCCAAACTTCCTCTTCACTAGTCCCCGAAGCTCAAACGGCTTCAGCATTCCCTGGAATACGTTACATAATTTGATAGTCTACTAGCAGATGTTGTGGGATTACTTCCCTCAAGGAGTTAACTCCTGGAATGCGCTTCCAAAGAAACATCTTGGCATACATGTGAATGGCTTAAGTTAGCCATTGGAGGCTTCTTTCAGAGTTGCCATAATCTCTGGGTAATAAAACCTAACAAAACTAGCTGCAACAGTCAACAGGATATATACTCAGAACTGTGTCACCGTAGCTCTCCAAAATGTACCTCTAGGTCAGGAAGTTTTATACGTGAACATGTAAGATTGATCGGACATAACACCACCTTCTTCAGCTAGAAGTGCCTTTTCTATTCCAGGATATGTATGCTGTGTCTCCATATGGTCTGAAAACAAAATGCATCATAGGTGGACTGCAGAGTTTTAGTAGCAGATAAAAAATAAGTTTGGTGTGCATGACAGGCCCAATAAAATAAGCATTTTGCACAAATATATTTTCAAAGAAAGTCAGTGGGCAAACTGAATTACTCACCACGGTTCCAAAACTAAACACCGCAATCTCAAATAAGAAAATTACAATGGTGTTCTAGATGAAAAGTAAAGGATGGTTCGTTATTTTTCTTTTTATCTTTTTTTCAGATATACCGTAGGTGGAAGTTATGCCACAAGAAATTCAACAATCACCAGCCTGTAGATTGCTTAATGTAATGTTTCAACATCCAGTTGTGTTGGCAAATAAACATGTCGATTTTGAGTAATATTTGTACAAATCCATTACCTTGGATTATTAACGTGTAGCAATATGAAAGCAATTGCAATGACTATAGAAGAAGAACCAATAAAAATGCAGGCAACCCCAAGGAAGTCATTCCTCCCTCCCAACCAGCTAGATGTTGAAATAACAAGTTTCTTTTTTCCCCCAAAGCTGTATGCATTATAGTTATTTGTCAGCTTGACATCAATAACATCATCTTCTTCTAAATCCTCTTCAATTCTCCCATATAACTTCCGGAAGCTTGGCAGGGCAGCAGTCCGCATCCATACAATCAGATCTTCTTGATTGCTTAACTGTTAAAAAAAATCAACCAAAAGCCAAAGGCATGAAAAGGAAAGAAATAAAATAGATGATAAATCAATACTTTTTCAGCAGTATCTATAGAAAGAGTTATCGCCAATACAGCTCTTAAAAGAATTGAGGGGCATGCAGGCATGGTAGCGGGTGTTTCATCAAGATAACTCACAAAATACCACTGAAGAGCATAATAGATTCAATAAACAATAGTGTAAATACAATGGAAATAGGCATGAGTGTTGAGCCGCGCAAATACAGAGTCCTGGTCTCTAGGGGGAATTTGAAATCTATGTTGGGGCTGTTATCTCTTAAGACAAAGTGGGCATTCAAAGACAAAAGAAGTGAAAACTTATTCCAGGGTAATTTCTTTGATGCTGCAGCAATTAAGTTGTTATGAACTTATTAATAGATTTTAAAAATATATATATATATGAAGTGCAATAATGTCAAGTCCCAGTCTATTAACACTTACGGGAACATCTTGATCCAGCTTTCCACCACCTATCAGAGTTCCATTCTGGAAATTGAAGGGATATACTTGCTTTCCAAATTTGTGATCACGGTCACTTTTCCATGCAATGTTTTTCCTGTTGATCCTTAATTCTACACCACCACGAACAAATGTATATGTGTCATTAAATAAGCTCCACGCTATTAACCCACAAGGGATGATAGGTAGGCCATTATTAGATTGCTGGGGTTCACAGGAGCTTGTGTGGTTGTACTTCAGCCCATGCAAGAGCTGCTGATCACTTCTGCTCTTTACGTATCTGAAAAAGATTCAGAAGTTTTCAACGTACAAATTCATAAATCTGGGAATGCTGGGAATAGCACTCAGAAATTGCATATCATAAATGATATAAAAAACAGGAAACAAAATTTTCAGAGGAACCAGTATTAGGATCAAAACATTTTTTTCAAATCAAATATGGCCTGAATATACCCCAGCTGAAATTTCCAAAATAGTTTGCTCCAGTGAAAATGAAGTGTTATTAGCTCACCCAACATTTTTATCAACAGTACATAAAACTGAAGGAACAAAACTAAAACTTCTTAAACCAAATTAAGGTGATAGGCAATAAAGACAAAAACTCACCTACGGTGGTTTTGATAGAAATTATCAAGCTGATAGTATATGTATATTGGAGCTTTCATATATTTGGTCACCTGCATGACAAATCATGTAAAGCAAAAGTGTCAACACTGAAATTTTCTTCATAACAGCTGCTGTTGAGAGGTTTATGAACATCACCATCAAAGGCTATTTTTGATTGAAGAGAAAGATTAAGCAACACATTCCAGCTAGATATCCTTATACTTCAAAGATAACTGATTCATGAACAAATTGTAGAGAATCACTATGAGATAAAGGCAACGCCAACAAAAAGCATCACCTTCATCTGCCGAGAACAATTTTTGGAAATTGAGTCATCTTTGATATAAGAAACTTTGTTGCCTTTAAAGGCCTCAGGTACACACTCTGCATCATAGCGATCAACAATCTCAATGACCTAGAAACCAACACAACGTTAAATAATATTCTGCCCAAAAATTTTATAGCAAGAAAAGAGGAGACATCTTTTTAAGAAATTATTAAGCAAAAATGCTACTCACACTATGGGAAAGTCGAAGAGTGATGAGCCCAACAGGAACGAACGTAAAACCCATCAACAAAAATATAGATACAACCTACCAAACAAACACTTTATCAAGATCCATAAACAAAGGATATTTTGATAATGAGAAGATTGAGATAAACGTTTAAAAAAAAAAGACTATCCTCAGCCAAAAACATATCAGTTGTAGCCTATTTGCACTTACCCATGCTGGTGTAAGGACAGGTTTACAAGCTGGAAGGCTTTGTTGGGTAAACTGGTAGAAAGCTGACAACAAAACAAGACAAAACTGATGGCCACAATCATATAATTATACCCAATACGAAGTAAAAAGTGAAAGCAACGAAAGTGCTGACGCCAATTACTTCTATTTCGTCCTGTATGTATCGGAATAGTGCGAACTCCGGTGGAATCAGATGAAGTACTTCCGCCATCCACATCCATTAATGAAATCTCTTCAGTAGCACCAAGATACCCCCAATTTACAAGATTTCAAAATCAACACTGCATTTCCAACAACGGGGTCTTCATTTTACAATCCTAAATCACACAGGAACAACATAAGCACATAATTCAAATAAATCTAAAAGAATATCTTCAAAACTATTTCTTTACAAGCAGTTATTGTTAAGGTTCTGATCATTAGAACTCCCACATTACGAACTATATGAAAGCAAGATGAAAAGGGTCACTCTGACTAAGCTACCTCTAAGGCAAATTCATGTACAGTCGTGATTTTCCTACGAAAGGAAACAGAGGGAAGGAGTATGGAGAGTTGTACCAAGAAAACGAAGCAGGAACTGTTTTCACAGCGACTCTCCTGTTCTTCAGAGTGTTGAACAGCAAAAAAAAAAAAAAAAAGATTGATGGATGGAAGCAAAAGGGATCGGAGTCCGAGATTAGGAATTGAAATGGAAAGATGAAGCAACACAACCGTAAGAAGACAAAGAGGAAGGTGAGAAGCGAAGCGAGGGATTGTCGCTGCCCAGAATTTTGGAATCCTATTGGCTTTGTTTGGTAAAGGTTCCTCTTTCCTTTTCCATTTTTAACATAATATTAATGGTTTAAAAGTTTAAATAAAATTAAACATGTCAAAGCAACCTTTTCTTCCATTGTTTTACAGTAAGGTAGAGTCCTTCGTGACCGTCTTTACTGCTATCCGATGTTAGGAATACCGTATTGAGCTCGATATCGGACTGAGTTCTAGAATAGAATTATATCGGTATTTGTTAGTACCGGATATCGTTTCAGAAAACCTTTTAAATTTATGAAATAGTTCCTAAAATTTTTAAAAATTACAAAATAATCTATATTGGTATATTATACAGTTGTACTATATACTTTACTAGTTTACTTTTTATATCAACCATACTTTTAAAAATCTTAATAATAAATAATAATGACAATTAATAATAAATAACAATAATTTTTAAATATTGTACATATAAATAATAACCACAATTAATATAAATAAAAACAATTATCATCGTACAATTATAAAATTAAGAATAATACAAAATATTTAAAATATTACAATAATACAAAATATTTTTTAATTTATAAAATTGTCCCTGTTTTTTTTTTAATTACAAAATAGTTTATTGTCATGTTGTAAAGTTGTAGATTATTTAATTTAGTTTTTTTTTGTTTATATCTTATTCATTTTAGTTTATATATATCTTTATTATATTTT
>JANTPM010000003.1:33010866-33028110 GCA_025434745.1 Erythroxylum divaricatum
TGAAATATGAGATGAATGATGTCGGTACTAAGCAATATGCAGTTACTAGGTAGTTAAAATTTACTATTGTTGATGATAAGCCCATAATTACATGAGTATGAAAACCTAGTTATTGAAATCCTTGCTGAGGGTATGAACACGTGAGCTGTTTCAAGCTAATGCCTTTATTAAGAAACTACCTATCTCATGGAATGAGTATAAAAACCAGTTGAGACATAAGCAGAAAGACATGAAGCTTCAGGAGTTGATAGGGCATATAAATATTGAGGATGTCAATCGTACACAAGATAAGTCCAAATCACTCATCCTTGTCCCTACTGTTAGGGCTAATGTGATAGAACATAGAAATGTAAATAACTTCAAGAAGAATAGTGGACAAAACAAGTCTTTCAACAACAACAAGCATGATCAGTTTAAGTGCAAAAAGATTGATGGTGACTATTGGTGGTGCCATAAGCCACGCCATCCTGCTGCTCTTCACCAAGCTAAAATCAATCATCAGAAGAAGGGCCAAGGAGAAAAACCACGATAGTTCAAGGAAGGAAACCAAAGAGGTAACCAGAAAAATTTTGATAAGCCTCAAGCTAATATGGTCAAAGTTGGTGATGATGAGGAGATCATTACTACTGTGATGTCTGAAGTCAGCCTTGCTGGAAATTTGGTTAAGTGGATCGTTAACATAGGAGCCACATGCCATATCTACACCAACAAGGACCCATTTAAGGAGTTGAATAATGATTCTGATGGTGAATTTGTATATTTGAGCAACTCCATTAGAGTTCCTGTCTAAAGAGTTAGGAAAGTCACTCTCAAACTCACTTATGGAAAAGTGTTGGTGTTAGAAAATATTTATTTGTTCCTGATGTTCGTAAAAACTTTATTTCTGGATCATTACTTAATAAAGCTAGTGTCAAACTTACTTTTTACTTTGATAATCTAATTCTTACTAAGAATAATAACTTTGTTAGTAAAGAACTATGTAATGGGGATTTATTTGTACTTGACATTAAAATGAATGCATCTACTTCTTCTGCTTATATTGGTGAGTCTCTAGCCTATGACACTCCATACTTGGGCAAGTGAATATGAGGTCAATTAAGAGGATGCAAAGCTTAAACTAATTGTCTATCTAGATCACTAATGAAATGGAAAAATGTCAAATTTGTGTTGAGACAAAACACTCTAAGAAACCTTTTAAGCCAGTGACCAAGAGAGAGTCATAATTGTTGAATTTGATGCATACAGATTTGGGTGGTTTTAAGAATATTGTGAGTAAAGGAGGCAAAAGATATTATATTACTTTTGTGAATGATTGTTCTCAATTTACTAAGGTTTACTTATTGAAAAATAAAAGTGATGGAGAGGAAGTGTTTATGAAATACAAAGCTGAGAATGAGAACCAATTAGAAAGGAAAATTAAGAGATTAAGGTCTGTTTGAGGTGGTGAGTATAGTACTAATTTCCTTGCTAATTATTATGGAAAGGTTGGGACTGTTCATGAGCTTTTAGCCCCTTATACACCTGAACAAAATGGAATAACCGAGAGGAAAAATTGAACACTGAAGGACATGATAAATGCAATGTTGTTTTCTTTAGGATTATTGAATTTTATGTTGGGGGAAGCTATTCTTTCAGCTTGTTATGTTCTAAATAAAGTCCCTTATATGAAACTAGATCAAACCCTTTATGAAATTTGGAAAGATTATCCACCTAACTTGCATTTTTTGAAAGTGTAGGGGTGTCTTGCTAAGGTTGCTCTACCTAAACATAAGAGGAAGAAAATTAAGCCTAAGACCATTGGTTCAATTTTTATGGGATACGCCTTTAATAGTGCTACCTATAGATTTAAGGTTAAGGAAGAGGGATCTAACACTTATGGACTAATTATGGAGTCAAGAAATGTAGTGTTCTTTGAGGATATATTTCCTATAAAAGTGAGTGGCAAGAGAGGAAGAGGAAAATATTGAACTAAGGAGAAGCAAAAGAGTTAGAGTACCTACCAGTTTTGGTTTTGACTTCATTACTTCCTTTGTGGCGAAAAAACTTGAGGAGATGGATGACGATTTTATGGTGACTTATATTATTAAGAAAGATCCCAAAACTTATGAGGAAGTAATGAAATATGTGGATGTTACATTTTGGGAGGAAGTCATAGATAGTGAGTTAGAGTCAATCATGTTTAATAAAACTTGGGTTTTAGTTTATCTACCTTGAAGGTGTAAGCCTTTGGAGTATAAGTGGATTTTCAAAAAGAAATTGAGACCTGAAGGAATCATTGATAGGTTTAAGCCAAGACTTATTATTAAAAGCTTTAAACAAAAGGAAGGATTGGATTGCTTCTGTTACTAAAATTGCATCCATAAGGACGTTGTTTGCCATTGCCATGGTATTTAAACTTTATATGCACCAAATGAATGTTAAGACAACTTTCTTGAATGGTGATCTAAATAAGAAAATTTATATTATCCAGCCTAAGGGGTTTAAAGTGCCTCGTCAAGAGCAAAAGGTGTGTTTGTTTAAGTCTGTATATGGACTTAAACAAGCTCCCAAACAGTGGTATGAAAAATTTGAAAGTGATATTTTCAAACATGGTTTCACCTTTTGTTATGTTGATTCTTGCATTTACGTGAAATCTGACATCAATGGTTATGTGAACATAACTCTTTATATGGATGGTATGCTTATTTTGGTACTATTTTATCTGTCATTGATACTACTAAGAGCTTGCCAAAGTCTTCCTTTGATGTGAAAGATCTTGGACCTGTAGACTTTATTTTGGGAGTTAAAGTTGATAGGATATAAAATTTTAAAGAAATTTGGTAACTGTGATGTTGATCCAATCAAGACTCCCAATGATGCTAATGTTGCTTTAAAGAACAATTTTGGTGATAGTGTGAGCCAAGTTGACTATGCTAAAATTCTTGGTAGTGTGATGTACTTGATGAACTATTCTTGTCTTAATATTATATACTGTGTGAATAAGATTAGTAGGTATACTCATAATCCTAGTCAAGAGGATTAGATTGCATTGATTCGTTTGTTGAGATATTTGAAAGGTGTTATGCATTATAGATTATCTTATGGTGGTCATCCTCCTATATTGGAGGGGTATTCTGATACTAACTGGGTTACAGAGAGTGATAATATACATTCTATCAGTGGTTATGTTTTTACTTTGGCAGGAGTTGCGGTGTCTTGAAAATCATCCAAGCAAATATGTATTACGAGATCAACAATTTGGAGCCGGCAGGACGAGAAGCTAAGTGGCTAAGGAATCTCTTAGTAGATATCCTGCTTTAGGAAAAACCAAATCCTTATATGTTCCTTCATTGTGATTTGTAGGCTGTCATTAATGTTGCTAAGAACAAGGCATATAATGGCAAAATTAGACATAGTAGATTGAGACATAAAATTGTTTGTACTTTAATTAGACATGGTGTAATTTCTCTAGACTGTCAAGTCAGAGAGAAAGTCAGTGGATCCGTTTACAAACACTTTGAGTAGTAAACTAGTTTCAGAGCATGCTAAAGGGATGATATTAAGCCCAATTGTATAGTAACCTTGTGATGGATACCCGTCTTTGGAAACCAAGTTCAATGGGACAAATGAAGTTATATGGTGACTACTTACTTGTATATTGTCTATGGAAAATATTAAGATACATTTAGTTGTTGAATTGCATCCTTAGCATGGTTTTACTGTGTTTGATGAGATTGGATTGTTTAATCTTTAATGAGTTCCATAGCCAAAGTTTCGGTGGTGGTAGTAGTACACACTTGATGGATACACCTATGTGATTGTGGGGGGTAGCCACCCTCCTATGAGAGTATTTGGGCTATCCCTTTAAAGCGATCACGAGACCAGGGAATTTTGAGGCTAGTTATTTCTCTAGTAGGTTATGTCTTTGATTTTCTTGGACACCAGGTTCGAGACTTAGTTCACTTGGTTGTTCTTCAATCTTTTTCCTAAATCGTTACAATTTGTTTATCAAGTTTTAGACCAAGTGGGGGATTGTTGATGTATTGTCCCAAAACATTGATAACATTATTATGCAATGCCCATCATTTTGACTTTATTACTATAACATTAATAATGTTCCTTAAATTCTTGTTTTTTAATTGCCATTGTTATTATACCCCCAACGTTCTTATTTTTCATTATATATGTACCCGTTGTGTGTTGGTTTTTCAATACACATACGCACAATGCTACACTCTACTCTTTACCTTCGTTAACCACACATCCCTCCCTCCTTCTCTCTATACATAAAGAGGTGCAGAAGAAGTTTATAACATCTTAAAACATCATTCTTCTTGTCTCAAGGCTAGCATAAGGGAGATAGATTCACCATTAGAGAACCAAACGACATAACACGCACCCATCTTCTTAAAATATGCTCTCTTCTTGATTCTTCTGCTTAATTCTTAGAGACAGTTCCTACTACACCCTTTGGAGTGTATTGAAGTTGGTGGAGAAGGCGTTAATCTTGGGGTCGGATCTCATTGTCTTACTATACCATAAAAAGGGAATTTCTGATTTAGGGCAATGATTTTTCATGACGCCTTGCATTTAGATAAACTGCTCTAATTTTATTTTTTTTAAACTATTTTTGCTAACACACTTTACCTTTTGGAGATAATAACCCTTTTAATCTCCTCTTACTTGTTGGCAACGATCGTCTCTTCTTATTGTTTAGGTAAAAGATTTTTTTCTATTTAAAAAATATTATAATGAACAATTGTAGTAACTATATAGAAATAAATTGAGGATTAAGAAGGTTTTGGCTATTGCACCCAATTACTAGAAGAAGTTAAAAGTGGTGCCCTATAAGTCGACATATGGTCAGAATTTCCTTAAGAGTTGTTACATTCAAGATGCTTTGTTAACTGTTTGTGTTAGCTGATGTATTGATAATTAGAGGGTTAATTTTTATTTAGATAATTGGGTTATTCTTATTCTCTTATATTCATTTGTTTGTTTATATAAGTGTTGAGCTCCCCTTTTATACATTTAAAAAGGTTGATAAGATTACCAAAGAGGTGGTCAAATAAGGTTTTACGGAGGCTTTGATTCAATTCCTTTATTATATTCTTGAAGAGGTCATTAATTATATAGCCCAAGTTCCACCTATGGTGTGCCATATAACACCAACACTTTTAAAGACAATATGGTTTTGTAATGCCCCATTAGTTTTTTTAATAGAAAATGACCTAGGGGTTACATGTGATAACTAAAGAAAAAATATAAAGCTAAATGTTAGTTCATCAAAATGAAAAATGGTATAAATTATTGGGGATTCAATACAATTAGCTTTACATTTATCAAACCAAACAAGGTCATAACCTATTTTTCGATAACAACAAAACATATTGCAATTACTGCATTTACTTTTGGTAATATTACTAGCTCTATTACAATGAAAATAATCAATATATGAAAAATGAAGTTCAATAGAATGGTGAAGTGAGCAAAGGAGCTAATTGAACAAATTAAAAATTAAAAGATAGAGAAAATGGATAAGTGACATACAAATGCAACTTTCAAAGGAATTTAAGTGAACAACTAAAAATAACAAGGAATCAAGCACAATAAGATTGAAATAAATTATTATAACCATTATTATAATCTTATCTTAGACATTTTAATAAATTAGGGATTCAATCATTATAATCACTATTAGGCTAGGGAATAGGCTAGCTGAAGGTAGGTGTCTCGTTAGTTAAACGTGGCTATAAACTAGTTGTAGTAGTAGCTGGTTTAAGTGTCTAACTACCATTTACGTTAGTTTTGGTTATAAATAGATCATAAATGAGTTGCAAGAAGAATTTTTGACATATTAAAGAGTTGCTAAGAGCATTGAGAGGTTAGAGAGTGTGTTTTGAGACTCTGAACATTAGTGTGAGCAAGTAGGGGAGGTTTTAAGCTATATATGATTGTGCAATTATGAAAATTAGGGAAATTATTTGTGTACATTTTGTAAGGATTCCTTTTAAACTAAAACAACATTTCTAAAGGATTTTCTTCACTTATAACAAAGCAAGACGTTTGTAAGGTTCTTCTTTGTCGTTCTTCTTTATCCATGACAAAGAAGATCTTATATGAAAGGTTCATTTTCATCCATTAAAGGAAAAAGATAGTGAATCCCATATGGAGTTTAGAGAGTGGACATAGGCCAAAGGTTATTCAGTCCAACCGCTATAAATGTCTCTCTTTCCTTATTATCTTTTATTATTAGTATTATGTTTTTTATGATTGGCTTATATGAATTTTTCATATAATCATTTATTAGAATATATATGTCATTCTTTAGTTTAAAATAGATTAAAAAATCAAATACAATTAACCCACTGTTTAGTATGGCAGCTAAGAGCCAACAATTGCGATTAGAGTGAGTTTCATTCATTATGTATAATTTTTTAGCAAAAATTTAGTAAAGCTCACTATGAAAAAATTTGATTCAATTTTTAGCTATAAGGACCAATATATCAATATTACACCATTTTTCAATGGAAATGAATACTTATTTTGAGAACTATTATGAAAGTCTTATTTATGATTAAAGATTTTGATTTATAAGATATGGTAGAGAAAAGTGAGTGAAATAAGAATGATAGTATACTCATTATATTAAATAGTAAGTTAATATACATTGTGTTTTTCACATTAGAAAGGTATACACTTTCCAAAGTTTTAATGTGTCAAAATGCCTATAATATTGACAAATATTTGATTTTACATGTGGTAATGATTATTATAATGATATTTTCGTTAATAATATTACACATAATTTTGAACAGAATTTAAATGACAATTAAGAATGGAGTAAAAAGAAAGAGAAGGCGGACCAAAAGAAAAAGGGAGCACTAGAAGCCATATGGAATGATACAAGCAATTCAAAATGTAAAGAATCAAATAATAAGATGGCTACATGTGCTTTCTAACTAATAATATTAAGGTATCATCTTTCTCAAATTCTTATGGTGATAGTGACAATTGCAATGTTCAGCTTTCATATGATAAGGTAGTTAAATCCCTAAAAACTAAGAGTATGGATAGGAAAAAATTATCTTTCAAGTATAAAGAGGTTTTAAAAACCTTAGATGCACGCATGATTGAGAGTGATAAATTAAAAAGTGATATGTATAACATTATAGATTCTAAGAGTGTGGTTGTTACCAATGATGACGATCATGATTTGTTGCATGAAAATGGGACAATAAAGAAGAATAACAATAACCTCAAAGAGTCATTGTCCAAATTCATTATGGGTATCAAAAAATTAAGTAACATACTTGAACCCTAAAAGAGCTCTAAGATAGGCACAAAATTGGGCTTCACTTATGAAAGTGCACCATCCAATGTCAAGATAATTTTTGTGAAGAGCAAGCATTTACATTATAATTTGTGCCCGAATCATCATATGAGCATCCAAAATCCAATTCTTGATATGAAAACTTTAATTCTCTTGCATAATCTTATAAGTCCTAAGGAAAATAAAAATTCCAAGCATTTATGTATGAGTTATATTTTAAACCTAGAAGGCTTACAAGGCAAAATAGCTAATTTTTATACAAAACCACATTAATAAACATGCAATATTCTTTTAATTCAAATAGGTCACTTAAATACCATAAGGCTATTTAAAAATATCATAATCATCATATGCTACTATACAATCATTTGTAATATGTCTGCAATTTTTATAGGTCTTATTTACACTAAATAAGCATGTCAACGTTAAACCATTTGTTAAGACTTATTATCAAATAAAAAGAGCTTCTTAGCCCCCTTCACACACCGAAGCTAGAGCTTTAAATTACTATTATTTCCAAAGAAGTCACGTGTATGTCACATTGTTATTAGTTACATTCATATGAATCATATACTTGAAAATCATCTTATATGAAATGTCACTTTTATGGTTATTATAAGCATATGATATGTGTTAAATATGCTTTACTTTTAGCATGATTTTGAGAGCATTATCCTTGTATGTTGAGTATTTTTACAAGCTTTGCTACTCAAAGTGAGTTAGGTCATGTTTTAGCCTCTCAAAGGAAAAAAAAAGAGTTTTTGGAGAATAATTGAATTAATTGGGAGCAACTTTAAAAGATCTAAAGAAAGGGATTAGAAAGAAAACAACATGATAACCTGATACTGACCATGTTCCACTATGCCCCATTTTTTAAAGGAGATTTTCACCCAGGACACACGATGGCAACACCCCACTGTGTCTAAGTTATATTTAAAGTAGGGGAATTTTATTTCTCTAAGTGTAACCAATATATCCTTATTTTCCACCCAGGTTCACTAATATAGTAGTCACATACACACTCCAGATTTGTGGTAATTAATTACATAAAATTAACAAAAAGACATAATAAGCAACACAGATCCCAATATAGTCCCATATTAAGGTCATGTTAGGTAGAAAAATTAGGGTTCATTTAATTAAAAGATGAGGTGATAAAAAGCAAAGTGAGACTTTTTGTTATATTAGTTTTGAGGCAAAAAGAGTTCATTAAGAGCTACATTAAGTAGCTAGAGATTAAAAGGAAAGATAATCTTGGAAGAGGAACAAGAAAGCCATAAAGATTCATTAAGAATTTGAAGATTCACGAAAAATAAAAATATTTCCTTTATCTTTTGTTCTTCCTTTTTTGTGTGATTTTCATTTATTTTGTTATGATCTAATTTGGATATAAATTTAAGTAAGATGAATACCATGATTTGACATCTTAAATTGATATTTTAATTTAATAAAATTTTTAGTTTTCTTGAGATTTGTTCATATTCTTATATTGATTTGAATTAAAGGAACGAGAGTCGAAGATTTAATAATTAGATTAATCCATTGAGACTAAGAGATGATTTGTATGTTTAAGTTACAAAATGAATGATGAGGATTGAATATGTTACTTGAGAGAGAACTATATGATCCTTTTGGTTTAGATTAAAACTTATCATGAGAGTTTAGGAATCAAATTAATGCAATCTTAGGTTGTTTTGATTAGAAAAAGATTCGATCAATTTGATTTAGGAATATGGATTGTTTACTTGAAAGATAATATAACTACAACTTAGGAATTCTTAACAGCTTAAGGAACTAGTTGATCATTAAATCAAAGTGAAATTAAAGCATAGTGAAATCTTAAGGCATATCTTACAAAGTTCTTATTCATTTATCTATTATTTTAATCTTAATCACTATTTTATTTTGGTGTTTTATAAATTTATTTTATTTCAAATAAAGTATCTTTAATAGTCTAAATAATTAATATTATGAGAAAATAGTAATTGATAAGTAGTTCTCATAGGATCGATTTGTCCTTGGCAATGCTAGTTACAATTGCATCGTGCACATGATAGTTAAAATAATAAGTTTTTAACTTGTTACCAAGGACTAGTTGAATAAGGCAACTAGCAAGATCATTTTTTCGTTCCCTTTATCAATTAAATGCTTGAGAGGTTGGTAATGATGGTTATTTTGGTTTCTTTAAAATTACCATTCATCCTAATGACTAAAAGAAGACCATATTTATATGTCGTTAT
This sequence comes from Erythroxylum divaricatum, assembly GCA_025434745.1. NCBI lineage: Eukaryota > Viridiplantae > Streptophyta > Magnoliopsida > Malpighiales > Erythroxylaceae > Erythroxylum > Erythroxylum divaricatum. Next base: position 33,020,419 of record JANTPM010000003.1, read on the forward strand.
AATAGTTTTGCCTATAGGAGAATGCCTTTTGGTATTTGTAATGCTCTTACTACGTTTCAACATTATATCGTGGCTATTTTTCTGAATTTTTTAAAATATTATGGAAGTGCTTATTGATGATTTCTCTGTATATGGCATTACTTTTAGTGAATGTCTAACTAATTTGTCTAAAATGTTGAAGTGATGTGAAGAAGTTAATCTTGCTATAAATTGAGAGAAATGTCATATCATGGTAAAGGCATTGTTTTAAGATACTTGGTGTCTGAGTAAAACATTGAGGTTGATAAAGTAAAAGTTGAGGTGATTGGGTAGATGCTACTGCACACTTCTATTAAGGGCATAAAGAGTTTCTTAGGTTATGTCAGTTTCTACTAGCATTTTATAAAATATTTTTCTAAAAGTACTAAACCTTTGATCAACTTATTTCTTAAAATTTTTACTTTTAATTTTGACTGAAAGTGTCTTGATGCTTTTTATAGTTCGAAAGAGGTACTTATCTCTATCCAATTATACAACCTCCAAATTGGAAACTCCCTTTTAAGGTCAAGTATAGTGCAAATGATAATGCAGTGGAGTAATTTTATGGCAAAAGAAAGACAAAAAGGTTTATGCAATTTACTATGCAAGTTAAATTTTAGATGTGGCCCAAGTGAAATATGTTACCATTGATAAAAAAGGTAGTGTTTACCATTAACAAATTTCAATTATACTTGGAGGGCTAAAAAATTATTGTTTATACCAATCATTCTACCATTAAGTTTCTCTTAAATAAGAAGAATGTCAGACCAATACTAATTCAATGGACACTTTTTCTTTAAAATTTTGACCTTGAAATTTGGGATAAGAAGGGAATTGAAAATTTTATATTGGATTATCTTTCTGGATTGAGATAATAGTTAGATGAGAATGAAGAAGATAAGCTACTTATTGATGATTCATTCCCTAATGATTCACTATTCATAATCTCAAAGTTGGAAGCTCTGTGGTATGTTGATTTCATAAACTACCATGCATATAGAATTTTACCTCCTAATTTGAGCTACTAATAAAAGAACAAGTTCTTTTTTTCATGTGAAACATTATTATTAGGATGAACCTTTTCTTTTTAAGTGGCGAGTTTATGGGACTTTTATAAGATATATCTATAAAGATGGGGTAGATTCATAATATTTCACTGCTATTCTTCATCTTATGTTGACCAAGCCATCCTTCAAAAATTGTCATTAAGATTCTCCAAGCAGGCTTCTATTGTCCCACTCTCTTAAAAAAGCATATGACTACTTATGACTAGTGTCAAAGAACTGATAAAATTTTAGAAAAAAAGAGATGCCTCTCAATAATATCTTAGAGGTCGAGAAATTTCATGTTTAGGAAATAGACTTTATGTACCATTTTCCATCATCATATGGTGATAAGTATATCCTTATAAAAGTGGATTATATGTCCAAATAAGTGAAATTAATAATATCCAGAACTAATGATGCTAAAGTGGCAGCAAGATTCTTAAAACAAAGTAATATCGCTAAGGATCAAAATTCCTAAAGTTGTAATTAATGACAATGGTTCATATTTCATAGAGGGAGACCGAATCAAGGAAGGAATTGTATATATCCTTTCCATCCTTTCTAATCCTACCTTAATTTTTATGTTATTCAAGGGTTTAACCTTATGACCTTACACTAGCACTTGTTTGTAGGCAACCTAATATTTATTTGTTTACTATGCTTTGATTTCATTTGTTTTCATAATCTAAGTTGTTCTCATTAGTTTTTTTAAGTGTTCCTAGTGTTAAATTCATGTTTTGAAATTTATGTTGTTGAATCTTGACTAACCTTTATTGATGAGTCTTGGATTAGTGTAATGTTATTTTATAGGTTTCGAAGTTAACATGGTAAGAACACATTCTTGTATCAAATCTCGTGTTAACCTACATCAATTTACAATAGAGAAGTTGTATTTGTTGTTAAACTACTAGGTAGGCATCTGACTAACCCAGGAATAGACCACTGGAATGCAGTTAAACGAGTCTTGAGATATCTAAAAGGAACTAAGGATTATATTTTGAGATTAAAAAAATCAAAAGTCTAGACCTCATAGGCTATAAAAATTTAGATTTTTCTATGTATCCAAATGACAGAAAGTTCACATCAGGGTACATTTTTATCTTAACGGATGGTGTAGTATTGTGAAAAGTGTCAAGCATAAACTGGTGACTTCCTCAACTATGCATGTAGAGTTTGTGGCATGTTATGGGGTTACTACATATATGGTCAAGAACTTGATTTTTGAGTTATCTATGATTGATTCAGTGGTCAGACCCATTTGGTTGTAGTATGATAATCTTTCTACTGTATAGCTCAGTAAAAATAATAAGAACATCATAAGGTCTAAGCATTTGAAGGTCAAATATTTGACCAAAAAGGAATTAGTCTAGAAAGGTAACATTGAGGTGGAACATCTGAGGACTAAGGATATACTTGTTGATGATTTAATTAAAGGACTTTGCCTACTAATTTTGAAGAGATATATGTACAGTATGATGTATTGAAGTCCTTAGACACTGTTAGTTAGAGATCATTATTTTTGCTCTTGATACATTTATACAAATCTCATATATTGTATTTATTAATGATCATTATTTTGTCCTTAGTCATACTAATTGTTGTACATTGTCATAATATAGGTGAAAGTCTTAAATCTATGTTGATCTTAAGCATTTTAAAGGTCATTAGGCATTTATATACATACTAACCTTGAGCCTATGTCGTTATATCACATACATATATATAAGTAAATATATGGATTTGATATGACATGGGGGATATAAGTATTTAATCCCATAAATGTGGTCAAACATTCAGTGAGAGAAAATAACTTTATTTATAGCATTTTAGCAAAAAGTTAAGAGAAATTGAGACCTACAAATGGAAAGATGATACGTTTCAGATCAAACAAGTGTCATCCTAATTTATCAGATTTCATTTTGTCATTTATGTTAGTAAAGTATTAGATATGCGTAATTGTATTGGATCTTTGTCACACATGATACATGCGTTTGATATTTTTCGGTATCAAAAGCCTTACGGGATATAATGATGGACTTTCATTATATTTGGATCAAATGATTCTTGAACTTGGTTGACCTATACATTGGTTTAGCTTAACCACTTTTATTGGTTTTATTATTGTTACAACTACTGTAATTAATTTTTGGCCAAGGAGGATATTTATAGTAATTTTCTAAATTTGTACAATAATTAGTTATGATTTTTAACAAGCTTATGGTTAAATGAATTGAATTTGATATAGTTAAAGATGATAAAGAAGCTTGACAAAGGATCTGGTTCAATAGACTGAAGTCCTGTGAAGAAAATGAGCTCTAATCAATGTGGACTCGACATACATTGGGCTTATGATGTGGAAGTCAAATACAGTTACTATATATAGTTAATAAGGCCTCCTGTTGTCTACTTACATAAGTTTGTGAACATTTGGATTCTCTAATCCGTTAAAAGATTCATGCATTAAGAAAGACATTAACAACATTTGGTTAAAGGACTTTCACAAACATCATCGAGAAAGTTTAAAGGTTTCAGCATTGAAAAGCTTATTCAAAGATATGGAAAACAAATAAGGTAATTTTGACATTTTCTCTGTTTATATTCACACAATCATGTAACCACTCTGATACCACATGTAATGCATAACACAAGCTTTAGTTATGTGCCCAAGATGAAGTGTAAAAGTGAATAAATGAAAACAATGTAGAAAATACCTGATTTACTTTCCATATCTTCGACCGAGCTTTTCTACACCTAAACCTTCAAACTTTCTTGATGATCTTTATAAAAGTAGCTTAATCAAATGTCGTTAATGTCTTTATGCGTCTTTCATAATGTGTAAACATCTTAACTGGTCAGAGAATCCAAATATTCACGAACTTACATAAGCAGACAACAGGAGACCTTAGCAATTATATATAATAACCATATTAGACCTCCCTACAAAAATGGTTTATACGCTCTAGAGGAATAGTAAAAAAGATTACGATATTGGGAAATTATAAAAAAGCGAGTTGTTTTGGAGAGGGGGATCAAGCCTAATGCATGCTCGGTCCAAATTAATTAAGATCTATTTTCTTTGTTGGACTTTAGCCCATTAAACCAGATCTTTTATCGAGCTTCTTTATTATCTTTAACTGAATCAATTTCAATTTGTTTAACTGTAAACTCATTAAAATTGTAATTAATTATTATCCAAATTCATTAAATTACTAAAAATATCTATTTATTAATTAGGGAATGTAATAATTAGGGATTTAATATGTTAATTAATAATATACGTCAATAAAATTTTCAATTAACCAAAAAGTGTGCCTCACTGTCACGTGATAGTAGATCATACTCTTAAATTAAAAATAAAAATAATATCACATCATCATTTACATAAAATTTAATTAATAAAGAGTTAACCTCCATCAAATCTTCTATCTACTTAGGGCTTGTTTTAGATGTTTTGAAAATGTTACAATTCAGTTTGAACGCTTCAAAATGTTAAGATTAAAATTGTATTATATTGTAAATGTTGATGTTCAAAATGTACTCTTAATCTTTCTAAATATAATAAATAAAAAAATTAATGTGTTTGTATATACGAAACTAATTCCTTTGAATTATAACGTTTACATTAAAATGCATGTCAAATTCTAACAATATAAAGTGTATAAAAATCTTTAACATTTAAAAAACCTTCAACTTATAAAACCCTTAGCTTCATTAATAATTCATTAGTCAAGTATAATATCACTATTGACCTGATTATTTTTTAAACCTTTTCTTTTTGTGGGATCCTAATAACTAAAATTAATCTTAATTTCAAACCTTCTCTCATTATGAAACTTCTCTCTTTAAATAATAAATTGGCTTGAGCAAAATCTGAATCCTACTTAATTTCTCACTTCAATCACATCCTGAATATCTCTCTCTCTAGTTGAAATTATGGTTAGACTTATGGGTTTGTTCCTCTTTTTCCATAAAAGTATGATCTGTATTTTTTAATTTGTGAGATTTTGGTTACAATATTATTTATTTTTCCTTTAGAGTTAGGCTTTTGGGATTTTCTTTATTTTTTTTGTAATCTTTGAATTTTTTATTTCAAATTACTATATCCTAAAAATAAGACTCAATTTCACTCCTTTTTGTCTCTAAATATTTGTGTTTGTGATTGCTTTATTTCCTTGAATTCTTGTCAATAAGAATGGCCAACCTGAAAGTGGCAACACTAGGTACAAAATAAGAACTCTATATTTTAGTTTGTTCCTTACTAGGTCTACTTTGGACAATATCTTCAAATCTTAATGGTCTAAATACAATAATCTTAGCAAGATAAATGAGTATGTAGCATGTTATTGGTCAAAAAAAGAAGTTCCAGATTTGGGAATTTTTTATTAGCTAGGGAATTTATATTGGAGTAATTACGAAATTAGAGTTAATTAAGCATGTCACTATGGATCTCGAACAAAGATATTTAGAAAAATTAGCACATAACATAACACTTAATTTATGGATCTTTAACGTAGTCAAGAGTGTCGTTAGTTTGATATTTAATTTAGATGATTTTAAAATGTTTAAGTACTTTTTTTTATATATTTTAGAACATGAGGGTCTAATCTCTATTTTATTTCAAACATTAAAGTCCAAAAGTGACTTTTAACTTTGACATATACTATTGATATAATGTGTTAATTAACAATCCCCTTACATGAAGTTGTTATCCATATGAAAGTGTTGTCCATATATTTACTTCATCATCATTTCAATGAGGAAAATTAAGAAAATTGTGTGCAAAAATGAAGATTTCCACAAAATTTTTAACATTCAAATTTTTAGTAAAATTAAAAATTAATGTACTTTATTTTTAGATGTAGTTAAAAAAAATTTCTTCGTAGTAGGTTTCTTTAATATTCTTAATGTTAAAATGAGTTATTTTGGAGTTGGAGTATCATCTATACTTCATTGGTTCTAATTGATGATGTCTAGTTATGATAAGAAGACTATTTCTTATTATACCATATTATGTTAAAGCATGTGGTTTGTTTGCAATTAACAATTTGGGTTAGGCGAATTTGATTGTAAGATTGACTACTTCTAGTTTAAACAATAGAAAACATTAAATAACTCATTTTGCCCTTAAGATTTTCCTTTTCTGGAAAAACACTTCCCACTTGGATTTTTATCCAGCCATTTGGCTCAACTAGGTAGCCTTTGTGTAACATCCCGTCACCGATGGGATGGGTACAGTTCATTTTATGCGTATTTGACATGTGCATATATTATTGAATTGTGTATAATTGGAAATGATTATATTGGCATTTGTACGTACGTACATGTATGATATATTCCGATTTGATTTAGATAACTTGGATTTGGAGATGATTAGGCATGTATGATAATTAGGTCAAATTTGGTTCGAGGATCGAATTTGAGTTAGAAATGAGATTTAGAAATTGTATTATGAAATTGGAGCGTATGATAATAAGTTTTCTATTTTTATGGATTTATAGAAATTTTTCTAGAATTTTCGGAGTAATAGGCTCGGACCGGGAAATTGATCAATAACTGGTTATTTGAATGTCCGGTTCTGAAATTGATTATCCAATGGCACGGACAGGTTAGATATTTGATTTGAGGAATTAGGGCTTAGCCATTGGAATTCGGGAGAAATTAGAATTAGAAATTGGATCGAGGTGTTTCGGTCTGGCCTTGTGGCAATTCCATTTGCCAAACAATGCCTTAGAGTTTTGGTTTAAAAACCTAACCCTTTGAATTTCTTTGTCTTCCACGATACTTTCTTCCTCCTCCTTCTTCGTGGCTTCTTTCTTCTTTCCTTGGATCGTTTCTGGATTTCTTTGTGCTGCTTGCTTTCATCCTTTGTCCTTGATCATTTCCTTGGCTTGGGGGAAGAATAGAAGAGATGGAATGGGTTTGAGTTTGGTGATAGCCGTGGGTGTCGTGAGCTTTGATTTGGTGTGATTCTTGAAGATTTGGAGCTCTTAATCAGGTAGGTTGCTTTGATCTTGTCCTATATAGTTTGAGTGGTTGATTTATAAAGTTGGATTGATGATTTAATGTGTTTATTAGAGGATTTTGTGTTTAGGGTTTCCGATTATGGTTTTCGGTGGATTTAGGGTTTAGATTTGGGAATATTGCTTGTTTGATGAAATTGAGGTTAGGGAATGTTGTAGGATGTGTATGGAATTATTTAGGAGTAGTTGGTAAAGAAAAATCTGGGATTTGAAACGGTTATCAGTCGAAAATCTGGGATTTTCTGGGTTTTCTGGGCGTGTATTTCGTCGCACGCCGCGGCGTATGACGAACACGCCGCGGCGAGCGGAATCGCGCAGCACGCCGCGACGTGCGTGGCGTGCGCGCCGCGGCGACGAGAATCGCGCGGTTCGCCGCGGCGAGACGCGCGCTGCGCTGCGGCGAGGAGAAGCCGCGTGTGTCGCGGCGTACGCGGGCGTACGCTGCGACAAGGAGGGCGCTTCGCCGCGGCGCAGCGAACTTGGAAGCTCGCCGCGGCGTGTGAGCTGGTGCCGCGGCGAGGTAGGCTTTTGGTCCGAAAATGAAATGAGGGTTTTAATCAATTGGGGTTTTGATCAAGTAAGGATCCAATTGGCTAGGGATTAAATTA
>JANTPM010000003.1:33043811-33059093 GCA_025434745.1 Erythroxylum divaricatum
AATTATAATAACAACAATTACAATAATTAATATTAATTATATCAATAATAATTGTTATTACAAAAATTATAATAATATGATAATTAATGTTATTAGAGTTACAAATACACTTCATACAAATATTAATACAATTATGAAATAAGCAATGAATTATATCTTTTCAATATATTATACTACAGGAGTATTTTTGTCATTAAACACTGTTTTTTATACTATCTACTGCAACCAAACATATTTTTGTCCTAAAAATAGGAACAATTTTTTCTGTTCTGTCTATCACAATCAAACACCTCACTATCTTCAATTTTTGTTATGTTCTATATTCAAATTTTTGTCTCGTCCTGTCTCTACGTATCGAAAGCGCTAACCAAACAAATAGGAAATGTCATCAGTTATAACCCTCGTATGCCTAATAATTGCTTTTACCATTATTTAGTTTGTTTTTATTTTTCTAAGATTTACTTGTTGGCCTCCGACTGTGACATTATTTCCTTAAACCCTTACAAAGGCCTCCTCAGACACCCACTGCGCCGTCGTCGCCGCTGCCACCATCGTAATGAGTCTAATAGCAGGGTCGTACGAGAAATTCATATGGGGTTTCAAACTCAAACCCTCAAAACACGATCTCTCCCAAAGCACCCTCACTCTCACCCAAACCTTCTCATATCCATCCCACCTCGGCCCCATCACCGCCGCCGCCGCCGCCGGACCTGTGGCAGCCTCGGGCTCCTCCGACGACACCATCCACCTCTATGACCTATCTTCCGCCGCCTCCCTTGGATCTCTCCACCACCACACCGCTTCCGTCACCTCACTCTCCTTCTTCACTCCTCCCTCCCTCTCCTTTCCCCGCAACCTCCTTTCCGCCGCCGCTGATGGCTCCGTCTGCATCTTCGACGCCGATCCTTTTGTCCATCTCAAGACCATCAAAGCCCACAAGAAGGCCATCAACGACCTGTCGGTCCACCCCTCTGGGAAGCTGGCGATTTCTGTTGGGAGAGACGAGTGCTTGGCGATGTTGAATTTGGTGAGGGGAAGGAGGAGTTTTTATTGTCGGTTAGGGAAGGAGGCTAGTTTGTTGAAGTTTGATCTGGGTGGTGAGAGGTTTTTTATGGTTACTGAGCAAAAAATTGGAATTCACGAGGCTGAAGATGCGAGGTTGGTTGTTGAGCTTGAGTGTCCTAAAAGAGTTCTTTGTGCTGCGCCTGGTGAGGTTAGTTTTTGATTTTTGAATGATTTTGGAAATAATTGGTAATTGTTAAGCGGATGAAGTAAGGTTTCGGACTTGCATGTTGATCTCGTTTCAATAGAAAATATCAATAAAGATTAGGTTTTTGTTACTTTAGAGATGAAGTTTGTTTCATGTAGGGCTTCTCTGGCCTTGTGCAACAGATTTTCGTTTGATGTAGCAAATTTCCTCGTCACATGGAAATACTTATTATTTTACTAGTTTTGTGAGAGATGTTTATAAGCTGCACAAACTTATAGGTATGGCTTTTGGTAAGAGCATAGACAAGTTACAAACAGTATGATATGGGCTAGGTTTATTTACTGAAGATAATGGGTCTTCCAAAATGGAGTTTTCTTTCTTTAACAATTTCAAATCTTTCTTCTGTATACTGTATATCTACGTTGTGCTTGACAAAAGAGGGTGGCAGCATAATGGACTCCACAAGCATACAGTAAATTTGCTATACAAACAAGCTATCGACAATGATTACAAAATGCAGATGATAGGGGAAACAGTGCCTTCTGTTACTACACTCAGGACTATCAATATCTGTTGTCTATATGCTTGATCAATTGATTGTTTAATCTATATGCTTGATCAATTGATTGTTTAATTTTGAAAATACGCAAAAATCAGTTGAGTTATTTATTTCAAACATCACAAGAAATACCCAACTTGGGAAGCTCAAGTTTTTTCTTAAGATGCTATACCAATTTTTGTATCTCTAACCACCGGAAAGTCAGTGTACAGTACTAGGAAAAGACAAAACATGATACTAATAGAAGATCAATTTAAAGCACTGATTTGGGTTCTTATTAGCTAAGTTCATTATACTTTTTAATAAGCATTTTACGTCTTTAAATTTGGCAGAATGGACTTCTGTTTAGTGGGGGTGAGGATCGGAACATCACTGCATGGGATACAAAAAGTGGTAAGAGTGCATATTGTATTGAGGATGCGCATTCTGCACGCATTAAAGGTATTGTAATTCTGACAAGAAATGATGGTGTTGGTGCTGATGATCCATATCTATTGGCCTCTGCTTCATCGGATGGGGTTATTCGTGTTTGGGATGTTCGCATGGCTTTCAAGGAGAAGCCAAATCCATTGGCTGAGGTCAACACAAAATCCAGGTTGACTTGTCTTGCCGGATCTTCTCTTCGGTGTGAGTACTGTACTTGTCTAATATAGTTTCCTTCTCATTTCCTCTACTATCAAATCAGCATTACGTCTGTTATCTGGTTGCCTATTTCCTTTCCTTCATTAATACAAGTTTGCTATTGTCTTCCTTTTCTTTTTGGGCCATCCTTTTCCTGATAAGCTGCAGTTTTTTGTCAACTTTTGTTCACACAAATGGCGTTCGTGGTCATGGTTTTGTTTTCCTTGACTGTACAAATTGATTGCTTTTCATTATCTAGTGGGCTTTCATGAGAGTCAATAATGATTTACTGGTTTCTCTCATTGCCATGAACTGTCGGATGCCATCGCTTCTGTTTTCTGTTAAAAGGATACACTGTCCTGCTCTGGTGATTCAATCTTTAGTCTTCTTATTTTGCTTCTGATCTCTCACAGCTTCAAAGCGACCGCAGATGGGAAAAGCTGTTCAAAAAGAAAAGGTGGATGCAGCAGTGGAAGATTCATAGCATAAAACAGTTGCAGAATTAGGACTTGGTGTAAACTGTCTAAAACTTGATGTGTATATCACACAATGGTTGTGGTTTCTGTTGATTCCACTCAATTTTGACGTTGGAAGAGTTTGTTCGTAGTTAACATCTTTAGATATAAACATGGCTGGCTCCTGGATCGTGCTTACCGAGTATGCACTAGGGACAGTTTCGAAGTCGGACTGCTTGCTTTGTAGCAGTAGTATGGAAAAGCTATGTAGATTACGCAGTAAGCTGCAGACCCTCGAGTTTGTTTTTTTTTTTTTTTTTTGCATACGATGGATTCATTTTCCAGGCACCAAGTACGGATGAAAGTGAAAGAGACAGTGCCCCAAGTAAATTTTAGTGAATTTACAGTTTTTAAGTGAATAAGGTGTGATTGAGATTGGGAGTTTAAATCATGCAAAAAGGAAAAGGTAACGTTATAAAGTTGTCTTATGGTCCAAACTCTAGAAGGGTGTACCGATAAATTTTAGGAGGTACACCCACTAAATGTTCTTAAGTTACTATGCTTTGTGTTTCACACTAGTCTTAAGTCTTTTATTTATGTCAATCGATTGTTATATTTAATGAAAATATATTAAACAATTAATAAACATTGCATGCTTAGATTCTAACTTGGTTTCCATAAAATAATTAACGTGTTCAAACTAGAATTTGTATTTCTTGCTCGAGTGTTATGATTCAAGTTGGTATTTACCAACATTATGAATATTGTACCAGTATTCATACCGGATTTAATTCTATTACGGTACTATATCGGTATTGATCAATATTGGGTATTATTTCAAATCATTTTTTAAATTTATAAAATGATTCTTAAAATTTTAAAATTTCAAAATGGTTCTTTAATATATTGTAGTGTATAATCTATAATTTATCAAATTGTTTCTAAAAATCATAATAATTGAAATTTAAAATAACAATAATTTATTTATTTTTATAACATTATTTTTCACATATTTGTAAAATTATGAGTTTAATTTAATAAAAATTAACTTAAATTCATATACATTATAAAGACAATGTTTTTTTAATTACCATAATATTTAGTTTTTAAAAATAAATTATATTAATAAAATTAAAAATTTGTACATGTTTCATAAAACAAGCAAGTCATACATGATACATCCCTCCACATTGCAAAAAATATTTAATATCTCAATAGGTTCTTACATGTCTACATCTTGATTTCTCTAGAACTTTTACAAAGAAAGTCTAGGTTTCTCTAGAGGTTGCTTTACTGTCTCCTCACATATCTTATTCAAACCATTTTTTTCTTCTAGTCAAGAGTTTAGAAATTAAAAAACAACCACGTTTTGACTGTTGTATAACAATCACCACTCACCTAAAAAGATACTAAAATAACTGAATTGCGCCAATGTGGTATATTTAGGGGAATTGTGCGTGGTTTCTTAGTCTGTGGTAGAGGGTGACGAGTAGCATTGAAAGTTTTGGGTTTATGAATATTGTTTTTAGATCTGGTAATTATCGGATGAAGATTGGTAGATTGGTTTTGTTGTTATGATGATAAGGAGAGAAAATTAGATGGTGCCATTGGTGATGAACAAGTGGGCTGCTGAGAAATTGACGATGAAGTTTCTGCATGGGCAGACAGTGCTGGTCGTACAGGTGATGCCATAGTGGGAATAATTGATGAGATAGAGGTGGAGATGTAATGGTGTCGGAGGTGAAGGAGATAGACGATTGGTTGAGTGACGTATATGGAAATTGATCATCAATGAAGACAACATGACTTGATGTATATATTTTATTTGTGCTCAGATTAAGGCATAGGTATGCAAACTGAGTTGAGGAGAAGCCAACAAAGATACATGGCGTAGATTTGGGTTGAAGTTTATGCATGGTGTAAGGATGAATCCAAAGAAAACAGAGACAACCAAAAGAGTGTAGATGCTTGTAACTGGGTGTCTGATTAAACAATTTTTCAAGCGGAGTTTTCATACTTAGTATTGATGTGGGTAAGCGATTGATGAGATAAACAATGGTGCGGGTGGCATAGGACTAGTAGGTTATAGGGAGTTTGCTATGATGAAGAAGAGCTCTAATGGTTTCAACTATATGGCGATGATGACGTTCAGATATCCCATTTTGTTTAGGAATATGTGGTGGAGTTATAATGTGATTGATACCGTAGATGGCCAAAAAATGTTTTAGTTTGATAAACTCCCCTCCATTATTAGAGTATAAGGTTTTGATAGGAGTTTCAAATTGGTTTTCAACAAGCTTTCGAAAGGTAGCAAATCTAGACAAAACATCTGATTTGTTTTTTAACAAGTAAACACACGTATATTTAGTAAAGTGATCAACAAAAATTACATAATAAAGAAAACCATCAACGGAAACCATCGGAGCAGGACCCCAAACATAAAAAAATATTATTTCTAAAGGTTTAGAACTTTGTAAATGATGAGCTGAAGATTGAATTTTGTGACTCTTTGCACACTAACAAGAAACATACACATAAGATGATACCATATATGATCCTAACTTGTGGTTTGATTGAAGAAAGTTAAACACTTTATTAGATGGGTGACCTACTATGTGATGGAGTACTAGTGGACTTGGAAGACTGGTATGAAAAGCAACTAGTTTGCTCATCGGAAGACATAGATCATATAGATCATTGTGGCATGATCCTGTAACAAGTACTGTCTGGGTTTGCAAATCCTTCACTTGAAAGTAGTTAAGAAAGAATTCAATAGATATGTTATTTTTGGTGCACAATCTTTTAATCGAAATAAGATTTTTATCTATTTTTGGCACATATAGAACGTTGTCAAAGAGGATCGATTTAGATGTAGTGGGAAGAGAGAAACTACCAATATGATCTATTGAAACTTCATAACTATCTCCCACCTGCAAATTATCATCCCCTCTGTACGGTGAATGCATGGACAAATTATTCAAGTCGTTGGTGACATGATGAATAGCACTCGAATTAAGAATCCACTGTCCTTTGGAAGATGATCCTTCCGTGTGAATATTATAAGCACCTGGACCATGATTTGTACATTGAGTAGACTGTGTATGTCTAGTTTGATTTTTGATTAGCTTCCCATATAGTAGCCAACAGGTCTTGGTTGTGTGATGAGATTTGTCACATTATTGGAAAATGATCTCTTGCTGGTCGGGCATGCCATGAGTAACGAGTGAGCTTGGATTGTTGGTTTTGATTACTGGTGGTTGACTTGATGATCCAGTTTTGTTGGGATGATCATAGCATCATCGGTAGCCTAATCACTGTTTGCATAAGACATGCATAGATGGTGCCTGAACAGATTCTTCTAGTCGTGATTGCCTCTCCATAAACTACTCAAAGTCAACAAGCTTTTCATGCAGATCATCAAAACCAACTGGAGTCTCTTGAGCACGAATCGCAGCACTAACATCTTTGAAATCAGCAAACAAACCATTCAAGTGTGGATTACTAAATCTGTATCATCTATTGGTGAACTGACAATTGCAATCTCATCTGCAATGCCCTTGATTTCCTTCAAATATTCGGAAATAGTCCTACTTCCCTTCCGAATACAAATAAGTTTTTCTTTAAAAGAGTGAACAGAGCCAAGAAGTGTGGCAATATCCGGTTCCGAACTTGTTGCAGTTGGACAAGGACTGGTTCCATCAACATATCCTTTAACATGTAACCGATGAGTAGTGCACTAACCTATACTCTCCAAGCAGGAAAATTGCACCATTTAATTTGGAATCAGATGAAAAACCTGTGTTGAACATGATCAGGTTTTGAGGGATTGTGGCTTCAGTATTGACAGCAAGTGTAGCTGTAGCTGCAGATTCAGTGTCTTAAGACATGTTTTGTGTTTATGTTGTTTAGGAGATAGAGATGGAAGTGGTTTAGGAAAAAGATTATAATGTCGTTAAGCCAGTTGCTCTGATAACATAAAAGAATACTAAAATAACTCGAGAAAGGTTGTGATTGTACTACACAATGTAAATGAAATATATACAAAAGGATTGTTGTGACAGACTGAATGATGAAGTATCTAAGAGGATATACATGAATAATAAAGTATCTATGTGGGTATACATTGCAGATATACAATAACTAGTTCCTATTATCACCAGCCTACTTTTATTACAGTTGTGTCTCTCACTCTATCTTTGTCTGTCTTTGTTGTGTTAATAGATGGAGATGGAGAAGAGCTCATGGGACCAATGGGTAGAGGAAACACTTTTGATGCTTAATTCACTCAGAATTCTTCATTCTCTTAGACCCATTTACCTCTCAAGCGACCCACATCGGTAAGGATCGATCCTCAGTTGAAATCTTTGGGTAATTTTGACTTATTTTCTTTTTCTCTTTTGCAAGTAAGTTTGGCTATATATTATTGATCGATGTTGCACTGGTTTCTTATGCCTCACACAGAAGAGTGGAGAGTTATTGGAGAGAGAGAAATAGAAGTGGAGGAAGAGACGATGGTCAAGAGTCGCCGGAGAGGACAGTCATCGAAGAGGAGAACTAAGAGAGAGAGAGAAAGTGAGAACAACAGAGTAGCGTTGGGATATGGGATTCAAGGATTTTTTTGTGTGCAAAATAGTCTTTTGAAACTTTAAAATTTATAGTATTGGTCAGTTTTTCAAATATCAGTCATTATCAGATGCAATTGTCGATACCTATCGATATCAACAACTGGTACTTTTATACTTAGTTTCGTACCATTTTTGGTCGTTACAGTACAAAACTCAACTTTGGTATTTGCCTCCAAGATCCATTTATAAAATATGTTTAAATTTTAACAAATATAGTGTTTTTTAAATTATTAATTCATTGATAAAATTGAATCCAATTCTAGCATACAAGTTTAACTTGGCTAGCTAAGAAACCAACTTAATGAAGAGATAATAGTATAGCTTAAGCAACCATAAAGTAGTTAGTATAGCTCAAACAACTATATAGTAGTGCAACTCTTAGCAACTTTGTGCGCCAATAAAATAAGGAGAAATTCTTAATGATGCAGAGTCTTCCAAATTATAAATCCCACAAACGAAACAGATGGGGACTCATTGAGCATGCCAAGTTACAGGCTAAAGTAGTTATCTTACTATTTTAGAAGTTTTTGCATTAAGTTTTCATAGGATTCTTATTCCTTTCAAAAGATTTTCTTGTTTATATTACTCCATATATAGTAGACTAAGGTTTTAAAAGCCAACTTAAACATTTTTAAATCTTCTCGTCTAAAGTTTCAATTTGGATGCCTAAAATATTTTCTCAAACAATGAAGAATAGTTAAACTAACGAACCTCTGGTCTCTAACTTGTTTTTAATTACAAGTCAAAATATGAAAGAGTTAGATGGGACAATGGAAGAATCCCATATCGATTTGTTAATGTTGCTTGACTAGAGGCCCCAAATAAAGTTCTTTATATAAGGTTGAAGATAACTTCTAGAAATCATTAAAAAGCTAGTAAATTTCATCAGGCTTGGATGAATTTGGAGTGTACTAAGGTAAGATATCTCCAAAAGCTCTAACCCGACAAGATATCTCCAATAACTCTAACCCTTTTTAAAAGATGAGCTTAACAGTTCCAAGTTTTTTTTGGTTGATTAGTTCCTCCATTTTGGTATTTACAGGTATATGGAGCCTAAGAGAGTTCTTCTAGCTTGTATAGTGGACTTCTTTCATGCCAAAAGTTAAACTAGAAAAAGTTATTTTCCCTATCCCCTGTCTTGTGCTTGATGAAAGGTTGTTGGAAAATCCCTTAGGTTTGCAGATTCTTACGAAATAAATGATCAAAGACTAGGTCTTAGGCAAATTTGATTATGATATTTAGTGCTTGATTTTAGGAATCAGTTTAGAGATATTATTGTGAGAGCTATCAAATACATTAAATTTTCTGATATATTTCCGCTTTATATAACGAGCTATGTTGTTGTCAATAAATGAAAGTCTTTTTCATATATGTCTCTTCCTAAAAAACACCAACAATTGGTATCAGAGCTCTCTTGATCTTAAGGGATTGCTAAACCTACAAAACTATAACTCATAACTCATTCTACGCTTTCTCACATCACAAATCAAAACCCACACGCCAATGGATTTAGAATCATCATTCACTGCCACTACTTTGCCGGTGTTTGATAGTAGAAATTATCTAAGTTTGATGTTCGAATGGAGGCCTTCCTTGAAGCAAATGACTTATGGGAAGCTATAAATGAAGGCTATGACGTTTCGAACTTGCCTGCAAATCCAACGGTGGCTCAAATCAAAATCCACAAAGAAAAGAAATAGATAAAATCCAAAGCAAAAGCTTGCTTATTTTTAGGAGTCACACCAACAATTGTTTTCATAATCATGACGCTCAAGACGAGCAAAGAAATTTGGGATTTCTTAAAAGATAAATATGTAGGGAACGAAAGAATCAAAGGAATGCAAATGCTCAACTTTATTAGAGAATTTGAGATACAAAAAATGAAAGAGTCAGAAACAATCTAGGATTACTCTAACACACTCATTGCCATTGCCAATAACGTAAGATTTTTTGGTTCTAATTTTGATGATTCTGGAATAGTTAAAAAAATTCTAGTCACCATCCTAGAAAGATTTGAGGCTACAATTTCATCACTCAAAAACTCAAAGGATTTGGCAAAATTTAGTTTGGTAGAATTGTTAAGTGCATTATAGGCACAAGAACAAAGAAGACTCATAAGGCAAGAAGGAATCGTGGAAGGCTATTTTCTAATAAAGTCATACAATAAAAGAGGATTAATAACAACAATGCTCAGAGTTTTCCACCATGTTCATATTGCAAGAAAATAAATCATCCAAAACACAAGTACTGGTAGAGGCCAGATGTAAGATGTAATAAGTGTGGATAACTAAGACATGTTGAAAGGATATGTAAAGCGCAACAAAATATGAGAAAAGCTAAGCAAGCTGTAAACGATCAACTTGAGGAGGATGAATTATTTTAACATTAAAGCTCTATAACTCCTAAGGGAAGGAGGAGTTTCTTGGAAAATCCCTTAGATTTGCAGATTCTTATGAAATAAATGATCAAAGATTAGGTCTTAGGCAAATTTGATTATGATATTTAGTGTTTAATTTTAGGAATCAGTTTAGAGATATTATTGTGATAGCTATCAAATAATTAGATTTTTTTTTTATATTTCAACTCTATATAATGAGCTATGTTGCTGTCAATAAATGAGTATCTTCTCTGTACATATATCTTCCTAAAAAAACCAACAAAGGTTGAATAAATTCCCTCTCTAGTAGAATTTGCTTTGAGTTCAAAGAACAACATTGCTATGGCTTGATTGTACAAATGTTTTTGATCTTTACAAAAATATATGTGCATCTATTAGACCTAAAACATCTCTTTATCAAAACAAATTCTCTAAGTCTTTTTACTAAAAGGATTTTGCATATGATTCTAGAGCTTGTGATGCTTAGTCCTTTACTAACTTTTAGTTTTATTTTAGTCTAGCTTACCTCAAAATAATTTTGTCTGGATGGAATTAGTGCCACTCTACAGGAAATATTGAATAATTCAGTCAATTGATTTTAGTATCTCCTATAGTATAATTAAGTAAGAAAACTAGTAAGTGTAAAGGTAACTAAGCATAGAAATCACCAGTTAAAGTCTTCCCCTATAGGATAAGAATTTACTGTGCCAATTGTTAGCTTCATCTGGATTGATTCAACGAAAGGTAGACATTCCACATAGGTTAACTTCCTTACTGTGATTGGTAATCTTAGTATTTTGTCAAAAGTTGGAGATGTTTGCTACCTTTTAGTAGTGGCTATACCATTAGTTTCAACATTAACTCCTATAAAGAGGAAAATTGAGCTTTTACTCGAGATTAACTTCAAACGTAATATTTAAAGATATCTAGGTAGTTGAGCATAAAGGCAAGTGATATGTGACTAGTACCATAGAGAAATAGTAAATCATTTGCAAACATCAAGCTAGAAATCCTAAGTCTCTTGCACTTATAATTAAATTTAAGTTTGGTTCTCTAGAGATAGATAACTTTATTAGTCGAGAAAAAACTTATATCTTTAATGCAACAAAAAAGGTAAAAGTGAATCACCTTGTCTAATTCTCTTGGTTGCTTTAAATACCTCAGTAGGTTCACCATTTACAAGTTGAATAGAAGGTTAAAGTAACCTACAATCTCATCCAATGGACAGATTTTTAGGGAAAACATAAGCTTGCAATGAGTTGAAGAGGAAGTTCTAGTTTAAAGAGTCAAATTCTTCTGCAAAATCAATCTCTATGATGCAACTCTTAATTTGTTTTTTTCAAAGTGATAGCCCTTAAAAATATCCTAGGCAAATAGAATGTTGTCCCTAATATTTTTTATGAACAAAGACACTCTAAGTAAGACGTATGATGTTTGGCATTATATCTTTCAACCTGTTTGTAAGGATCTTCAAAATCAACTTATATATAACATTACAACATGCAATTCTCCTAAAGTCTTACAAGTTAGATGTATTCGCCATTTTTGGAATAAGACATATGTAAGTCATATTTAATTTAGTGAATCTTTTCCCCCAATTAAAGAAATCAATCACTAAGTTGATGATCAAATCCTTAGTTTGATCCCATGTTCTTTGAAAAAAAATAACATTAAAACCATCTCCTCTAATGCCTTATCTGGATGGATGTTAAAAAGAGTGTTCTTAATTTAATCTCTAGTCACATTCTTCATGGTTAGTTCATTGGATAATTGAGCTATGATGTCCTTTAGAAGCAACTCTATAGTGGAGTTAGTGCCAAATAGCTTCTTGAAGTAATCATAAGTGATTAAATCACTAGTTTTTTGGTAGGGACGTGATCTTGTTCTTGTTCCGTTTAGCTTGAATGACATTATAGAAGAATTTAGTGTTCTTATCTTCATCTTTTGACCATTGAATCCTAAATTTTTCACCAGTTGTAATTGGTCGTTATTAAGGGAAGTTGTATAATTACTTAGTGTTTTAGTTTTTAGTATTTTATGTTTAGGGCCCGTGGGATTAATAAAAAGGCATTGTTAGGAATTGCAAAGGGCATTGCAAGCATCATCCTTGTCCATAAGTAAATGGTTTTTATTCTTCTCCTAAATAAAATTGAGCTCATTCTTTATTACTTATAGTTTCTATTGACATATAAAAGCATGAGAGCCCTTGGCTGTAACATTAAGATCTTTTTCAATAGACCCTCTAAAGTTAGGGTGGCTCAAAAGAGAATTAAAAACTAGAAGGGAGACTTCGTCTTGCTCCCTGAAACTCTTATTTGTATAAAATAAAAGTGTGATAAGAAGTTAGCTAATTACAAAAGGTTGTTAAACTTAATAGGAATCCTAAGAGCTAGGCAGGGTTAACCATGAACTTGTCTAGTTTTTATCATTGAAACCCATTAGCCAACTTGCTTATTGTGCAAGGTGAAAAATTACCATTGAAGCTCAGTTCAACTAGGTTTATATTCTTAATTGTAGTGCAAAGATCTTCATTCCTGTTCTTTATAAGATTATTATAACCTTGAACTTCTAAAGCAGATGTTGTACAATTAAAATCAATAATTATAGCCTAAGGGATTAAAGGGTTTAAGTTTAAAAGAGATAGTTCATCCTACATCTTCTTCTTGCAGAAATCATAATTTGAACCATATATGATAGTAATATGGATGATTGAATGGGATTATAAGAGAAGTGCCTCACAATGTAGGATTTGTCAAAAAAAGGTCCATCTTTAAAGTTGAAAAGCCTAAGGGTAAAGAGAGATAATGATATAAATGTTATAATAAGCTCCATGGTTGCTAAGAGTTGTCCAATTTTTCTCTAGAAACCAAAGACCATTGTGGAATTAGTTTTCTTTTATGTTAGTTTATAGCAAGCCTAAAATGTGGCTACTTAAGGATGAGGAACTCCTTAAGAGTATGTTGTTTATTAAGGCTATTGATGCCTCTCACATTCCATATTAGGAAATTTATTTTTATGGGAGTTAAGTTCCTTCCTGCTTATTGATTTCCTATTATGGTTGGTGAAGCTTATAGAAGGTTAAGAGTTGTTGAACTTATTATTAGAAAAGTCTCTATGTTTCTCAGCATCAACAACTTGGTCTAATGACATCTTCTTATCCTCTTTGTCACTATATTCTAGTATCACATGTTTCTCATCTTTTCCTTGCGTAAAAGGATTTCGGCTTATTCCTTATGGTGTAATAGGTTCCATTACTTCTTCATCAATCATTGGAACTTCATCTTTCTTCTTGGTTTGATTCCTTAAGTGGTTAACTTACTGAACATTATCTTCATTATAACTCTTCTGAGTTGCAGATTTTATCCCCAGAGACTTTGATGACAGTTATGGTTGGTTGGTAGTTTTAAATTTTCCTTGCCTACATTCATATTAGTCAAGTTGGAATCTTGTAGAAGTATCATGTATTTAAGTTTCCAAACTTGGACTTGGTCTCTTTTTGTTGGTTTCCATGGATAAGTAGATTTTAGTGTATCATCTACCAGTATACCATCCTTCGCTGACCTTTTTATTTTGATAACCTCAAAGAGCTCCTTGTCAAGATCAACTTCAATACATATGCATGTGAAACTAATTCTATTAGGGTTGTCACGTTTTCATCCAAGATTATAGGGCGTCTAACGGAGCTAACAATATGGCTTATACCCTCTGCTGACTCGTATCTGAGGGGTATGTTAAACTAGATAGGGATGAAATTTAGCCTAATGTTATCCAAATACAGCTTTGTTCTCACATTTTTAAAACGTAATAGGTCTATTTTGAATATTCTAAGGTCCTTGTTTAATAACCTTATCCCCTTTATCCTTTGAGGTGAATTTAAAAATAAAGCAATCTTTTTGACTTATCAAGACACTGTCCATTCCTAATCATCTCTAAGTGGTATTCACCTAGTGGTTTACCTATGAAAATGATAATCTCTTAATAAGAAAATAGCCCACAACAACCAATTACCAATTCTTTGCCCCTCATTAGAGAATCTCTTGAGGTGGAGATACTAGGGCATTAACCTAGGTCTTAATAATATTCTTAAGCTTACTATAAAGGTGAGTGTGTCTCCAACCACTTTGTTCTAAGCTACTTTAGTGTGCATAACCTTTGCATTATCAACATATGGTGTTATGGGAATGGTTGGAGCATGGGGAAAGCAAGGAATGCTTGGTGGGAGATGTGGTCGTGAATAAAAGGGTCTATTTCTAAGAGTGAGAGGGAAGTCGGGTGAAATAAATTAAAAATAATATTAGAAAGAGATGGAGGGGTATCAGAAACAGTCTCTTTATTACATAGGAGTAAGGTTGCGTATTATTAGACCTCTCCAGATCTCGCTTTATTGCGAAAATTTAGATTGTGTGTGATAATGATGATAACGATGAACGTTAGAAAGGGATGGAGGGCTCTCTCACTATATTCTCTCGCTTACCAATTCTTCTTTAAGCTATGCTTTTGAAAATTTTATTAAAAGAAAAGAAATATTTAAGATTTATGTTTAAAATTTGACCAACCATAATATCAAATATACATTTTATTTCGGGTCATTTAATAAATAGGGTTGAGAAATAAGTACACTGGTCTTTTGTCGTGACTATGCACCATATAAAATAATTTTATTACAAGTTAATTCTATTACTCATTTTAAATTAAGAGATAAAATAATTTTAAATTAAGTAATTAATATTCGTACCATTATATTTTTTTTAAAATTTATGTCCTTATAAGTCATTTTACACATAAACAGCTAATACTAAATAACAAAATTTACCAAACATCAAATGACAAATAGTTAATGTAATTAGCTCGTCAAATCAGTTGATAGAATCAGCTATCAACTAATAGCCGATAGAATCAGCTAACAACTAATACAATCAGTTGATTGCTAAACAAGGCCATAAGTTGTTTAAACTTGATGAAAGTGTCAACTAAGTTCGGGATGGTTTTCCTTTTCAACAGGCTAGGACTGTGTGCATCCTTTTGTGGCTTTGTAGAATTGCATCAAAGTGAACCCTAATGCTTTTTCTAAGGATGTTTTGGAAGATGAAGAAGCAGAGAAGAAACAGCAGGAACAACCATAGCCATTGATATAAATTTAATATCAAAATTTTGTGTAAATTGATTCTGTATAAAAACACAAGTTTCTAACTATGTAGCAATGACTAATGATGTCAATTAAAGACATCATAAATTTTCAATTGAATTTTTAAATTGATTTTAAAATAAATTCATCAAGACTTATTATAATTTTCATTTTTAAAATTGTTAAAATACTTAAAGTATAACTTCTTAATCATGTATTAGTGAATAAATTTAAACTTTAATTATAAGGTATTAAAACCTAACTTACAACCATTTTGTTTTATCCATAACACTCTCTTTTTTTATTTCAT
>JANTPM010000003.1:33059744-33076095 GCA_025434745.1 Erythroxylum divaricatum
TTATTATTATTATTATTATTATTATTATTATTATTATTATTATTATTATTATTATTATTATTATTATTTTCGGGATAGAAAACAGGGATATTTTGATTTTCTGTTGAAGAAAACATGTTGTCATTTTTCAAAGAAACGATGTTTTCTGGTTTATATAAAACTATTGTGGTTTTTTTTTTTAATTTTTAGAAACAAAAAATCGCAATAGAATAAACCAAACACGTTTTACTTACCTGTTTTTCTTTTTACAAAAAACGACAACAAAAAACAGGAAAAAAAACAAAAACAAACAGCCCCATTGTCTAATTAATACATGAGTAGATTCTCGAGAAAAACCAATAAATTGTAGCATTTGTTTTCTTTTTTTTTGTGAAATTTATGTTTTTCAAAATTTTGGTTTTAATTTTCAAAAAAATCGACCGATTTATTAAGACACCGATTTTTTTTTCTTATAAGTGTTATAAGCATAAGTTGGACTGAAAATTAGGCATATTTGTATTGATTCTTGTGAATTGACCGATTTAGTCTAATTTTTAAATCATTGATTAATATTATAAATGATAAAAATATTATTTTTATAAAATAATTTTTATTTAATAATAATATATTAACATTGACTAATAATTACTAAATAATAGTATCTATGAGGATTAACGAACACATTAATAGTTTTTAAATATAGAACTCGAAAGTAAGAGTAGAGATGACAAAAGGACTCGAGTTGGTTCGAATTCAAAATCAACAAGTCAGACGGGTTGATCAGGCCTAAGATCCTGTTTTATTAACTGCGAAAAATTCAACCGGGATCGGGCCTAGGCCGAGCTCGACCTATCGCTATCCCTACGTAACAGTCCTAAAACATTCAACCGAAGAAATACTTGAGATCACACAAAGCACCTTCGAACCCGATCCGTTTGGTATAAGCTGTAGAAGTTGTTCAGCCCGGCCTAAGCCTGGCACAGCCCATTGCGTACCAGTTTTTTCATGCGAAGAAGTAATTGTTATCACACAAGCACGTTCAGCTGATCGTTTGGGGAAAAGGTGTAGGAGTTGACGATGGGTGAACAGCACCAACAACTACAACCTCCGCCGTCTGAATCCACCCTTCCGGCTGAGTTGCCGTCGACTCAATCGGACCCTTTGCTACCACCACCTTCTCCTCCGCCTCCTTTCGATCCCAGTCGAAGTAACTTTCTTTCTCTCTTTCTTCCATTCTGGTTTTGGGCGATCTGTGATTTAGGGTTTACTGCTACTATTTTGTGTTCTTTGCCTTCTTGGGATATTAAACAATAATGCGTTATTGATCAATCGAGTTTTTATGTATTGAATCCGTGATAACCATTTTCCTTGTATCAATTTCTTTGAAGTTTAATCACACAATTTTTCTTTTCCTTGGAAATAATCTCACACACAACTTTTATTGTTTCAATTTAGTGCTAATTGATTAATTCACTGAAATTCGTGTCTTTGTTGTGACTGTATGAGTTTGATAAGGTTTCCTTTCCAATTTTGAAGTGATTGGTATCATCAAGAGGAAAGCATTGATAAAAGAGTTGGCGTCAGTATACCACAATGAGTGCCTCCATTATTGTAGAGAACTCTTGGAACTTCAGAACAAATATGAAGAGGTCAGAGAAAAAAAAACGCATTTTCGTTTATGTCCCTTACTATTTGTGTGAGTAGAAAGTTGTCAAATGGATACTAATGTCGTCTTCTGAAACTTAGAACTTCTAAATTTTATGTATTACGGTTTTGTTGTGTGGTGGTTTTTTACAACCAACCTTCTCTTTCCGTTGAAGGTTCACTTCATAAAGCCCTATATACATTGCATACTGCCGATTTTGAAGGACTAGGGAGTTGATGAAGTGAATACAAATTTTCCACCCCCCAATATTATGGTCTCGTTTATTTGTCTTCTATACTGTTTGAAAGCCTGGGTGTGGTGGCGTGTACCCGACTTTATCATTTCCTGAACATATGGAAGTCGGTGCGAAATGGCTGGAAGACATTACCTGCTTAATTCAGTAATAGTCAGTTGATATAGAGAACCAATTGGACTGCTTCTTTTAGCACTTTCAAGTTTGCTAATGTTTATTCGGTGAACATACCTGGTCCAATGAACCAGCAAGTGATCTGCTAATAGTGCCAGATATGTGACCATATTGGCTTCTAGTGGGTTTACATTTGGATTATGCTTATAGTGGGTTTACATTTGGTTTATCTGATGTTAATTCAGGATTTATTTTGTTTATTTAATCTGCCTGAACTTGGAACGTGATTTGATTTAAATATCACAAGTTTGACAAAAGATTGCACAAGCTAGTCCATGATCTTCACATTTTCATTCAGCTAGGTCAAAATTAGATTGTTATGATGGGGATCAGTAACCTACATATAAGAAATTAAGCAACTGCCAGATCGTGTCTCATTCATTGGTGGATACTAGATTGTATTGTATTATACATCATTTGGCAGAGTATTAAATTGCCATCATTTTATATTTCAGAGAAAACATTTTTATTACTGCCGTGTTATTATTAGACCAGTTATAAAGTAGTTCTCTATTCACTCACTTCTGTATGTTTAAGTACGTGCAGCCATTTGTCGATTTAAAAGCCCCTGATGATTCGAGGAAAGAGACAACGAAGCCACCCAAGCGTTCAAAGAAGAATCGCTAAGAAAGATATTCTGCAATTGCATTGTAGTTCAACGTTCCTATGATATACCATTGTAAGATGACATATAACCTAGCCGATTCTGTAGATTCAGTGGGATATTGATTTTTCATTGTTCATCTTTCGGATGCTTCCACCTGGCTTTCGTACACAGATTGTGCAGGCATTCCTTTTCATGATGTTATAGCCATTTGACAATTTAAGAGACAAGCATAAATCAGATGGGTGAGCGAGCCACTGGGGGTTCAGTACCGGAATTCTGATTGCACGAGCGTCTCAGAGAAGCTGTTTTAGTCATTCGGGACTCGGATATATCCTTCTAAAAGGGGTTAACACTGCTGAGAAAGCTGCTCTAATCGCAATTGAAATATTTTGGAGGATTTCTATATTAGGTTACTAGAAGTTTACCATTGCCCTGAATGAACTTCAGCGCTTGCTGTTTTTACGTCTAGTGATACATATCATGCTTGAAAGTTCTATGATTGTTAGGTTTATAGTTTAGGGAATTGTTTAATTTTACTTTTTTTTAATGGTTTTTAATTTTCAATTTTAGTTTGTTAAAAAAAATTATTTAGTTACACTTTTATTGTTGATAATAATGATAAATAAGAGTTAGAAATAAATCAAATTTATAACTTAATTTTATTTAATATTTATTACTAAATATATTATATTTTATTCAACTAAATAAGTAAATGAATAAAAATTTTTTGTAATTTTTTCTAGATTTACAGATTTGTTAATATATATTTTAAGTGTTAAAATTAATGCTATTATTTGAAATTAAATATTTATATTTTTAAAAATTATTTAAAAATATAAAACTATGTATTTATAATGAAAATTTCTCTTTTAAAATTTAGGCTCTAGTGCTCATCATGCTTAAAATTGATTAGACATTGTATCAATATAAATATAATACCTTAAATTATTAATGAATCGATTTAGCGATTAGATTGGTTTGAGTTAATTATAGAATAAATTTAAAAGAAATTGAAAATTTTAATTAATAATTAATATTAAATAATTAAATATAATATATTTAATCAATAATAAATTAAGTTATGAAAAGAAAACTAAAATAGCATTTTTTTTAAAAATTATAGCTATTTTAAATTATAAAATTGGAAGAATTAGAAAAGAGTTTTCTAACTTTTTAATATTATTTTAAGAAAGGATAATAATATTTTTGGCCCTTCTATTATTATTATATTCAAACATGACATTTTACTATTTTCAATTGAATGTTTTAATATTAGTAATTTTTAGTTAAATACTTTATTTAGTAAGAGAGTCAACAGAAATAAAAGATAATGTTATTATAGTAATTGCATAAGAAATACTTTAACTTCAGGTAAAATCAAAGTTGGTCATGTCATTGTGGTTACATAATAACACATATGTCATCGTTCTTTGTATTAAGAAATTAAAAATGAAGTCATATCATAGTTGTTTTAAAAAAATAATTAACTTAAACTTTATCTTATCATAATAGCAAAAAAGAAACGTAATCTTGCAATTTTTCCATATGAGCTTCAATCATGTAATTTTCTGTTCTAATCCTATGTTGCTTATAATACCATACCACGCCATTTTATAATTAGAATATAAGCGGACAGAATTGAAACAGAGGATCGTCCCACTCTACGAGACAAGATCATTTGTCTAATTTTATGGTATCTTATTGTATCCAGTGAATCTCAACTATTTATTTATGGGAGATCCACATTTATTTATATGAGATCCATACGAGACCCACATAAATAATTGACTGAGATTTATTGAACATAATAAAATACCATAAAATTGGACAGAAAATCTGGACTCCCCGCTCCACCCACCCACCTACGTAATAGCAAAATATTGTTTCCTTTCTTTGGTATATTAACCTGAGATTTGTTTTAAACTTGAATAGTTGAAATTCAAACATAATCTATTCACTTAAATGCACTAAAGGGCCTTTTTAATGTCTTTTTAGACAATGGCTTTAATGCAATAATATTTTAATATTTTTTTAACTTATTTTAAGCCATAATATTTAATGCACCCCATTACAAGCATATTTTTTAATGCATTTCTAAAACATATTATAAAGACAGTCGTCCCTCTTTAAATATGTAGCAAAACACATAATGTACTGAAAAACAAAAACAACTTCTCTCATTTCTCGTACCACTAATATGGCTGCCAAATCCTTGCACATAGCCGTGTATCCATGGTTTGCCATGGGCCACTTGAATCCATTTCTGCACTTCTGTAATAAACTAGCGGAGAGAGGCCACAGAATCTCCTTCTTGTTGCCATCAAAAGTTGTACCCATGTTTGAGTCTCTCAATCTTCACCCTCATCTCATTTCCTTCATTCCAATCACTGTTCCTCACGTGGACGACCTTCCATTGGGAGCTGCAACAACGGCTGATGTTCCTTTGGAGTTGTTTCCTTCAATAATGACTGCCATGGATCTTACCAAACCTGTCGTTGAAAGCTATCTTCGCGAACTCAAACCCCATTTCGTCTTCTTCGATTTCACTAACTGGATGCCAGCTCTGTGTCGAAAACTTGGAATTAAATCTCTGTATTATGTTACTTCTGGTGCTTCAAATGTTGCTTTTTTGTTAAGTCCTGAAAGAAAAATCATGGAAAAAGATGATCTAGGACTTGTTATGATGGATCCTCCAGAATTTTACCCTCCTACCTCTATCAGGTTAAGTGAACGAGAAGCTCGAATAATGTCGGACAACAAGACGCCCTTTGACAGGGAGTCCAAGGACCTCTCAATTGGCAGACGCCTCTTCACTGGGTTAAGCGAGTGTGAAGTTATAGGCATCAAAACATGCGGAGAGTTGGAAGAATCTCATTGTCAATATCTTGAGACACAGTTCAAAAAACAAGTGATTATGACTGGTCTTCCGGTGACGGGATCACCCAATTTGGTTCTTGAAGAACCATTTGCCAACTTCTTGGCCACGTTCCAGCCTGGAACTTTAGTCCTATGCGTTCTCGGGAGTGAATGCATTCTGAAAAAAGACCAACTTCACGAGCTAGTTCTTGCTCTCGAACTTACCAACTTGCCATTCCTCGCTGCCCTTAAACCGCCGATAGGTGAAGAAACAACCGAGTCAGCATTACCAGAAGGGTTTCAAGAGAGGGTAAAAGGAAAAGGGCTTGTCTATGGAGGTTGGATTCCACAACAACTGATCCTAAACCACCCTTCTGTAGGGTGTTTCATAACCCACTGTGGATTTGGATCGTTGTCACAGGCCATTGTCAGTAAGTGTCAGTTGGTATTTCTACCAAATGCAATAGATCAGGTAGTGTCTGCAAGGATGCTCGCTGGAGATTTGAAGATAGGAGTGGAGGTAAAGAAAAACGAAGATGGCTTGTTTACCAGAGATGGAATCTTCAAAGCAGTAAGAGCAGTTATGGATGATGATAGTGAGGTAGGGAAGGAAGTGAGAGCAATCCATAGCAAGTATAGGGAGCTTTTACTCAAGGAAGGCCTTGAGGACTCATATGTTGATAAATTTGCCCTAAAATTGCATGCCATGCTTGAGTAGTTGCTGTTTCTAGTACATGGGAAGTCATATTTATCTTTCAGCCACCGGATTTGGAATCTGTTGTATTCTACATTACTCATATATATGTATGAGTAGTGTTTATCCTTTTAATACAGTTGAAGAAATAAAACTCCCATGACTTCTAAACTCTGTGTACCAACGGAAGAACCATTTTATCCATATATTGCCAGCCTTCAAGCCTGTTACTTCAGGACTGTATGTTATACTCTCTGTCTCTTCATTCACTTCCTTCTGTCACTTTTTCGATCTCGCTCTCACTCAAAACAGTTATATTCAGACAAGAAGTACTGGATAAGTGATGCCATTGATATGAAATATGTCCAAAGCTCTCTCTTTTACTAACTTGAAGTAATTAAATTCGTGTATAAGCAGGAAAAGACAATACAATCACAGGATATCTTTTCCTTTCCAGTTCCTTGGAATGCACATGTATATTGAAGATTTAGGATGTTATGAGGAAAAAAAACGTATATTTTCCGTATCTTCTGTCCTGTAAAACCATTTTGATTGCATAGTCTCCCCGGTTTCCAAGCAAAATTCCACATGATTCGATACACATAAGATCCTCAGCCATATAATTTATGGTCTGCTTGAATTCTTACACAGACCAATTAATATTCGCTTAGTTCGAGCTTATTAACATATATTTAAAAGTCAACCACTAACAATGGTTTAACCCTAATTTAATAGTAGGATCATGTATGTGATTATCATATAATTATCACCTTGGTTTCCTTTCTTTAGTTAGAATCATCTAACGTCCATAAATACCTTTATTATATACATGAATACACATACAGAAATCCACATACAAAAATATCATTCTTTCTTTGAAGAGAAATGATATCAAAACCTTCTTTGTCAAAAGGAGTTAAGAATGATAGAGTTCTTCTCAATTTTCCTTCTTTAGCTTTAAAGATCTTTCAAAAATAACATTTGTAGAGTTAATGCTCTTTAAGTAGTGGACTAAAGAAGATCAATAAGGGATGGCATAGTTGAAGAAAAATTTTATGGAGTTCATTTAGCCAAAAATTTATCCTCAAAGGCAAAGGACAATGCTCTCCAATTTCTAAGAAACTTGGTCATGAAAAGAAAATTTGTTGGAGTAACGCAAAAGCATTAATATTACAAATGTAGAGGTTTAAGCATTTGTAAAAGAACTGCAAATTTAAAAATGAAGAACAAAAGAATACAGATCAAGTGACAAACGAAGAAACTCTTTTTTGTGGAGAGATGTGCTCTAAAAAAATTAAAGGTTGGTGATAAAGTGCATTAATGAATTTGGATATGATGATGAGAAGTACATCATATTGAAAAGAAATGCTTCATAAGTTAGGAAAAAAAGTGCTCCGTGAAGTTTGAAGAAAAGAAGAGTATTGATTAAAGTGCTTTAAACTATTATTTAGTTAGTTCCTGAGTTTTTGGTTAGTAGATGAATTGTTTCCTAAGTACTAGAAGTTGTGTGCTAGTGGAGTAGTTGAAATTAGTCAAATAAGCATGTTAATTGCTGAAAAAATCGGTTAGAGTAGAGATATTAATGAGCTATGTTACCCACTTTCTCTTGTTTTTTACTTGTGTTTAGCCCTGGTTTATTGCACCATATGCCTATATAACTAGGCCTTAAACTTTGTTCAATATAAGAATGCAATCAATAGTTTATTGCTTTCCAGCAACAAGTTGACATTGAGCCACGTGTTGACACATCATGTCAACTCCACATCATTGACACATCATCACAAAATCATCAAGTCATCCATCATTGCCATAGGTCTATGTCCTTGTGAAACATGTACACATTCCGTTGTTCCATGTCTTCAACATCCTATCCTATTCTATGGTTTGGGTTAAGCTATCAGTTTGGTTTGATTCGATTCAAGATTGTTAACCATCTTTTAACCATTTAGTTTGACCTTTTTCTGTTGGTTTTTTTTACAACTCAAATTAGTTTTAAAGTTTTCCAACATTCTAAATCCATTTTTGAGGTAAAATAATCAAATTCTAGCTCTATAGACATGTTTTCTCATTTTTATTACTTTTATTCATAATAGATACCTCTAAACTTCCCCAATCCTAACCCTATCAACATCACTTTTGACGATTCAAACTATGAACTATAGGCTAAGAAAATGAGTAATTTTTTTAAAAGGAGGCTCTTTTGGCATATTATTATTGGAGAAATACTTAAACCAAAATTCATATATATTAATAAAATGTCTAATATCTTGGGATGCAATGAATCAACAAATATTGACATAATTTTAGAACATATATACTAAAGCCATCAAACTTGATTTTGACGCTTTGACACAAACTAAGTAGTATAGAACGTCTAAAAAATCATTACTATGTAACTGATGATGTCAATCAATTTCAATTGTATAGAAGATTCCATCGAATGCAATAACAACCTGACAGGCAATCCATAGCTATATAACTATTTATGCAAATCTTCATAATCATTAATGGCATTTGCTGATGACTTTGTAAGATGAGTTTGAACCTATCCACAACTATCCTCTCCATCAAGGATCTTTACCAAATCTCAAACTATTATTGAGGAGCTCATCATGGAAGAAAGTCGACTTAATACACTATGTATAGAAAAGTTTGTCCTATCTCCTAATGTTGTTCTTGCAACCTACCTTAAACTTCTCATAACTTGGGTTTTATAAAGATCTTATAGCTATTACAAAAGGCTCAGATATCACATTTATAAATTTCAGAAATGGATCAAACAAAATTTTAGACAAGGTAACTCTTCCAACTCTTTTAAGCCTGCTTCTACTTTTTCCACAGAGGGCCTAATAGAAAGCACTTCTCCTAAATTCTCCTTAAAAGGTCTTCATGGTCTTTTCCTGTAACTTTAACTAAAATCTAGTATTGTATCATCTCTTGTCCTTTTTTTTCATGTTAGGTACTTTAACTTCATGGTATCTTGATTTTGTTTGTTTTAACTATATGACTTTAGATTCTTCCATTCTTCAATCTTAAACAATACAATTTGGAATGATAACTCTACTATTCATGTTAAGAATATAGGCATTGTTTATACACCCAAATTACTCTTATCTGAAACTGTTTTTGTTCCTAGACTCTCATTGAATCTTACTTTTGTTGTACAATTATGTGAACTTGGTGTTGACTTATCTTTCTTGATTTATGGTTGCACTATGTCAGATCCACAAACAAGTGAGATCTGCGGGAGAAAGAATAAGTTGTATGACAGTTTGGGCTTATTTCTTTGAATCTCCTATCCAAATGTATTGTTAGTGTTGTTACTTCACATCTTTGACCTTTTTGTCTTTGTCATTTTCTATTTGTTAGGATTTAAAATTTCAATGGTGTCTCTTATTAAATTTCTAAAGGTCACGCTTTACCCTTTACTATTGATGATTCCATTTCTTTAACACCTTTTGTTCTGATCTACTTTTACATTTTGGGTCCTATTCCTTATGAAACTATGGGTGGCTTGAGATACTATATGATCTTTGTGAATAATTTTTTACATTACATATGAATTTATCTAATGCATTATATATTTGTACTATTTCCATTTACACTTGATTTTCTAATGTGAACCAAACTCAATTCTCTTGCAAGATAAAAATATTTCACAATGATGATGCCATGGAATATAAAAATACAAACTTTGTCCAGTTTATTGCTTAATAAGGGATTATAATTCAAAGTTCTTATCTAAATATATCATAATAAAATAGTAGAGCAGAATGTAAACATAGGCATATTTTTTATAGTATTTGAACCCTCCTCGTATCCTCTTCTTTTCCTGAAACCTGTTAGGAAGAAGTAACTCTTACTACTATTTACATTATCAATTGTATTCTGCCTCCTTTTATAGTAATATCTCTCCCTATATTCGCTTATTCAATTATACTTTTGATTATCAATGTCTCAAGATTTTTGATTATTCTTGCTTTATTCTTCTACAACCTTAAGAGTACACTAAACTAGACCTAAGAGCATGCATATGTTGTTTCCTGTCGACATGTAACATTTTAGGAATGTAAAATGTTTTCTACACTTTCAAATTTTCAGGTTAGAGAACTTTCTCAGTATTCTCTAATCTTAATGTATTTTTATTTCCTGAAATTTTTTCCTGTAAACCTATCTTATAAATCTAACATGTCAACATGACCAACACTTTTACACTATGGAAGAAAGCAATAACAAAAGAACTAAAAACTCTTTCTGACACTAATACTTGAAACTTGCTTCTAGATAAACGAATTGGGTTTATAAAGTCAAGACTCACACTGATGTATCCATTAAAAGATATAGAATCTTATTAGTTGATAAAGGGTTTACTTACAAATATAAGTTTGGTTTTGAGGAAACATTTACTCTTGTAGCTTGTTTGACTTTATTCTGTAATCTTATTATAGTTGCTATTAGCAAGCATCGTGAAATATTCCAAACAGATCTCAAGAATTCATTTCTTAATTGTGATATTAGAAGTGTATATGCAATCTTCACTTGGGTATGACCATCCACCTAATAAAGTATGCAACCTTTGTAAAGTCTTATATGGACTGAAGGAAGCTCTTAGAGCCTAGTTTGATAAATTCAACTTCACTATTGATTGCCTTGACTTTAAATCCATCTCTTATGATCATGCCTTGTTTCTTTGTAAAATGGATCAAAGATGCACTCTTTTTCTTCTTTATATTGAAAATATGAGAATAATTAGCAATGACTCTTGAGATATTTCTACTCTCATATCTTTTCTCCATCAATAATTTGAAATGAAATACTTAGTGACACTAAGATTACTAATACTCCACTCAACTTCAGTGATCATATTTCTACTACTAATGGAAATCTTCTTAGTGATAACACACTTTATTGCTAGTTAGTTGACAATCTTATATACCTCTCTAACACTCGTCTAGACATTGCCCATGTTGTTCATATTATGATTCAATTCATGTTTGCACCTCGTACCATTCACTTCTCAATTTTTCTTTATGTACTTCGGTACATTATATGCACTTTATTCTATGGGCTTTATTTTAGTCATTCATTGCCACTAGACTTATATGCATAATTTGATATTGACTGGGCTAGAGACCCAATTGATCGTCAATCCACTACTGATTGTTACTCTTTTTCTTAGTGCATCTCTCATTTTATGATGAAGTAAGAAGCAAATAATTTTCTCTCACTCTAGAAATAAAGTAGAATACTGAGCTCTTATTGACACTACTTCTGAGCTCCTACAATTACAATGGTTGTTTCAAGATATAGGTTTCCCTTCCTCTTCTTCAGATCATCTCTTTTGTGATAATCACATGCCATACAAATTGCTCGCAACGATGTCTTCCATGAATGAACTAAACACAATTTGTCATCTTATACAACATATTGTGCTTTATGGCACTATAAAGCTTATTCCTATCTCATTTTAATTGCAAATTGCAAATCTTTCACCAAATCCCATTACCTTGGTGATTTCAATAACTCATCTCTAAACTAAAGTTATCATCTTCATTACTACCTTGAGTTTGAGGGGGGATTAAGATATCTTTAGAAGTTGATATTGATTTAACTCTAATTTATTCCTAAAATTATATATATAATTTTAATGTAATTATCACCTTGATTTCTTTTCTTTACTTAGATCCAAAGTGTATAACTACCTTTATCATAAACATGAATACACATACAGACATATAAAGACTTTTCTATCATTCTTTCCTTGTTTCTTTTCTCTTCAAAGCTTTTTCTCTATTGAAGATTTATCATTGTCCCTCTTCACAAGCCAATCTCTTTCTTTTGGAATAAAATCAAGCCATTGAGGAAACAACTCACCTTCCTTTAAACTATACTTTAATCTTGACATAAAAAATGTGAGACAATTGAAAAAAAAACTTCATTGTCACTATAAGTGGTTTTTACCCACACTCAAGTCTTTAAGAATACCATGTCAAATTCAAAAAAAAAAAACAATAATTTTGTGGAAAACTAGATGAGAAATGTGTACAAACCTTGAGATCTCGACAACTAGAGAAAGATTGAACCAAACTTTAAAACATAACTTAGAAATTCCTTAAACCCAATAACCAAAAATAGAAATCCATAACATATATACAACACAACTCCCCTAACAGAAAAGGGAAATCTTAAAAGCTTTTTAAGAAATTAATCAAAGGACAAAAGCAAAAAGAGGTTAAAAAATGAGAGATGAAAAGAGAGTGATAAAGGCAGAGAAATATATGCACTTAGGGAGACATTTTTTTTATCTCAATAGAAAATTCAAACATGTAGATAAACACAAGATTTTTCATTATCATATGCATCATTAATCAAATAACTTATTTGAATTTAATTTTATTTTGCCAGTTAAAAAAATACTTGTAAGAAACTTATTTCTTTCATGTAGAAATTATCCGTTATTTATCTTGTGTATTGTTTAGATGATATTTATTATTTTTTAATGATCATTATATTATATTTACAAATAAGTGAAGATTATCAATTGTTCTTAATACTTAATAATTGAAAGGTTTCTCTCCAAACTCATCAATTATGTATGTTTATTATCATCTCTCACTAACATATGATGAGTTTAGTTGATAATATTTCTTCATGTTCTCACACTTGTCCAATAATCCGTGAGATAACCATATGGTGAGAGTTTATGGCCATATATATGATAAGAATATATGAAATCTTGATTAATGAATCGATTTTTGTGTAGATTTTGTATGTTGTACCCTAGGTCATATCTCGTACTTAAATCTCCTTTGATCTTATTTATTTCATTATATGATAAATTCATTCAATTATGTTACTAAGAGTTTGTGGCCACTTTTAAATGCATAGTTTTTCTTATGCAAGTTACTAATTAGAAGAAGCCTTTCCTCAATTCTAAATTCTCTTGAATTGAATTGGATTGAATTTACTTCCCTAGAGCTGCCTTATAAGATCATTTTAAACATAATCTTCTGGTAACATTCTAAAGTAGCAATGCTTAAATTTAATTCTCAAGAATTAGACAAGAGTTTTTAAGTTATATTATGAGGTTTACGTATCCTCTAAAGTCTTACACAACATAAGTGGAAATCTTATAACTTACATTAATCCCTTTTAACAGTTGTTTTACCATACATGGTAATAGTTATGTGCCATATATAATATTGATTCCTATTAATGTGGAGTGTATGTTTTTTTTATAAATTCAATATTGTACAGGTTTTGGCTCAAACATGATTAATGTTTAACTTGAATTCACCTGTCTACTTTTAAATTTATGAATTTGAACTCTTTTGTGTAACTTAAGATAGATGTAATGACAATATGATCACTACAAAACAATTTCTTTTTGACTTATCATCTAAGTCAACTTTCATGATTTAAGTTTCTTACTTTAGCTCAAAATTATTACCTTGACAATGAACTTAAATCCTACCTCATCTTCAGTCATAAAAAAAAAGAAGTGATTGCCTATATTAGATGGTCAACATTTTATATGTATGACATACTCTTCGATTCATACGAAAAATATGTCATATAAACTCTACGTATTCTATAATCAAGTACTAAGTGATGCTTATAACTTAATAAATAATGCCAACTCATATTTGTATTTATATATGACAATACATTGAATGAATATATATGGAGAAATGTTAATCAATTACATTTTAAAATTTATATAATCCTAGTGAATTTATATGCTCAATGTATGTATCTTGAGAAATTGTTTTTTTTTGTTGACTATATCTCGTGTAGATGTATACTTTATTCGTCAACTATATAGTTTACGTAATTGTACTTAGTATTTATATACTTAATTTTCAATGAAATTTAGGGTCCTTAGTATAAGCAAATGTTGCTTGCCTATCTCAGTTGATTGTTACTGAATTAGACTCACTTTAAGTGACTCTCAAATTAACCAAGAATCATGTAAGCTACACGAATTCTTTTGTTCCTATTGAAAATGATATAATTTTAGCTTCCATATAAATAAGGCAATGCATGATTATTTCTTACATTTCTATAATATAGCACCATTGTTGAGTTAAAAAATAAATTCAAGTATATTTTTTTCTCATCCAAATCTCCTCCGTAGATACATATGTATAACTTTGTATACTTAAGTCATTGTCTTAATAATATAAGGCATATTCAACAATATCTTTTAGATGTGTCAATATTCTCTACTGTTTTCCAATGTTCTTGTCCTAAATTTAACTGATATTTGTTCACCATCCTAACAACGAAACAAATATCTAGCTGTGTTATACATTATGACAAATACAAGACTTCCATTTGTATTGAAATATGTGATTTTCTTTATTTATTTGCTTTCTTCTAACATATATGAGCTAAACTTCTTAACGAGACCTTCTCTTTTAACAATAGGATTATCTATTAGTTTATAATTTTGCATACGAAATCATTTTAAAATATTTTGAATATACGTCACATGAGAAAATGGCAATAATCTCTTTTCCAAATATTTATAATTTGTGGTCTAATTTGACATCATCTTATTTTGAACTTAGGAGCTACTCATAATAGAATATTAGAAAATATCAGTCTATAATGATAAGATGGGTGTGTTTTTAAATCAATAAAAAAAATGCATGGTGTAGTTAAACATGTGTAGTCCATTCAATAATCCAAACGTTACCGTAGTTGACCACAAGGTTGTATACTTAAATGTGTCCCATAATATCTTATGTGCGTATGGTTTCATATACATGTGTGTCACTAATCATGTCCTTTACAATAACACAGCTGTTTATAATCCCGATTTGGTAAATAGTTATCTGCCTAAACATGTCCTTCACATGGTCCATTCAAAAAATTAATACATCATCAAAGGGTGATTACATAAGTGTGTAAATAAATGTTTCTACCAATACCTAACATATATTAAGTATATGTTCATGTTGTATAAAATGTGTCCGATTATAGTTTATATTGAGACATAGTGTTCTTTGTACTCAGTCATAATATACTAATATTCAAGTATTAGTGTCATTTATTTGCAATGAATGATAATAGTTTTTTGTACATATGGGTGTAATATTATTTGTATAGTTTCCTATTATATTTTGTATTCACCTATGGTATTTCAATTTTAAACACTAGATAATCCAAACTTATTCTTGACTAATGATAGTTTTTACACACAAAGCTGCTATTATATATATTACGTCTTTATATATTTTATATTAAGGCTTGGTCATCTTTACACTCAGTCGTGATCGTATTCTTATTTAAAGTTTTGGTGTCTACTTACATGTAACGAATGATGGAATGGGTTTAGGTACGTAGGTACGTTATTATATATCCATGTCCTAGTACTGAAACATGGTATTTTTGATATTCTATCATGGCATATTGATATAAAAAAAAGTATGTGTTACTTATTTGTAACAAATTAAATAATATATCAATAAAATCTGTGAGAAGCTTCATCTCCTCCAGGTGCTTCAGTATTTTTTTTCCCCTACTGAAGCGTCCCTATAGTATATCTCTGCCCTTCTTATGTGGCTCTCTATTGCGTCGTATAAGTCATTTCTGAAACTCACTTTGATTTAATTTCTTGTCATGAATTAATTCAGGGAGTGGATGTCAGAATCTATATACCATATCAATTTCTTGATGACAAGCCAGCATGGGGCTACGAGTGTTTCTTTATGAAATGGGACTTTGATATAGAGATTTGCAGTCGATTTGCGTGGTATGTTGCATATCAAGTTGTATAATCCTCCAAATCTTATATGTTTTATCTATGGCTATATATGAGTATCATTCTATACCGGTTGAAAATCGGTACTCAAAACATAAGTACCATACTTCTTACGGATACTGGTCGATAATGATTAGATGGTACTCGAAACGTTGGAATTATCAGGATTGAATTGTAATTTTAAAAAGTTTATAGATTATATTAGAAAAAAACCTAACGCAAAAGACATCTAGCATCATACATCTTCATTATTCTTTTCTTTTCTTTTTTATCCTTACACCCTTTATACTCCTTTAATTATTAATATCAATTTATCTTTAAAAAATGTGTCAAAATGCAATTTTTCATTGTTGGTTTGCTTATGCTTGGAAGAC
>JANTPM010000003.1:33118665-33130276 GCA_025434745.1 Erythroxylum divaricatum
ATGAATTGAGTGAACCATCGATGATGGTTTCTCATTGAGTTCGCAAACTCACCCAAAATTGTAACTATTTTTCAGGAATTGAAGAGTACCCCGTTAGACAAACGTGAGTATGCCTACTGCATATAAGTCAGAGTTCGATGTCGGGATCAGTTCACGTCTGCATTAGTATTATTCTGTTCTTATATAAAATTTGTATTTCTGCAAATTCCGCAGATTTGTGCTTTTTATTTCAGAGGGCCCCAATTGGTTAATATTGTATTGCAATGTGATAATTGAAAGTGTTCAGGAGCAACATTGGACTCAGTTTGGTTATGGATTTCTGTATATGAAATAATTAAATGCTATTGAGTGCTTTTTTATGACCGAAATTGTGTTATGATCGAAAATATTTTTGTATTAAAGCGGGCCCAAATCGTTTACTGAATTCCACGCATGCGATTGTTTTCAAAAAAAAATGTCTTACTGAGTTTTTGAACTGTTTTGACTGCTCTAGCATACCACCCTCGTAAGGCACGGGGTCGGATATCACCCTCAATGTCGAGTTTGGGTCTTGCGGGAGTGGGATGCTACATGCGAAATGGTAGACCATTACCATTTGACTTCACCTTTGATAATGGCATAAGATAACATTACATTAAGTACAGTATATAATTATGTCTATTGAGATGTAATTAAAAATAATTAAAATATAGTAAACAATCGAAATTAATATTAAATATTATTGTGATATTCTTAAGAATCAAATTTAATATTATTGACAATGATTGTAAGTGTAAAAATAAATTTACTTAACAATAATGTTATTTTTAAAATTTATAGGACAAACAACACAAATTAATTTTTATTACAATCAATTTATATATAATAATTAGAGTTTTGTCACACCACATAAAATTGTCAAATCATACATTAATACAAAATTTTATTACATTGAGTTACATTTTCTAGAAATTTTATATTACAAAAGGAAAATTCTATAAATATAAAATTCAATAAAGACTAGTAATTTTTAAAAATTAAATAAAATATGTAGTTAAAAAGATTTGGCTACAATTTTAAGATCGTTAGCAAAATTTTTTAGTTATGTTCCTTAAACCGTCGGCAATTACTTTTATCTATGTTCTCAAAATTGTCACTAAATATTTTTTTCTATGAAAACTTAATCGCCACAAAAACATTATTACCTATATCTACGATAACATAGCTAATAACTTTTAGTCACGAAAAAAAAAGTATCCCAAAATGTCATTGGCGACAATAACATGTATCCTTGCTTATCTCTTTTGGTGATGTATCCAAGATCGGGGAAAAGTATAATTTGTGACGATTTTGTAAAATCATCACCCATAGTAATTTGCTACCGTGATTTTGTGAAGATTTGTTCGACGAAATTTTGTCATTGTTAAAAGGTTTTGGTGATAAATTTGGGGCTTTTAGCAACAAAAATGTTCATCGCCAAAAGCCCCTTTTGTTATAGTGAACTTAAATTTAAAAGAGACAATTAATTTTTAAGTATGTTGATAATTTTAAATTTTAATACTAAGTTGATTAAGATTAAACATGACTTTTTCTATAACCATAATTATTAACAAAACATCTTTTTCTTGATGTAAAATTCCCTGCATAGGGGGAATAAGAAGAGAGCTCGATTCAACAACACGATAATTCAAAGATCTGCCTGAAGTTTTGTGCTATAGACACAAAATACTTCTCCATTACAAACAACTGGATCCCTGAGATCAAGTTTGAACCATGTGTCTCCACAGGTAACAAAATTGACTGCTCCATCGAAATATTAGCATTCCTGTGCCACATAAAGTAAGAATGAAGGTTAAATTTATCCATTCAAAGTCCAGGTCTACATGCAGCGCCAGATCAACATGATTCCAAATTGAACGCCATACATATATAGTATACGTTCTATCAACAGAAAAAAAATCCTGATAATTTCCTAATTATAGGCAGCTATTTTTTGTATAAATATCCGATATTTTTCAATGATTTCATTAAAAATAAAACAAATTCTAAACCACCCGTCATCATCATCATCCTGAAAAAAAAGAAAAGAAAAGAAAATGGCTACTGTTGCTGTGTCGAAAAAGTTGATGATGACTTTTGGTATTGGGTTGCTCTTGGCTTGCATGATTCTGGCAAGAGAAACGACAGAGGCTCGTGTGATAAGCTATGGAGCCCTTAGAAGAAACTTTGGCCCTTACTGCAAGCCAGGTACACGTGGAGGCTGCCCGACAGCGCCACCAGCCAACAATTATCGTAGAGGCTGTGAGAAAATCAACAAATGCCGTGGTGGACCTAGCTAGTCTTCTTTTGGATAAAAACAATGAGTAAGACTGTTATTTCTGTTAAAGGCTAGCTATTTGATTCATTTCAACTGATATCAAGTAGAAGATGATGAGTCTTTTGGGGTGGTCATTCTTTTTTAACTTATTTCTGTTGTTTGAGTTTGTAATAAACTCTATATGTATAAAGATGGAATTCAAATACTGGACTCTTTCTTGACTAAAAAGTTAACTGAACTTTTTTCATTTTTATATAAGTTACTTTTTATTGGAACATAATGCATTTATTCATAATTGGAGGACTCAACATAAAGAGTCTTTTCAATAAAAAATACGCTAAATTTCTTTATAAAACCTTATGTAGTAATATTATGTATAATCCATTTTAAAATAACAATGCTATTAATTACAAATGCGAAGCTAATTAAATAGTTTAATGGAACAACAATTTAATAAACAAACTTATCAACACAATTTTTAACTCAATCATTCTATTACTCTTTTTCTTTTTTTTTTCTTTTTCTCATATTTTATTTAGAGATTCACAATTATTAAGAAAATCAAGAAAACGATTGGTTAAAGTGGCTTGTAACAAGGTTAACATTCAAGAAAAGAAAGGTTAAGACTTAAATTGTTTCTCAAAGATAAAGGTGGATTTTTCTAAGGTTATCCTAAATGCATTTATCATTTCTATGCATAAATTGACCAATAATATGGTCTAAAAAATGTATTCAAATCAAAAACAACTTCTAGCATATACAACCTACGTTTGACAACACAAAACAAAAGGAAATATGTGAGCTCAAATGTGATTAATTCTTTGGGGAATGCTGTCGCTTGCGATCAAATACAAAAAGAAACTAACTTCTTGCAACACAAGTTAATGTAGTAGTGGAAAGTAAGGATCGTTTCCACGAGAAATTTTAACGGTAAATGTTAACAAGTTTAAAACTAAAATAACGAAGAGGGGGGTTTCAATTCACGAAATTTAGAAAAGAGTGACAAAAATTAGAAATCAACTAAAATAATTGGATCTAAAATTTTAATAGAAAAACTTTGGTCTCGGGTCACTGATGTTATCACACTAAAATGGATCCTTGATATAAAATTCAGTTCATCAATAAACATTTATTGGGGATATTTTCTCTTAAGTGTAAATGATTAAAAATATATATTCTAAGTATTCTTATTAATCGACAACCTAGATACGATCGTAGGTTCAATTGAATAATAACGTTAAGAACCAAGAAACTAATGAACAAGATAACACATGTATGACATGCATTTAATCATGATGAATATCTTTTTAAAATTTCCTACTCTAACGTAAAGAAGATAATCCTAATTGTTACTTGTGATTAACAAAACTGAATGTCA
Organism: Erythroxylum divaricatum; assembly: GCA_025434745.1. NCBI lineage: Eukaryota > Viridiplantae > Streptophyta > Magnoliopsida > Malpighiales > Erythroxylaceae > Erythroxylum > Erythroxylum divaricatum. The sequence continues at coordinate 33,122,340 of JANTPM010000003.1, forward strand.
TATTTCATTAATCTAGTTATTAAACGAATCAATTCCTAGTTGCGCACCTAGAAATCAATCATTTCAATTGGAAAAGGTAACACGAAAGACACTCAATGCTCATTAACAAAACAAACTTTATTGAGACATCTCACACATAATAGATGATAACATGGTTTCCCTTAACCAAGAGAAGAAATTTAGCTACTCATAATGGAATTGAAAATCAAAGAAATAACAAAACATAAAGACTCCATCCCTGGTCTTTCTATAAGAATCCGAAAATACTTAAAAGAAAATGTAGAAATGTCAACTCAAAACTCCTGGAAAAACTACAGAAATTCTAAAAACTATTCCTAAAAGTGGTCTAACGAAAACCAGATGAAAATGCAGAAAAACGTTAAAACTACCCCCAATGGAAAATCTGTAGAAAGTGTAAAACTATTTTAACTCTAAAAGCTATCAAGAACAGAAGAAGAACAACAAAAACATAAAAACTATCCCTAAACTCTGTTGTGAACAGTAGCATGCAAATCCCTTTTTATCCCTTCAAATCTTCTCAATCTTTCTTTGATTTTCAGCAGATAACCTTCCTACAGATTCAGGTGGTTGATCCCCATCAATAAGGATGCAATATGATTCTCAAAATTATCAAAATCTAAAGTGGATCGGATTTGTATTTTCAAAACAGATATGGCAGATAAATTTTGTCCTTACACGTGCCCACGCGTAATCACTGAATTTGTTGCCAATCTGAAATTTTGAATTTTCTTTGTTTCTTTTACATCTTTTTGATACAATTTCATCTCTAAAGTGTTGAAAATCATTTGAGAACAATTAAGAGTCAATTCCATTAATTTTTAATAATAATTTCATCACATTAAAGAGAATTAAATACAAAATAAGTATAAAATGATAACTTAACAAATTCCCCCACACTAAATCTTTGCTCGCCCTCGAGCAAACATGCCAAACCACTACACTCTATCAATTCATCCTTCATAAGATTAAGTGCACACATTCTGTTAACTTAGGCCTGTAAGACTCAGGTTGCAACATATGTCATAATTACTTTTCATCAATACAAATAAACAAAGTCAAAATAAAACATCTTTGTTCAAAAGCATATAGGAAATCAAAATAAATTCTTCTTACAAATTTCTCTCTTACACTCAAGTGTTTGAGGTCAAAGTGTTTCTTTCAAATCTCTCTCTAATAGATTGCACTACCATAGACTTGCATATTCACCAGTTATCATTCATTCAGATTACATGAGCTAATAGATCATAAGGACTTTATTAAGGGTTATAAAGGGGTTGGGTTTACAAGTGAGGTAAAAATGACAAAGAGTTAATCACAAGCATTCATAAAGTATCAAGTAAAAGGGACACTTAAATTAAAATTATAAGATAACCATATGACACAAAAGACTACAATTGCTCATACTAACTAATACTACTATGCTTTATTCTTTTTGTTTTGTTTTGTTTTTTCTTTCTTTTTCTTTTTTCTTTTTTACTTGAATAACGCTAAAAAAAGGGAAAACAATAAAAACAAAAAATTACCAACAGCATAATTTAATAAATACATGAGTAGAAGTATCTATAAAAGTATCTCAGAATAAAATACAGAACAAAAGTCTCAAATTACTCAATGCTTCATTCAACTTGTGATAGGGGAAGGCTAATGAAATTTTTGGGTTTTAATGTAAGGTGATTGATCGAAAAACAAGGTTAAAGGCTAAAAAATGTGTGTACAGGGAAAGTAATTAAGTGGATCATTTTTAAACTAAAGGGTTTAAAAACAAGGAAGACCTTAATTATTTCTATATCGCATGTAATTAAACAAATTCAATCCAGTTCAGTGCAAGTTCTGAAGGCAAACATGACTAGAGAAGCATCACATAATTCAAGGAAATAGAATGACATAAAGATGATGTCATTTAAAGCTCAAATTTCGCTCACAAGTTTAACTTAAGAATTCACTTCAATTTCACATATTATCTCATCACTCAAATGTCAAAATTTGGACTAAGTTTATAAGATCGGTTATTGCAATAAATCTTATGCTTCACTTAAAACTCACAAAGCCCAATTTAATTTCATGCACGCCCCCAATAACATGCATGACCACATGCAAAAATCGAAAAGAGAATTAAAGAAGAACGAAATAACATAGTCACATATATGAACTCCATATCCTTCCCGACATCTAGAATGGGCATTGTCCTCAATCAATAAAAGCACAAAAGAGAGATGGGAATAGAAGTACTCCCCTAGATTGAGGATGCTATATGCAGCTTTGAAATGAATGATTGTAGCTTCCTTTTCAAATGCCTACAAACAAAACAAACAAAAGAAAACAAGTAAAACACTCAAAGCAAAAACTCAAAAGATATGCATAAAAGTGAAAAACACACAAAAGAAAGGGATACAGATGGGGTGCCTCCCATCAAGTGCTTATTTAAGGTCAAAAACTTGACCCTTGGCATATGTAGATTATCCATTATCAAATGGATGCTTGAGTCCAACAGGAAGCATGCTCAAACTCTATGACGAGCCTGGAGCACCTTCCCTTGAAGTCGACTCCTTCTCAGCACGATGCTCTATGACTTCTGAGAAGTGGAACTTCATCGTTTCACCATTATACTCTAATATCCAATCATCTTTTCGGGCATCGCCCTTCTCACACTAAGATGGTCTTCGTAAGAGTAACGCCAATGGTTGTGGAGAATTAACATCTTGCTTGCCATCTTTGATCTTCAGCTCGCTTGCTCACAGCTCGTTCAATTCATATGTGATTAGCAGCTTTTCTTGTTCTTCTTCTTCTTTTACCTGTAAACAATTAGGAAAAGGAAACGACATTCAGTTAGTGATAACATGAAATGCATCGCTTACCTTAGGAGATTGTACATCCTCCATCTTTTCTCGAACTATAACCTCTGCCTCTCCTAACTCCACTTGCTCTTCCTTTTTTGCCTTGGTAAATCGACTCAGAAAAAGGGGTGGAACTACCATATTCTGCCAATTATTTTACGTCATTTCTGGTTGTGAAGGTGCCTTTTGCGTTGCTTCTTCCTCTACCTCTCTTCTTGAATTTTTTGGAAGTGGTTCTTATGATTCCTTACCACTTTGCAATATGATAGCCTTTGCATTTTGTTTGGGATTTATCACCGATTGTTCTTAAAATTATCCAAAATTTTGTGCCTCCATTCGATTTATGGCAATTGCCATTTGGCTTATTTGATTTTCAATATTTCTTTGCTGATTTTTTGTTGGACTTCGAAATTTTTCAATTTTTATCGATTTATTTGTTTAATTATTTATTTATGCTTTGCTTGTTTGTTTATTTATTTATTTTTAGAATTAGGTCATTAAATTGAGTAAGCATGAATAGAGATTAGAAACTGATGGAAAGATTAGAATTAAATTAGAATTTATATGGTATTAAATGGATTAAAGGAGTTAGAGACATAAAAGATAAAAGAAGGGGCAGAATTGGATGAACCAAGTAAGTGAAGGGCAAAATGGGAAAAACAAGAATAAAAATGTGTCTTGGCTTAGAAGAAGAAGAGAAGCATCGTGGGAGAAAGAAAAAGAAGCGAAGAAAACCGAAGAGGGAGAAGAAGAGAGGAAAATCGTGGGAAGCTTGGAAGGAAGAAGAAAGAAGAAGAAAAAGAAGAGAAATAAACTTGTTAGAGGTAAGTTTATCATCTTTGTTCTTGCTTATATACAAAAAGGGGATTAAATAGAGACTAGGGTTTGTGTTGGGAATTTGTTTATGAATGATACTGAGTTGAAATGGAGTAGAGAATGAAGTGTAAATGATGTAGAAAGGATGATTTTTGTATGAGATGTGTTAGGTATAGATCTTGGATGTGAAAAATCTGGAAAATGGGATGAGAGCTGGAAGTTTTGTAGGCTTCTGGACAAATTTACCGCAGCGAACTCCTGACTTGCCACTGCCAAATCAACTTTCCTACATGATTTTAGTATTTTGACAATATCTTGCTCTGTAATTATCCACAAGGAGTGATCTTTAATTTGGAGTAAACTAGAGACAAAGAGCTACAAATTGTCTGAAGCAATCAAGTTTTAATTCAGTCTATAAGAATTCCAATTTTTGGATGGAATTTGAGCACAGAATATTGTTTCAGTATAAGAACAGTCAGAAAATATTTGAAGTATATCTTTCAGATTACTGAGCCAAATTGAATTATTTTTTTGTCATTAGAAACTTAAGATAATATCGAACATTTTTCTAGAAGAAAGTGTTATCAAATTTCTTCATTTACCTAATCATAATGATCATGGAAAAATTGACCCGAAGGTTAAGATTTTTGGAAGGGTTATAGTTCAATTTTAGCATTTTTTATATTATTAAAGTTTTATGAATTTTCATTTGAATTTGGATTGAATGAGAAGTTGTTGTATTTAGGAAATCAAGAAAACCTTACTCAAGAGCAAGAGGAAAGGCAATCTTGAGTTGGATTTTGCAAGTGAAATTAGGTGGGATGTATTTATAGTTATTATGTAATTGAGCACATTCTTGCCTATGTATGATATGTGGAATTGCTTGAATTTGATTTGCTTGAAATTGAAATCATTGTGAATGTTTGAAAATGCACGCTGAATTATGATTATGTTAAACCTTGAAAAAGATTACAACATTTTGTATAAACGAAAAAAAGAAAAAGCATGAAAGTATGAGCATATGATAAAATGATTTGAGCATGATTATGTACTTTTGTTTGGGTGAGAGTGGAACTATTCTGCTTGTCACGTGCACATTGACAAGAGCCTTATTCCGGTTGCCCGCTTGTGACATATGAACTCCGAAAATGGACTTATTCTATTCATGGTGTAAACTTTTTCTGTTTCTATGGAACTCTCGAGCCATTTGTTTGTGCATTGCATCTTTTAAATTGTCAAGTATGATGTATTTACGTGCTATGCATAATGTTAAAGCCTATGTTATATGCTACACATTAACTTGCTTGATTATGAGTTTTTGAGCTAAAATGAGAATGCTTAAATTATTAGATACGTATATATATATATACATGTGCTTGAATTTGTGGCACATTACCGATGGCTATAAAAATATTAACCTCTTAACAGTGTAGTTCAACTTATTATTTTCCTTCCTCATGTGCAAAATGAGACGACAATCGATCTTTGCAAGGCATCAGAAACTCCAAGATAGTTAAAGACTTTTGTACTAAGTTGGATATTTTTATAGGCATATCATCATTGAGCATCCTTTGTATTTTGTTTTAAACTTTGATATGTTTGATAATGTATAAGTGAAGCTTGTATGAACTCTTTTGGATTTATTAATGAAATGAAGAACTGAAGCTTCTTACAAGTATGTCTATAATTATCTTGAGGTTAAGTTTAGATGGTTAGAATTTAGTGTATGTGTGCTTAGAAAATTGGTATTGGTTGTTGAATGTGTTTTTTAATTTTGAGTTAGTGTTGTTTTCGGGGTTTGTATTTGAAGGTTTCACCGCAGAGAAGTCAGATGTTCACCGCGACAAACCTCTCAAAAGGGCGTTTATAGATTGAATTTTGTGACTTCGCCGTGGCGAAACTCTCCTTCAGGGTTCTCTTGCTGAACTTTGGGAGTTCATCGCAGCAAAGCCAAGAGTTTGCCTGCGAGCATTTCCCGAATGGTCCATGGAGATAACTCCATGAGTTCGCTTTGGCGAACCTATACTTCGCCTCAGCGAACACTCTTTTACTGCCACGCTGAGATTTCTTATAAATGCAATGTTTTCCTCTTTTCATTCACACTATCCTCACACGACTGCACAGAATGGTCGCCTTGAAATTCATCACGAGACCCAGATCAAATATCTTTTGGTATCAGAAACGATAGTTGGACTCCAAAAATGGGGCCCAACATTTTAAATATTTCTTTGATGATTTTCAATAGTTTGGATACTTACTTTAGTACTATGTTGAAATGTCAAAGTGTTAGTGGCCAAAGATTGCACTATATCTTCCAAGGAAGTCTTACCTTCATAATTGGATGTTGTATTTTGATTTTGTCGAGGCACATAAGGTTATCTAAACTACTGAAAATTCATGGACGCTTGTTGCCCTTGAGGATTCCCATATCACAAATTCAGGTGATCGCACCACCTTGGATTGTAGTTGTTGAAAAATGGGTCATACTTCCTTTGACTTGGTCCAGCAAAACCTCTCACGGCATTCAATTGTTTTGCATTTTCATCTTCCAAAATCGAACATGCATCAGTTGAATACCCTAATATTGAACATATGCCACATACCTTTGCTTCTTCTTTCTTCGTAACTGCTAATTGTCACATTAAAGAAGTAAGATCATCTAATCTTTTCTCCAATGTCGTCACGTTCATTTCATTCACCGTTTTTATTTCATGCCCAGTACGTATTCCGAATTGTTGGGTATTAGAAACCATGTTCGCGATCAAGTCCTTTGCAGTTGTCAGAGTTTTGTTAACTAAGACTCCACCACTTGCAGCGTCAATCGTACTCCTATCCAAAAGCAAAAGAGTTTCGTAAAAATATTAAATCAATAGCTGGTCGGTTATTTGGTGGTGTGGATAGCTAGCGCAAAGCTTCTTGAATCTTTCTCAATATTCGTAGAATGTTTCTTTCGTATGTTATCGAATTCTGCAAATTTCCTTTCAAATATTGGCTGCTCTCGATGCTAGAAAATATTTCTCAAAGAAAAGCCTCTTTATTTCAGCCGATGTTTGCATATTTTCTCTGACTAAATGGTACAACCAATCTTGAGTATCATCTTTGAGGAAAAATGGGAAGGCTCTTAGTTTAATATGCTCTTCCGTTACATTCTTCGACTTCATTTCCATGTAAACTACGTCAAATTATGTCAAGTGTTTGTTCGGATCTTTTCCCGGTAAACCCCTGAAAATAGGCAATAAATGAATCAGCCCATATTTTATTTCAAAAGTATTGTTATCACCTAAATTTGAAAAGTTAATGCAATGGGGTTATTGAGCATCTGTGGGCGCGGCTAGTTCCCAAAGAGTGCGATTTATTGCCATTCTAACGAAAACTATCCCTAAAAGTGATCTAACGAAAACTAGATGAAAATACAAAAAAAATATTAAAACTACTCCTAATGGAAAATCTACAGAAAGTGTAAAACTATTCTAACTCTAAAAGCTATTGAAAACAGAAAAAGAACAGCAGCAAAATATAAAAACTATCCCTAAACATGTTGTAAACAATAGCCCACAAATCCCTCTTTATTCCTTCAAATCTTCTCAATCTTTTTTTGTTTTTCAACGGATAATCTTCCTATAGATTCAGGTGGTCGATCTCCATCAATAAGGATGTAATGTGATTCTCAAAATTATCAAAATCTGAAGTGGATCGGATCTGTATTTTAAAAACAGATTTGGCAGATAAATTTTGTCCTTATACGTGCCCACGCTTAGTCACTGAATTTGCTGCCAATCTAGAATTTTGAAATTTATTTTTTTCTTGTGCATCTTTTTGATTCAATTTTATATCTAAAGTGTTGAAAATTTTCTGAGAATAATTAAGAGATAATTTCATTAGTTTTTAATAATAATTTCAACATATTTAAGAGAATTAAATACAAAATAAGCACAAAATGACAACTTAACAACAACCGTTCACGTAAGTCACAGGCATGACTACTTAAGCTATATATATACTAACTACCTATATACATGAGTAACATATATATTAAATATTAATACGTACTAATTAATTAATTATATTTTATTTAACAAATCAATTAATTATTATTAATTATAACTGAATAAAATTAACAGCTAAAGATCAATAATTAATTTATAAATAAATTATAATTTAATAAATTAATTAATGTATTATATACTTAATTACCAACCGTTAAACCAAAATTAGTTAATTAATTAATTATATTTTAAAGAAGAAATTACTTTTTGATATATGTTA
>JANTPM010000003.1:33151620-33163963 GCA_025434745.1 Erythroxylum divaricatum
GAAGACACTTGTTGTCCATTGACAAACTAAAACTGTAATTTTAGTTTGAGTTCTATGCATTAGAAAATGGATGGCACGCCTAAAAGGATTAGAACTGCATTTGTCTTTGACCATTTTATTCCCTAATTTCTAAAAGTAACACAAAATAGAAGTAACTTTACAAACTTGAATGACGTTATCCAAGCAAGGCAGCACCACAACGGAGAAACGAAGATGGAAGGTGAAGAACCAGCGTAGACGTGAAGGAGCAGATGAAAGCTACACCTCAAAAGCGTCTTATGAAGAACAGATGGAAGGTGAAAAGTCTTAGCGCAATGGTATTATTTCAGACAAAAACGAAAAGTCCAATGATGTGTCCGAGCTGGCATGTCCGAGTCATCTCAAGGCGTGTTTCTAGTCGTATCCAAGTCGTCTCAAGAGGTGTCCGAGCTGTGTCCAAGCTGGAAATTTTTTTTAATGCAGACATGTACAGACACGTGTCTGACACATGTCCACCGCGTGTCAAGTGGGTGTCCGACACTTGCCGTGCTTCTTAGCCAGCAACCATGCCAGCACTAGATCACTCGAAGGCTGCACATCCCCCACACCATCACAGTAATCCACATGCACATAAAATTTTAGCATCCAAATTACTAACGTCCACCAGCAAGGGCACCATATGCACAACCAAACCACAACCAGTAGCCGCTCCCACGACCATACTAGCAGCCTAGCGTTGTGGTCCTAGGAAAACAAATTAAAACACTAGCTCACAGATCTTTTTCTTGTCTAGGATTAGTTTTTCTTGTTTACAATTGTCATAGCTATGAGAAGGACAAAGGGCACTAATAGGACAACGGAAAAAGCTAAATCCATAGTAAATCTAATTGATAAAAATCAATAGGAGATTGTATTGACCACTAGTAACAATTGGAAGCGTATTTAGATAGCCAAAGGATGAGATTGATTGTGAAACAAAAGAAACAATTCCGTTATATTTCACATGATACTCCTACGTCTACTATGGTACATTTCGTTTTAAATGCTCAAAACTCAAGAGAGTATTCTACTATGTGATTTATTTTTTGTTGATTACTTTTATGGAACGTGAGCATCTTCTGCATACATTGGGATACTGTATAATCTAGGTGTAGGAAAGGGGGAGAACATGTATCATCATAAACTTTGTGATTTATTCTTGAACTTACGAATAATATTGAAAAACTGAAGGGGGTAATTGTTTTTGCAAACTTTCTGCAAATTTCTTTGGCACCAGCAAAGTAAAAACAAGCAAAACCGAAATAATAAAAATACCAAAAATTTGGTATCGCAGTTCAGCCCACCTTATCTACGTCTGCGAGACCCTCACCTAGCTTAATAACTTTCATGAAAGTACAATAGATTTATCCAAGACTTTACTGAGCTGATACTACCTAACCTTTGATACTATCTCTTAACCTCATTTCTAGCGAAAGATCACTCCCAATAGTACGACCGTCTCGTACTAACCTCAACAGAGGATTTTTCTAAACTACTTTTAATTAAATGATAATTAATAAAAAATAACTCAAGTATTTAATCAACTAAGAATTAAACAATAATATACTTGAGACAAAAGAATGACTTCCCTATAGATTTTATCTTTTTGAAATAACCCAGTTGAAACTCTTGGTAGTGTTGTTGCTTGCAACCAAATTCAAAAGAAATCAACTTCTGTCAATACAAAATATTGTAGTAGCGGTAAGCGGATATCGCTCCCACGAGGAATCTTAAAGACAACGAAATTACGAATTCAAATGGAACAAAGTAACAAAATTGGGGAGGGGGTTTAATTCACGCAATATAAGAAAATGTGTAAGAAAAATCGCAAATCGAATGCACTAATTGAATATGAAAAATTAATGAGAAAAATACCTTGGTTTTCAGGTTACCGAAGTTATCACGCTAATATGGATCTTCGACATAAAATTGTAATCATTAACAAACAATCATTGGGAATATTTTCTCTTAAGTATAATGACTAGAAATATGTATCCTAGCATTCTTATTAAACAACAACCTAGATACGATCGTAGGTTGAATTGAATTATAGCTTTACGAATCAAGAACCAATGAGCAAGTGAAATACATGTACGACATGGAATCAATCAAGCGAATATCTCCTTAAAATTTTCTGACTCTAACATAGAGAAGACAATCCTAATTGTTGCTTGTGATTAGCGAAATTGAACGTAATATTTTGTTAATCTAGCAGTTAAACACATTAATCCCTAGTTGCGCACCTAGAAACTAACGAATTCAATTAGAAAGAATAGATCGGAAGATATTCAATGTGTATTAACAACGTAAACTTTATTCAAAACATCTCACAGATACTAGCATGATAACACGGATCCCCATAACCAAGACAAATAGTTTAGCTACTTATACTAGAATCGAAAACGAAAAAAATAACAAAACGTAAAGTCTCCATCCCTGGTCTTTACTGAAAAACACGAAAATACTAATGGCGAAAGTGTAGAAGACGTAAAAAGACTGAACAGAAAATAGCAGAAACGAAAATCTCTAAAACTAGGCTTGCGTGAATAGTGATCTCCTCTCCTTTTATGCTTATTTTTTCGATTTCTCTCCTATCTTTCCTTGATTCTCATCCGATACTGTATTCCCCAATTTCAGGTGGTCAATCTTCTTAAAAGATGGCAATATAAATCTTCAAAGATTGTGAGAATCTTGAATTTGACTTTTGAAAATTACTTTGCAGATTTATTCCATCCTTAGGCGTGCCTATGCTTAGTCACTGAATTGCTGTCAAACAAGGAATTTCTAATTTTATTCATTCTTTTGCATCTTTTTGATTCAATTTCGACTTAAAGGTGTTCAAATTCATTTGCAAACAAATTATAAGATAATTCAATTAATTTCGGATAATAATTTCGACACATTAAAGATAATTAAGTATCCAATAAGTGCAAGTTGATGCCTTAACAACTCTTCGCCATAGTCGATTCTTTTTTCATAAAACAAATCACCACAGCCACGGCTCATTAAAAAAACACACAAAATCACTTCAATTTTCTCACCATAAGAATAAGACCTATGACATCAAAACATATGTTGACCAACCCTTGCTCACAAATTAATTTCACTGTCACTCACAAATCAACTTTACTGTAATAATCATTGACGCGCTGCTTCTTGGCTTCTTTTTTGTGTAGCTTTTATCACCCAACCTATCACGTCTTTGTGTAGTCTTCATGGACGCATACTCAAAACACGCTCACTATTAGATTAAATTACAAACTCTCTCAAGTCCATCTCACACACGCATCTTTGAAAGCCACACACTCACCTGCACATTTAATGCATGTACACCATCTTTAGTTCAACACCCACTACATATTTAATGCATGTATGTCCCTCCAAGTTCCACACACACACCACTCTTCTTTTTATGCCCAATGTAGTATCTATTTTATTAGACAACTAGCTCACATTAAACTATATCCCATATATACACACGTCAACTTTTTACTGCACATGCACACCCTTCAGTGTTCAACCCACATAAGAAACACACTCAAGTAAAGAGTTCCACATCAACGTCTCAGATACAAAATACACACTTACCACTTCCTTCTGTTTTTATCGATATAACTAGCAAGATCCCTTTTACGCAACAACCACTTAACAATTTATTCTATCCACAAAAATCCAACAGTAAAACAATTTCAATACCAACATGATAATAGACTTCAAAATAGGATAGGGTTCTTTTTCAACTAGAGGATTATCCATATACCTTTTGAATCCAAGTCATTATCCAATTAATATTTTATATGTCCAATTAATAAATAATGCCAAAACTAATTATTTAGATATATAACATATATCCTAACAATTATGATTCATATGTCGATTATTCCTTGTAAAACCTAAAATTTGTTGATTGTTGTTTTGAAATAATCTTTAAGTTAGGATAATTTTTTGTTTTAGCTTTAATGCATGAGATAGACAAGGATGATTAGTATTTTTCCTTTAAATTAATTAAAGTATCTCATTGGTTTTGTTCAATGAAAATGTCCTAGATTTGATACATTTTGACACTTATGTGAGCTTTTGAGCTTAAGATCATTCATCACATTTATACTCACATATTTCTTTTTGTTGTGTGTTATCAAACATGGGTTTTTTTTTAATGCAAGAGCTTGCTTTTGATTTGAATATATTTTGAGACCATATAATTCGTTAATTTATGCATAGAAATATTAAGGGCATTTAAGATAACCATTTTTTATTTTAAAAAATCTACCTTTATCCATTGAGAAACAATGTAAGCTTTAACCTTTCTTTTCTTGAATATTAACCTTATTACAAGCCACTTTAACCCTTCTTTTTCTAGATGTTGGTTAATAATTTTGAACCTCTAAATTGAGGGAATTCTATGAAGCTTATTTTGCATAAGATTTTAACTAAGACAGTTGTTAGATCGTAATTAGATATGTATGACATTCACTAATATTGGGATTTTATCATGCTATTGGGAGTAAAGAGAATATAACAATCAAAGCCAAATCAAACAGTATTAGGAAGTCAAATTGTGAACACATGCATACTTGACTGATAAACTCCATGATCGTTATGGTGAACATAGTTTTTTGCAATCAACCATTATTCCAAAACCACCGATTTCCCTAATCTCGTACAAATAATCAAGACATCACTATCGCCTCCATTTCCATCTATGTTCTCTTGAAGATTCGAGCAAACTTAACACAACATTTATTATGTACAATTAGATGTTCATATAATAGCTTCATAACAAAAAATGAGATATTGGTAATAAAGAAAGAGAGGCAGTTTGGATGATACTAAAAACCCTAAAGAAGAAGATCGACTATGGAAGGCAATTAGTGATTAGTGTTTGATGAGGGGATTTGGTCTGCATTGATTTGTTCTTCATCTTGGATAATTTTGCCACAATCCTTCTAACAGAGCTCATTTCTACCACTAGAAACTAGTCATCATGTCGACATTTCATGATGAATTAATGTTAATAGATTAATTCTAAAAAGTCAGTAGAAGAATTATTATTTGAATGTGCCAACATTCTAGCGATGTTAATTTTGTGATCTATTAAGTGAGATTACTTCATATGATGATAAGGTTGAGAATATTAAGAGTGTATGTACTATGTTTAAGGGATGTATAAACATCCCTTGCAACTTCGAAATATGATTACTTCTATGTACATAAACATCCTTTATAGAATCCTCTAATAAAAATAGTTATGTAATTGTGATTTAGCTTTAAATTACCTTAATAATTAGCATGTTAGGTTTGACTACTCCATTGTATATATGTTTTCAAATGTGTGTATGTTAAAAGATTTGATCTTTTAAGAATAAGAGTAATTGGTTGTTAGTTTTGAGTCGCAATTGTTATGTTTAAGACAGAAACACAATTGACTATATTTCTAGTTTTGACCATTTGACTATTAATTATTATATGAAATCACAGTCTCATTACACATTGAAATAAAGTCATTTTGATGGATACATATGTATACTATATAAGTGGTACAACCAAACGTAAATATGTACACAAGCATTCAAGCATTTCATCAAATAGTTAGGAGACTTTTGTCAAACAAGCATGGAAGGTGGGGAAAAAAATATAGACCCGTACACATCCAACACAGAAACATAAGAAACCATCTTCCAAACACAAACACAAACAAAAACTCATATACCATAATCAGAAAACAAAAGTCACAATAAACTCCTAAAGTTAGCAGTAAAACATAGAACAAGAAAGAGGGTTTGAAAATAAAAAAGAAGAATATTAACATACGTAATGACGTTTCTTCGACAGTGACGACCACAACACAAGAGACAACTATAACAAAGGGGATGATGCTTATTAGAAGGTGAATGAAGAGGAATGTTGATGGATAACATGAAAAAGAAGGGAGGTTCGTTTTGGTTCTAATAACCTAGTAAAAAATGATATCGTTTCTTGTTAAACAAAACAACGTCATACTCGATTAATTCGAAATAAATATACCATTTGCCGTCAATTAAAAAAACCATCGCAAAATGGCGGGCCCATTACCATTTGGCTTTACCTTTGGTAATTGCATGAAGACAACTTTATATTAACTACAATATAATTATATCTATTGCCATGTAATTAAAAATTAATTACAATATAGTATACAATGAAAATCAATATTAAATATTAATAAGATATTCTTAATAATCAAATTAAATATTATTGACAATGATTGTAAGTGTAAAATTAAATTTAGTTAACAACAATGTTATTTTAAAAATTTATAGGAAAACAACACAAAATTAATTTTTGTTACATAAATAATTTTTTTGTATTATTGTCTTTCAAATTATATGATTTGACAATTTTAAGTGATGTGACAAAACTCTAATTACTATACATAAATTGGGTTACATTTTCTATAAATTTTATATTACAAAAGAAAAATTCAATAAACACCAATAATTTTTAAAAATTAAATCAAATATGTAGCTAAAAAGAATTGGTTGCGATTCTAAAATCGTCACTAAAACTTTTTAGCTACGTTCTTTAAACCATCACCGATAACTTTTATCTATGTTCTCAAAACCATCGTTAAATATTTTTTCTACGCAAACTTAATCATCGCAAAACATTATTATCGACATCTACGGTAACGTAGCTAATAACTTTTAGCCACAAAAAGAAAGCATCCCAAAATATCATTGGTGATGATAACATCTATCCTTGCCTATCTCTTTTGGTGATATATCCGAGATCGGAGCGAAATATCATTTGTGACAATTTTGTAAAGAGGTTGCCGATAATATTTTACTATTGTGATTTTGCGACGTATTTTTATCGTTGTTAAAAAGTTTTTGCGACAAATTTGGTGTGTTTAGCGACGAAAATGTACGTCGCCAAAAGCCCCTTATGTCGTAGTGAACTTAAATTTAAAAGAGACAATTAATTATTAATTATGTTGATAATTTTAAATTTTAATCCTAAGTTGATTACGATTAAACATGACTTTTGCTATAACCGTAATTATTTAACAAAACATCATTTTCTTAATGTAAAATTCCCTGCATAGGGGGAATAAGAAGAGAGCTCGATTCAGCAACACGAAAATTGAAAGATCTGCCTGAAGTTTTGTGTGCTATGGGCACAAAATACTTCTCCATTACAAACAACTGGTTCCCTGAAATCAAGTTTGAACCATGTGTCTCCACAGGTAACCAAATTGACTGCTCCATCGAAATATTAGCATTCCAGTGCCACATAAAGTAAGAATCAAAGTTAAATTTATCCATTCAAAGTCCAGGTCTACATGCAGCACCAGATCAACATGATTCCAAATTGAACGCCATACATATATAGTATACATTCTATCAACAGAAAAAAAAATCCTGGTAATTTCCTAATTATAGACAGCTATTTTGCGTATAAATTCCGATATTTTTCAATGATTTCATTAAAAATAAAACAAATTCTAAACCACCCGTCATCGTCATCATCCTGAAAAAACAAAACAAAAAGGAAAGAAAAGAAAATGGCTGCTGTTGCTGTGTCGAAAAAGTTGATGACTTTTGGTATTGGGTTGCTCTTGGTTTGCATGGTTCTGGCAAACGAAACAGAGGATACTTTTATAAGTTACGGAGTCCTTAAAAGAGACTTGGACGATTGCAGTCCAGGTACACCTGGAGGCTGCCCGACAGCGCCACCAGCCAACCGTTATGATAGGGGCTGTGAGAAAGACGACAGATGCCGTGGTGGGGCCTATCTTTTGGATGAAAGCAATGAGTAAGACTGTTAATCCTGTTAAAAGCTATTTGATTCATTTCAACTCATATCAAGTAGAAGATGATGAGTCTTTTGGGGTGGTCATTCTTTTTTAACTTTATTTTTGTTGTTTGAGTTTGTAATAAGCTATGTAGGAAGATGGACTCTTTGATTCCTTCAACCCGCTGCATTTTGAGATTCAATGAAATATTAATTTTAATCGCTATAATTGTAGGTTCGGAAGAATTTGTTTTATTTTTTTATTTTTCAAAATTAGTTTTAAATAATTTTTATTTTATCATAAACTAATCTAATTGTCATATAATTAATTTAAAACATTGTGAATACAATTATTTTTAAATTGAACATTTCAGTGATAAATACTTCTAAAATTGAAAATCTTTTCAAAATAAAACTTATTTAATTAATAATACCTTTAAAATAAATTTATATTAAGATAGAATTCAAATATTGGACTCTTTCTTGACTAAAAGGTTAACTTAACATTTTTCATTTTTAAGTAAGTTACTTTTAATTGGACTATAATAGTTTAATTCATAATTAGTGGACAAAATTCCTACTTCCCCCAACATAAAGAGTCCTTTTCAATAAAAAAAATACGCTAAATCTTTTTATAAAACCATATGAAGTAATATTATGTATAATCCATTTTAAAATAATGTTGAAATATAAAGTGGGAGTTTGTCCCACATTGAAAAAAGAAAGGAAAGAAGACTAATATATCAGTATAGTGGGCTACTCCACCTATCACCAATTGATTTTAGGATGGAACCTCACTTAGACATGTATGTGGTCTAACTTTCCATCTCGTATGGGCCCGTAAGCCCGTTGTAAATTCTAACATGATATCAGAGCAGGTTGCTCTTATGTTAGTCATTAATCCCTCAAAATGATAGATTATGTCACCTGTTAGACTCACACGTGAGAGGGTGTGTTGAAATATATAGTGGGAGTTTGTCCCACATTGAAAAAAGAGAGGAAAGAAGGCTAGTATATAAGTCTAGTGGGGTACTCCACCTATCACCAATTGATTTTAGGATGGAACCTCACTTAGACTTGTATGTGGTCTAACTTTCCTTCTCGTATGGGCCTATATGCCTGTTGTAAATTCTAACAAATAACAATGCTCTTTTATATGTTACGTATAACATTATTTTCAACTGCCTTATCGCTTTTTCTTTTTCTTTTTTTTCATATTTTTATTTATTTTATTTTTTTAAAACAAAAACATAAAAGAAGAAGGGTTAAAATCTTATAGAATTCCCTCAATTTAGAGGTTCAAAATTATTTAAAAAATCAAGAAAATAAAGGGTTAAAGTCGCTTACACTGTTCTCAAAGGATAAACAATTTAAGTCACTTTAACCCCTTTTAAGCCACGAGGTTAATATTTAAGAAAAGAAAGGTTAAGGTTTAAATTGTTTCTCACAGGATAAAGGTAGATTTTTAAATAAAAAATATTATCTTAAATGCCCCTATCATTTCTATGCATAAATTAACCAATAATATGGTCTCAAAATGAATTCAAATCAAAAGCAAGTTCTAGCATATACAACCTATATTTGGTAACACACAACAAAAAGAAATATGGGAGCACAAATGTGATGAATGCTTTTAGGCTCAAAAGTTCACATAAGTGTCAAGATGTATCCAATATCGCACATTTTCATTGAGGATTGTTTCAAAACAACAATTAGAAAATTTTTAGTTTCATAAGGAATAATCAACGTATAAATCATAATATTCATGAGTTCAAGCATAAATCACAAAGTTTATCATGATATATATTCCTCCCCCTTCCTACACCTAGATTATACAATATCCCAATGGATGCAAAAGATACTCACACTCCATAAAAGTAACCATAACAAAATCACATAGTAAAATACTTTTCTAAGTTATGAGCATTTAAAATGAAATGTACCATAGTGTAGTTAGACATTGGAGTATTATGTGACATATAATGGAGTTGTTTCTTTTGTTTCTCAATCAATCCCATCCTTTGGCTATCTAAATACGCTTTCAATTGGTACTAGTGGTCAATACTGTTAGATATTTCACATTCTATATAACATCATCACGTAGATTTTGTTAAACATGATTGTTTCATATGCATATAAAACAAAGAATCACGTACTTAGATTCTTGTTGTAGTTCCACCATTTAAAGAACTTTTATTACTAACTTTAATTACAGAGATCTTCTCATTACCTTATATACTCTTGATGAAAGAAGAACCACTAATGAAAACCTACACTCATATGTATATAAATATAACGTTTCGTTCTTCATATAACTACCTTTTGTAGTTATTTTAAGGACATTGACTATTATACCCTTCATTGGTGTATACTAGTCATTATCGCCCATTCACATATGATGGGTATAATCTCATTGAAAATAAACTCTGCAATGCTCATACTTGTTTAATAACCGGTATGACCAGTATACGACGAGAATACATTGCCATATATCTGTTAGGAGTATATGACATCTCGATTAATAAATTGATCTTAGGAATTATAAGTCCTTGAGTAGATATTGTATGCTATATTCTAGGTCATATCTCGCATTTATATTTTTCTTTGATCTCATTTAGTTTCTTGAGTCATAATTATATTCAAGTTCTCTATTAAAGAGACGATGATCATCTATGAATACTTTTCATACGAGTCAATGATCTAAAATAAATGACCTTCCTCTGTTCTCAATTCTGTTTTGAATTAAATTTAATTTGCTTTCCTAGAATTATTCCATAAGATCGCATCGTGCATGATCTTTTTGGTAATAACCTAAAGTAGCAAACCTTAAATTCAATTCACAAGCTTGAAACAATAGTCATAAGGGTATATGATGAGGCTCTTCTCAACCTTAAAGGTCTCACACAATGTACGATGAGATCTTCTGACTTACATTAATCCCTTTTTGTGGTTAGTTGTGCACATATAGTACGAGTCATGTGCCATGGTATTTACCCACTTTGTTTAACTTGAACATCTTTCATTCAAGAAATACTGTATATATGATAGTTTAAACATACTCAATGTTTAACTTAAGTTTACTTAACTACTCAAAAAACTAATTCAGAACTCACATCTGGCAACGTAAGACAAATATATTGATTAACAAATCATGTGGAACCAATTTCTTTGCAGCATTTATGGTTCAAGTTTCTCGCTCTCAATTATCACCTAGATAACAAACTCTAAACATGCCTTATCTCTAGCAAGCATAAACACTAGAGGTGATTTCCCATGTGAGATGGCTAATTTATAATCTGTCTCATATACTTATGATTTATCCCAAAATATATTTATGTAAAACATACATATACATTCATGAGTCAAATAATACATAATGTATAATCTTTATCATACATTATATCCAAATATGACATCATAATGAGTAAATATAAACAGAGAAATGTTTATTAGTACATTTCAACATCGATGTAATCCTAATGACTTAACAAGCCTAATGTATACATCTCTGGAAATTGACTTTGTCATTGGGTTTGCTATCATATCTCACGTAGATATATATCTTATGTTCACTTCTACTCGTGTAGCTATATCTTTCATATAATTATACTTGATATCTATATGCTTTGTCTTACAATAAAATTTGGGGTCTTTTGTATAAGCAATTATAGCTTGATTATCACAGTTGATGATCACTGGATTAATTTTGCTTTTATTGACTCCCAAATGCACTAAGAATTGATGAAGCCACACAGTCTCTTGTACTGTAGTTGAGAATTCTATAAATTCACCTTCAATTATGGATAATGCAATGCAAGATTATTTTTTACTTTTCCATGATATTGCTCTATGGTTTAGTAAGAATACATATCCTGATGTGGATTTTCTTTCACCTAAATCTCCTCCCCAGTCTACATCTGGATACCCATGTATACATAGATCATTGCCTTGATAATATAATGCATAGTCCACAGTTCCCTTTAGATACCTCGATATTCTTTTTACTGCTTTCCAACGTGCTTGGCCTGGATTTGATGATATTTGCTCACCATCCCAATAGCGTAACAAATATCTGATCTTGTACATATCATTGTTTACATAAGACTTCTAACTACACTAGAGTAAGGAACATTCTTCATTTGCTTCCTTTCTTGTAATGCTGACTGGCAATTCTCTTAGTAAGGCCTTCATTTTAAGAAATAGGATTATCAATTGGTTTGCAATCTTGCATACAGAATCGTTCAAGAATTCTTTGAATATACATTGCTTGTGAAAACACTAACAATCTCTTCGAACGATCTCTTGAAATCTTGACTTTAAGAATGTATTCCGCTTCACCCATGTCTTTCATTTCAAATTCAAATGACAACCAATCTTTGATTTTTGTAAAAAACACACAGTCATTGTTGGGACCCGATCTCGGGATCGAACCCCAGTCGGAAAATGAAAGACGGAACGAGAAGTAAAGCGCACAATCGAATAAAAAACAAAAACAAAAGGCGGACAAAGCGAAAGAACAGAAAACGAATCGGAATCAAAACGAAACCCAAAG
>JANTPM010000003.1:33208435-33227131 GCA_025434745.1 Erythroxylum divaricatum
TGTTTCGTTATGAAGATATTGAGTTATCGCATAATTAAGAAGATCGTGATTAAGGATTGAGATTTGTATGAGGAAAAATTTCCAAAAGTGGAAATTATCTGTTTGTTTTTGAATAAGATGGATTAATTGATGAAAGTAATGAATAATAAAAAAAAGATTATACCGATTTCAGGTTGGCTACTCTAAAGTTTCCAACGCGACAAGTTTTCTATGTTCACACTCGGATGTCGAAATTTAAAATTCAGTTCGAACCCACCGTTTGCAATGCTATGATTAAGATATTCGTATCGGATGTCAGTTTTGGTTTTATTTGCTTCTATTCGATCCATATTTGTTTCATATTTCTGTTATCTGATAATTTGATTTTGACCATTTATTCGATTTCATTTCCGATTCATGTGTTTGCTTTGCTTTGATTCGCTATATGATCCGATTCATTATTTTTCATTCCATTTCGGATTCGATTTAAGAGTGATCATGTTCAGATTAAGCAGTGGGGTTACGAGTGTTAAGTTTAAGCAATTGGGCTTCGGATCCAACAAGACTTGTATGGTGCATGCATATTTTCAAAAATTGACTTAACAAGTGATTATCATCAAATTCGCATGAAAGGTGATGATTTATGAGATTCATGAACCATATTCTTAGACCTTCTGTAAGCAAATTTGTAATGGTTTTATCTCGATGATATTTTGGTGTATAGTAGAGATGTAGGTTATCATGCTAAACATCTTGAGCAATTACTTTCCACTCTATGTGCATAAAAACTTTATGCCAAATTGAAGAGATGTAGTTTTTATATTCCTGAAGTTATATTTCTTGGGTTTGTTATAAAAGATGGCATCAAAGTTGATGAGGATAAAGTTAAAGCCATTGTTGAATGGTCTACACCTAAGTTTGTTACTGAAGTGAGATCCTTTCACGGTTTGGCTAGTTTTTATCGCAAATTTGTAAAGGATTTATCAACTAAGGAAACCCCACTAAATGCATTAATAAAGAAGAATGTGAAGTTTGAATGGACAGAAGCACAACACCTTGCATTCGAGTCCCTTAAAAAGGATTTAACAACTGCACTAATATTATCTTTACCTAACTTTGGGCAAAATTTTAAAGTTGAACCTAATTCTTTTGGTATGCATATCAGTGCTATGTTAATGTAAAAAGGTAAATTGATAGCATATTTTTCTAAAAAGTTGAATGTTGCGTGTTTGAAGTATCTAACTTATGATAAAGAATCTTATATTGTCATTAAGGCTTTGGAAATCTGGCAACACTACTTAATGATTAAAGAATTTGTAATCCATACTAATCATGAATCTTTTAAATATTTGCATTGTCAAAACAAGCTCAATAAACAACATGCTAAGTGGAGTTTTTTTTCTTAAATCTTTTCCTTATGTCGTTAAGTATAAAAATGGCAAAGAAAATGTTGTTGTTGATGCATTGCACATATGCATGGTTTATTTATTACTTTGGATACTAAGCTTGATCATAATTTCTCAGGTGTCTATATTGCATATGAGTTCGGTGTAGTTAATAAGTTATATAGAAATAATAGGTTTTTGTTTAAAGGGGAAAATTTTTGCGTGTCTAATTGTTCTATGCATGAACTGTTGATACGTGAAGCTCATAATGGTAGTCTTATAAGTCATTTTGGTATTCTTAAAACTCTTGATGTGTTGCAAGAACATTTTCATTGGCCTAATATGAGACAAGATGTTGAAAGAATTTGTAAAAGGTGCATTGAGTGCACAATGGTTAAACCAACATCTAAACCACATAGACTATACATGCCACTTCCCATTCCCTCATCTGTTTAGGTTGATATTTCTATAGATTTTGTGTTGGGATTGCAACGATCTCAATGAGGGAATGATTCCATATTTGTTATAGTTGATCATTTTTCCAAAATGGCATAATTCATTGTTTGTAGGAAAACTGATAAAGTTGTTCATGTGGCTAATTTATTCTTTCAAGAAATTGTTAGTTTGCATAGTGTTCCTCAAAGCGTTGTGTCTAATAGAGATGTAAAATTCTTAAGCTACTTTTGGAAAACTCTTTGGGAAAAACATAGAACTAAATTGTTGTTTTCTACTACTGCTCATCCCTAAACTGATGGTTAAACTAAAGTCATAAATAGCACACTTGGTACCTATTATGCGTCAAAATCAAACAAAATTAGAAAAGTTAGGAGTCTTGGTTACCTATAGTTGAATTTGCTTCTAATCTTACAATTTACACATTTATGGTTTCAATCTACTAACCCCTTTGGACTTATCTCCATTACCTGTTTTGAGTTTTTAAGTGTAAATGGAGCCAAGAAAGTTGAATTTGTCTAAAAATTTGCATGCCATAATGCATGAAACCATAGAGTGCAAAACTAAGCATTATATACGAAACGCCAACAAGGGAAGAAAAGAGGTCTTTTTTAGCCAGGCAATTGGGTCAGGATTCATATGCGCAAAGAAAGATTTCATACTTCCTGAAGAATAAAACTCCATCCTAGGGGTGATAACCCTTTCCAAGTTGTGGCTAGTCTGAACAGTAATGACTACAATCTTGATCTTCCAGGCAACTATCGTATTAATGCAACTTTTAACGTATCTAATCTTTCTCCTTTTGAATTTATGTAGATCTATTAGATTCGAGGACAAATCCTTCTGAAGAAGGGGGGAATGATATGGATCAAGGGGCTAGTGATGTGGCATCTCAAGTTAGGGTTGATGGTTTGAGTTTTATAGATAAGAGTTCAAGGTCTTCACCTCAAGTTCCACCCTCAAATTTCAAAAAGAGATCCACTTATGGCTATTATTGGGCCTATGATAAAGGCTAGGAACAAAAGAATGCATGAGGCTTTGAATAATTTAATTAAAGAAGCATATTCTTAAGCCCAAATTACTATGATCTCAATCCTAAATTTTGTTCGTTCTGAGTTGAAAATCATTAAACATATCAAACTAGAACTATTTAATGACATTTATATGTTCTTGAGCTTTATCCCCACTCAACATATTATATATAAAAATTAATCCCTTCTATCTTGTGTCTCGAGTGTAGCACAAATAAAACTACAACAATATGTTCAACTATATACCAATAAAAATTCAACTTCTCTATCAGCTATCCTGCCATAACCTCGAATAACGTTATTGAAATCATACATCCAATCAAATAAAGCTTTTTTTATCTCACATATAGTACTAAAGTAATAATGCGAAGTTGGATATTTTGTTCCCAATAACAAATCAGTCATAGTATAAAATCATTCTAACTTCTCACAAAGTTCTTTAGCCAATTTCCTATGGTCTTTTATAGGTATGTAATTGTAATGAGTACCTCTTTGCCTCAATACAATAAACACATCAATATATTGGATTGTCGACTTCAACATCTTGAAGGTTGAGTTCCCTCTAGTTAGACAATCCAAAAGCAACTTCTCCGTACTCATTATGCATAGTTATTATTTCGTTTCTTCAAACTTTTCAACTCTTTTAGATGTTGCATTCCTACTAAACTATTCCAAATCAAATCTAGTGTTTCCTTTATGGTATCGAACCCATCATTCACAATCAAATTCAGAATATATGTAAAAAAACATATGTAATAATCTTTCAGTAACCAACAAGCTCCAAGCTATTCTTCAACTTTTCAATCATAGCATCATCAGTGTATAATTTTCGATTGTTATGGTGGACAATTTTTGTCCCTGGTACTGAATTACAAATCTCCGCTAAAGGAATATGCTCATCCATCTAAAACAATTAACATATAAATATATTTGTCATTACAATCAACATATAAATATATTTGTCATTCATAATCATAATTGATAATTTATAAACATGTGACCGTGTGGTCACTGAGAAGTGATAGTTGATAAACTTCAACTCTATGATTATGTTTTATGTTCCTCTTATTCTCTCTTAGTGTGTATGTCACTAAGATCATCTCACACAATATACATGAATGTGTATATATTTTTGCAGACTTACACATTTCACATATATGCCTTTATATATGACTGTGTAAGTTTGCAAAACACCTCCTTCCTATATGCAACAATCCCAAGAACTTCAGTATTAAAAAAATCAATCTTTGATCAAAAGATTCAACACCATAATACGACAAAAGAACTTTACCTTGTACGGTGGGTGGTGAAGAAGTAAAAAAAAAGTGGTGGGTGCGTGGGGAATAGTGTGGCGGCAAGGCAAAGGGTCAGTCGCGATTAGAGGACAAAAGGGTGGCGATTGGTGCTACAAATGTGCAGTTGATAACTGAGAAGTGAGTGATGTAGACGACTGACGGATTGAGAGAGAGAGCGAGTTAAGAAAAAATGGAGGATGGTTAACCTAGTGTAAAACAATATCATTTTATTTTGTGAAAAACCAAAGTATAAAACAACATTGTTTACTTTGTCAGAACTCAGAAACGAAAGTGAGAGCAAAAAATGACATTATTTTGCTCTTTTAAAAAATGTCATTTTGTGTTGGGATGTTATCAGGCCTTAGGCCTAGGCCAGTATTAAGCTCAACAATATTCTAGCTTATAGGCTAGAGGCTTGACCCAAGTGCTACTTAGGAGAAGAAAAAGCAAAATTGACTTTCATGTTTTCGTCATGAATCTTAGCATTTTAAATCGCTCTAATATTTTCAAAACATTTAAATTCAACTTTTTTATATGGAAAAATAAAGCAAAATTGAGCTCTATCAATTATATCATTAATAAATTGTCAAGAGTATATTACTTTTTAGTTCACTTAATTTTGCACCCAAATCTCTACCTTTCTACTTCTCTAATATTTTATTAACTTCAGTCCAGTTGATTTATATTTTAAATTATAAACAGTAGTATATACTTTTTAGAAACAAAGATGAAAGAAATGTGAAATCACGCGCCAATTCGATTTTGGCGGGTAAAAAGTAAGTTCAAATTAGGAAAAGCTTACGGAGAACACGTTACAAGCGGACCAAACAAAATCAAATACGACTCGCTCCCTTTGTTATCAGTTATCACGTTAGAGTTAGAGCGCTTTGTGCTCTTTCTTCTTTTACTCCCTCTAGATCCAGAAGAAGCTGAAAAGTGAATATGGGGGATCCTACTCATCTAGAAAAAATGGGCAGAGAACTCAAGTGCCCTATCTGGTAAATCCCTTTTATTCCCACTTCTCACTTCTTCTGTACAGCGATTCATTTCTCAAACTTTCTTTTCTCTGTTTCTGGCAGCTTGAGTCTACTCAACTCTGCAGTTTCGTTGCTATGCAATCATATGTTTTGCAAGTAAGCACGCTTAATGTTTGTTTATTTTGGGTTTTTATCTTTTTAATTTATGGTAATTTTTGAAATTTTATTTTTGGTGAATTTCAGCGTATGTATTGTGAAGTCTATGAAGTCTGGCTCCAATTGTCCAGTTTGTAAAGTGCCATATCACCGTAGAGGTACATCACTTTTCTTTTCCTTAGCTAGTTTGTTTGAAGATGAATAAAAAAGACATCAATTGGACATTTAGTTTGGAGTTCGTTTTGTTGAAAGACTCTGCGAGTTCAAATAATTGTAATTGGAACAGCTCTAATACTAAGTTCTTATTATTTTAGAGCTTTGATTTTGGTGTCGTCTGGTATCCTGAAGGTGCTAATCATGAAGGAAATGCTTTTTTTTTAATTCACTGAGCTTCAGCAATTGGTGATTTTTCTTGTCTTAAAAGGTGTTTGTGAAATTTATGCAGAGATTCGTGCTGCGCCACACATGGATAATTTGGTGAGCATTTACAAAAGCATGGAAGTGGCTTCAGGATTTAATATATTTGTTACACAGAATGCTTCAACAACTAAGTTATCAGGTAATATGGTATATGTTTGTGCCTAATAGTAATCCAAATGAAACCGGCTTCTTCAAACAACAAGAGAAGTAAATTAATATGAGGGGACTAAAGGAACTATATCTAACAATTGATATCTAGGATCTTTTCTTTCATAGATTCTAATTTCAATTGTTCAGAGTCCTTCCTATTTGTTGAGCTGCATTGTGTCTTTAATCTATAGGTCAAGAAAAAATGTTGGCGTGCTGTTGGATACAAATTCTTGTGAAATTGGACAGAAGAATATAAATGTTCCTTTTGTTTTATGCATATATTGCAACATCTTGTTAGGTCCATGTCAATTGCCAGCATTTTTTTAGCCATTGTGGGTCATGGCGGATGTTCATTATGTTCAAAAATGGTTTTATTTTAGTTTCATGGGGTTTTGAAATTTGCATTTTTGTTGTTTAGAATGACTACATAAGAAACGTCCTGGCAAACTGAACTACCAAAATGTCATCTGTTTTTGTCATTCCTTGTTGTCATGTTACAGATGAGCAAAAGAAAGATTGCGAACCAAGTTGTGACGGAGAAGTTACTGGTAGCTTTTGTCAAGTTTTGGGCAATGATCGCAAACCCAATCAGAAAAGACCAAGAAAGAATATGAAAACCCACATTGAAAATTGTGGTTCTGTCGAAAATAAGCCCTCCTTTCCAACAAAGAAAAGGGTACAGGTTCCACGATATCCTCTTTCTGGGGCCCCGTCACTGCCTGAAAAGGTGGAAGTTGGATCGGGTGAAACCAATGATGATGGACAGAGGAGTAATTCAGTAGGCCTAAACAACAATTCTCTTCTTACTGGAAATGTAGAACCTGTGCTTTCGCCTTTCTTCTGGTTGAAAGATGATGAAGGTGTAGAGAGCTTAAGTCAGGATGCTGATGGAGATCAACTTTGGTTTATAACACCGCCAACTGTCCCTACTTTCAGTGATATTAAGGAGTTGGATGAAAAGAGCCCCTCTAAATCATCTCAGAATGTAAGTATTTTATCAATTCATTGCAGCCTATATGTATTACGAATAGCAATATTTCATTTAACAAATGTATTTGGTTATAGTCCTGGTTGGTCCTATTAGCCAAGAGGGGAAGTGGAAGGAAGGCATTTGTAACGATGATGCAATAAGTCAATCCTTTTCTTCCCATATGCATACTTCCCTCCCTTTTGTTCTGTATACCAAACTCAACTGCTATCATATGAGTCGGTAATGATGCTCTTCGTCTTATATAGCTACCATTAGTTTGTTCTTAGTCTGTATATCCTAATTAATTCCAGAAGTTTTAAGTCTTAAAATGTATATGAGCTTATATTTGATCCACTTGAATATTACTAGCTACATGTTACCTGTGATCTTTCAGGTTACTTGTGGTCTCTGCATGTGTCAAATCAAATTAGTTCTTTTGTGTGAAAGACAAGAAGCATCCTAAATCTTGCTTATAATCAGTTGTTTGATGCCACAAAATTACATGCTTTGGTTTACATGGTGTAGGAGGCAGTATCTGCAAAATCAAATGCCTTAAATCTGTTTGATAGTCAGACTTTTAGATGTACACAAAGGGCTTCTCCACCTGTACTTCTTCCAAGTCCAGTGAAGATGCAGGTACACTGTCCACCCAATTTCATTTTTTATTTCTATTACTTAAATCCTCACACTTGACTAAAGTTAAAGAGAATATAGGGTGAAGATGCTATTGGAATTGGTAAAAACAAAGAGGAAAGATCAGAAGCTTTCTTCTCCACTGCACATCAAATTGAGGAATCTCATGTTGAAAATGAGAAATCTGTGAATACCAAGCAAGTAATCAACAGGGTAGATGACTTACTGCCCAGTGTATTATCTTCAAGTACCAGAGGCACCAACAGTCAGGGTGATTATAATAAATCCAACAAAAGACGTAAGAATGTTAGGAAATCTGTGACAAAGAAAAATGTCGATGAGAATAAAGGCCAAAGTTGTGATGCTTCTATTGAATCAGATTTAGTGGATGGGGGATTTTTGCATAAGGAAGCACTTGACAGTAAGGGCTGCTCTTCTAGCTTTAGAGAATTTAGGAAGAGGACTAAGCAGGCTGATTTCCTTACCAATGCAACTGAGTCAAAACTGGAAAATATACCTGACTATGATGCAAGAGAAGAAACTGTAAATCTAGCTGATGAGGAGATGATTCCGGAGTTATCTGCTTCATTGGTTAAGACTCTAGATTGTAACCAAGATTATAAGATAGAGGCAGCAAGTAAAGTGCTAAGGAAGAGTTGTGTGCAGAATCGGAGTATGAAAGGCTCTTTGAGTTCAACGAATAAAAGGAAATTGGAAGAGGCTTGTTCAATTCAACACAAAACAGATGAAGATATAAGTGCTCAATTACCATCTGTCCAGGGAGTTGAAAATAATATATCAGAGACCAAGGGTGAGTTTGAGGAACATGGCAAAGGGAATAGGTCTGCATTGTTTTCTGAAGATAATCAAAATTTAATAAGCTGGAGAAATAAGGAAGTTGGGGGCATCCCAGCGGCTGATGAATTAATGATTGATGATTCTGAAGACGAACTTGGTAGTGCTTCTGCAAAAAAACGCCAGCACATCCAAATTGTTAATGTTGTTTCTGCAAAGGAGGCTCAACCAGCTGAAGGGGTTTTAAGCTGTCTGAAGTCTATAACTCCTGATATCTCTCCGAATTTGGCGAGTAAATCTCAAGCTAATGGAATGTCTATGAGGAAATGCACAATCAGATGTGCATTCTGTCATTCTGCAGAAAACTCGGAGGTGATGCTACTTTCCCAATTATTATGCTGCATAATTTTCGTGTCCCGTCATCTAACTGAATGAATTAGTAGTTGAGCTTACTGCCTTCTATTCTTAAAAATTCCAGGTTTCTGGAGAGATGGTTTACTACCACAATGGCAGGCCTGTGGCTGCAGATTTTGATGCTGGATCCAAGGTCATACACTCTCATAAAAACTGTACCGAGTGGTAAGATTTTCATTCAGTTATGATGGAAGGATTATGTTCATTGAATCCTCCAGTTCTTTTCATTTGCTTAACTCGTAATAGTGTTGCACAATCACCTTAATACTTCCTACCAAGCAAAGCAAGGGAGAAATTTGATCCAAGTAAAAAACTAAAAGCTCTGTACTTCCCCAGCTAAGTGAATTCCTTTCGCCCTTCTGGCGATTATCTGGACAGATTTATCTCCAACCATTTATAGTTAATGCAGTTGGCTCTTAATAATTGCAAACATATTGTGCAGGGCACCTAATGTCTATTTTGAGGGTGATATTGCAATAAATCTTGAAGCTGAATTATCTAGAAGTCGTAGGATTAAATGCTGTAGTTGCGGACTCAATGGTGCCGCTCTTGGATGTTATGAGAAAGGTTGCCGAAAGAGTTTCCATGTTCCTTGTGCAAAGTTGATTGCTGATTTTCGGTGGGATTATGTAAGCAGATTACAATGTTTCTCACGATCGATTTAGGTTCTGCTCAAAATGCTTTTCTATCATTTTTACGTTCTTTCTCCAATCATTTTCAACAGGAAAACTTTGTCATGTTATGTCCGCTTCATTCATCTTCTAAATTGCCTTGTGAGAATCCAGGAACTAAGGAGAGGAGAATGGCATCCACTCAAAACGGGTATGTTGATACTTCAGTTAGATTTTCCAAATAGACCTCACATTAAGCTTTGCAGTGAAACTTCTCCAAAACTTAAAGATCTTGTCCTATCCCTTTCTCTTACGTTCCTCCTCTTTCAGTAAGAATCAGAATCAGAAGAATCGAGTTGTGTCTAAGCAGGCAATCAACACAGGTCCATATTGGAAATTATTTATAGGATGCAAAAAGCCGGTTCTTTGTTGTTCTGCTCTTACAGTTATAGAACAGGTATCACACTTGCAGATTCTTCTTTTTCTCCTTTTTGGGCACATAGTGAAATTGCTTCATTTAGTTTTTAATTCATGCTTCTGCAGGAAAGCATTGCTGGGTTTGAGAGATTATGTGGAGTTACAGTGTTAAAGAAATGGGATTCAAATGTCACACACGTCATTGCTTCAACCGATGAAAATGGAGCATGCAGAAGAACTTTCAAATTTTTGATGGGCATCCTAGAGGGGAGATGGATACTGAACATTGAATGTCAGTACCGTGGTTTTGCGTTCATAGTGCTTAACTTGCAACTATTTGCTCATAATTTATAACTTGCTTTTAGTGAACATTTTTTTTTTTTGTCCTCAACTTTTTTCTTTTTTCTGCCCTTGTTCTTCCGTACAGGGGTCAAGGATTGCATGAAGGCCATGAAACATGTTGATGAGGAACAACATGAAATTGGTGCGGACACTCATGGAATCAGGGATGGCCCTCGACTTGGAAGACTGAGGCTCCTTAACAAGGTTATTCCGCTCTGCTTGCTTTCAAGTTCAACTTCCTTTTGAATCCTCTGAGTAGTATATTAAATGTCTCTTTGTGGATTACCTTTACCACAATTTTTGCACCAAAAGAACATATTGCCCCCTATATTTATGTTTGTTCTGTGTTCAGATTCTGCAGAGTTTGTATAACAATAATTAAAGACATCGAAACATGCTAGAGTAATTCCACTTTTTTTTTTTGTGAACACTTATGCTTATTAGGCTAATGCACATTTAAGACAAATTGACACTGTTGTGCACCCTAGGCATATAATGGACAATTTTATTATGTACAGCAACCGAAGATTTTTGAAGGGTTCAACTTTTATCTGTTGGGAGATTTTGCACCCTCTTATAAGAGATATCTACAAGATCTTGTAATTGCTGCTGGAGGAACCATTCTACAAAGAAAACCTATTTCTGGGGTTCAAGCCCTGATATCGGGTTCCTCTGCACCTTCAACCTTCGTAGTTTATAGCAAGGAGATGCCTGAGAATTGTGATCCCACCAAAAAGGATATGATCTTAACCCAGAGGATGTCTCGTGCAGTGACTCTGGCAAGTACAACTGGAGCCAAAGCGACAAGCAATTCATGGGTTTTGGATTCGATTGCAGGCTGCAAGCTGCAAAATCTTGATGAATAATTTGTTATTACCAGTGGTGGTCCTACAATTATAAAAATGGTATTTGATGGAAGGATAAGGCAGTTTAACTAATGTGTTGGTTGACATATTAGTAAACTGAGGATGTAAAAGTTGACCGAGATGAACTGTGATTTATCACCTTTACAACTTGGTTGGACCCGAGTGTGAGGACAGTTAGAGTGACTGATTCCATCTTTTGAAACAAAGATGTAAAAGTTGAACAGTTGCTTCTTTTTCTGTTGAAAGGTCTGCCAAGCATAGGCATCGTGTAAATGTTCATTCCTTTTGTTATTATCCCGTATTTGTTGGATTTAATAAGAAAACCCTTCATATTTCTTGCCTTAATAACTAAATCAGGACATAATTACCCTTGATAGTAATGGGGTTATGCCGTTAAGAAGCATAACGGCGGAAGAAAGTTAATGCATAACACAAATAATGCAATTAGACTACCATTCGGAGGCAATGCACCTAGACTAAGTAACTAGTCGAATCATATCCCTAATGAGAGAGGGACACATTACATATGCTTTCTCTTTATTGGTTAAAGTCCACCCATTCCAAAAGCGTATCCCTTCCCTTCCCTTCCCTTGTCATAAACGCTTCATCCTTGTTTCTTCTCATTAGGCTTACCGACGTCAATGTCAGCTCTGGAATTTGAAAATTCGCCACTCTTCTCCTTCTGTGTTGAGATCATAAGATTGAAGCGTTCGAACAATTTCTCTAATACTGAAACATCATCTTCAATATCAACCCGTTGGTCATTGCTCGAAGCCAATCTTTTCCTAAAGCAGCGTATCCGTTCAAGCCCAGCTGCCACTCCTACCTCAATCTCCTCCATTGTTGAACGGATCTCCATGTTCTTCTCTGTTGCATCTCTGTATTTCCTCTTCAAAGAGCGATAACTATCGAGGGATCTCAAGAGTTGCTCTGAAAGTGCCTTGTTTCTCTCTTGAAGTGCCGCATTTCCTTGAGCCTCTCCTGATCCGCTCGCTTTCTTCTCCTTCTGCTCAGCTGCGGCGGCGCAAGATTGTAACTTTGCCAACAAGTTCGCGTTTTGAGCTTTCAGATCATTGACATGCTCTTCCATTTCATTCAATTCATGAACTTTCTTTGCAAGCTCGCAAGCCATAATCTCTTTCTCCTTTCCCAAGCTTGAACACATAACTTCCAAGCTTTTCCTTGCTGCCATGCTAGCACTGAGCATTTTCCTCAACTTATCACTTTCATCTGCTGACGGTTCTTGAGGCTTCTTCTCTGGCACAGGGGTGATGCCACGACTAGGCCTCAGCTCTGTGTTGCATCGCCTCAGTTCTGCCATTTTTCTCTTGCCGGATTGAGATTTTTCTATTCTCGATTTGACATCGTCTAGAATTGTCATCATTCCAGCGATTCGTTGCGGTCTACGGTCATCGTTGTACCTAGAGCTGGCCTCATTATGATCGTGAATAATTTTCAGTAGTAGCTTCACATTTGTGGCAACACCTAAACCGAGAAAATGAAATCAATCAAAGAACATCGTTAATGAATGCATACGGATACGGATCAATATGATACCAATCCAATATTTATATATCTTTTGTCATGAGCATCGGTCGTGCTATAGACCAGTTTCATCGACAATCACGAACATTACTGAAAGAAGAAAACTGGGCAGGAGACAATGTATTCCATTACCTTCTAAACTATAATCACCGGATGAACTGCTCTCGTATTGGCTTGCGGATGAGGGCGCTAGCTGTGGAGATGAAAAGGCTCGAGCTTTGTTAATTTTGTCCATGTGGGAAAACAGAGAGGAGACCTTCAGGAACAAAAGAACTTAGGACGGTCCAATTGGGTTGCTGACATTTAATGGAAGCAAATGGGGGGTTGCAGAGAAGAGGTAGAGGTGTTTTGAATTGAAAGAAAAGAGAGAGGATAGTGATCTATATGAACAATAGCATAGAATATATTAGTTTGTGTTGGTTTTAGAGATCCAAAAAAGAGAGAGACTGCTTTTGGCACTCTCTTCTCTCTTTGTGTTCTCTTCTCTTACTGAGGAGGGTATTGTTTTGTTTGTTTGTTTGTTGCTATATTGTAACCTGTTTTGCTCCGTTTTCATGTGGGAGTTTGGTGGTTTTGTGAATTGGACGGTTCTTGGCTGTAAACATGCGAAATTATTGGTGACAGCTTGACTTTTTTATTGGCCGCTTGTAAGTTTGACTTTGTTGTGCCAAAAATGGGTGGAATCCTCAACCCATGAATTACAACGAGGTTGCTGCTGTATTTTAAGTAACAAAACTGATAATTGGAAAATATTGCACCCTTACTTTGGGTTTTGATTAAGAAATTTCATATTTTAGCTAACTATGATGTATGGTTCTGCCTGATTCTGGTGAGGCTAAGCACTGCCGTTTGAATCTATAAAGTTGATTGTTTTTAGCAAGAGAATACCTGCAAAATAACACAAGGTATGTTGGGGGTTGATAGCCGACAGGCCCCTCCGATGCTCAAGTTAAATTTTGTGAGAGCTTTTTGGTAGCTAGTGAATAGTAAAAATAGGGTTATAGGAATCGTACCTTTTTATGATGGATAATGAATTTATATGATTGTTACTTAGGAGAATTAGGTCAATCCCCAAGATATGGGCCGATCGGCCTATGTGCCGTTCTGCGTCTGAATTTGAGCCTAACACGACCGGTCTAACCAATGTCCATTCTTTTCGGATGATCTTCTACAAATATCCAAACCATGTCGAACAACTTGAATATCTTTTTAAAAATGGCATCATTTTAGTATATATATATATATTAAAAAAATTATGATTAAAATATCATTCTAAGTTATTCCAATGAAGTTGAACCATATTATTTAAATTCAACCGAGCATTTGATTAAACTTGATTATAATTAATAGTTTTATCACTATCTTTTTAAGATATAAATATTTTAGTCTAATTAATAAAAAAGTTTAAGAAATAATTGACTTATTAAAAATATTTAATGCGATTATCGTGATCATCACATGCACTGTCGTTGTCTTAAAATTATATTACTGTTGCAGAGTTGTTTTAAAAGTTACTTTGCAACAATTTGAACCATTTTCAAAGTAGACATAATGCTTAGCATATAAGCCTTCCTTTCAACATCTTCGAGTGCCCCAATGTCAGATTTTTTTTCTTTTTGATTATTCACGAGGTGTCTTAATCTTAATTATGGAAAGACATCTTTAAGCTTTTTATACTCAAACTAATCATCGCTCAAATCAGATATATCCCTCCTCAAAGTCGATTTTAACTCCATTGAGAAACATGAAAATCTAGTGGCCTAATGCTGCTGTTATGCAAATATTATTTATATTCTCTTTTGTGAATGACTTGCTTGACTTGATTAGTGATAGACTGAAAACTATGCCCACACCATTAGCAAAGAGGAAGGCACATTTTATGAAAGAGTAAAGCCTAGGGTTCTTTGCTTTCTAAGTTGAGTTACAGTCAAAGTCACATGAGTTGTCTAAGTAGGCACCAAAAGTGTGGTCCATTACCCACACAGTAAGTAAGTAATGGAGACAAGATTCTAACGTTGGTTATAGGAGTTTTGAAAATTTAGTCAACAAATTAAGACATGTTTGGTTCATGGTTGATGGGTTTGAGAATGAATCAATCAGTATGAAATGAATCAATTTTATATTATGATTGTAAATATAGTGTTTTCATATCTAATTTTTAGAGTTTCATTCTTGATGAGGGGCAAGTATCCTAGCAACTCCATGATAATAAGTGTGATTTATTTTTTAAAATTAAATATAATTAATTAATTAAAATATACTTAATTACAATATATTAAATATAACCAACTAATTAATTAAAATATAATTAACTAATTGAAATATAATAATTAATTAATTAAAATATAATTAATCATATTTTTCTCTTTTTTAGCAATTAAATATAAGTAATTAAAATATGATATAAAAAATTTAACAAATTTTTATTTCTTAATATTTTTAACAAACCAATTACTATCAATAATAAAAGTAATCATTCATTTCTTTTAACCGCCATCATAATTATAGTGATTATATTCATTATCATTCTTCATTATATTCATTCTTATTTCTATTATCATTCTCTCATATGAATCAATTGCCCCCTAAAGACTTTAAAAGATTTGATGCTACATTGAAAAGTTAAAATGGTCAATCTGAACCATAAAATTTGTACCAAAATTCAACTTAAATTCTAATATTTTAGAGCATTTAAAAAGAACTTTAATATTTTAAAAACATTTAATTTTTTATCCTAAATTGACATAAACATTACTCCCCATTAAGATTTCGTCATTTTTTCAAACCTAAATATTTTTTACTTTTTTTTTTAATCATAAGCTCCCCTTACCAATTAGTAAACATCTCTGCCTCTTTTTCTTCACATTTTGGTTG
This sequence comes from Erythroxylum divaricatum, assembly GCA_025434745.1. Lineage (NCBI taxonomy): Eukaryota > Viridiplantae > Streptophyta > Magnoliopsida > Malpighiales > Erythroxylaceae > Erythroxylum > Erythroxylum divaricatum. The sequence goes on from JANTPM010000003.1 coordinate 33,223,749, forward strand.
AATCACTAATTTCTCAAATAGTTCCCCAAACCTTAAAACACTCCTCTCTTCGGCGTCTTATTATCGAAGACTCCTCTTTGCGTAGAATGACAAGATATGAACAATCTTCTTTAGCTTCCTATCTTATAAGTAAAAAAAAAATGAAAGTAATTTCTTCTTTAATCTATGGGCAGATTTTATCTTGATGCTATCTTTGTTTTTATATTTACACTAACCTTTGGCAAATAACAATTCATCTGCTAAATTTAAAAAAAAATCTTAAGAACATAGAAGACGTTTATCGCATGTTAAGATTTTGTAACTACTATGAGGACTCTCAGGTGTGCCATGCACATTTGATTGCCAACCCATAGCTTTGCTATTTCTTCAAGTTCGTTCATGACATCGAGAGAATCTCAAATGTGTGCCTTATCTCCAAATAAGAGGACGATAAAAAGAGGATTGTTATGAGATTTGGAAAATTATTTTTAAAACTATGGATTGACGAAAAAGATAAATAACGGATAAGAGGGATAAAGCTCGGGGCCATCTATACAGTAAGAGAGGCCTAGAATAAATAATAATAATTTTACGTTGGATAAAATTGTTGGAATTTTGATGAAGAGTTAGTGTTTTGTTAATTTAGGGCTTGGTTCAGCCTGATTTTGGCGAGGCTGTACGTTACCGTTTGAGTCCATGAGTTTGACTGTCTTCAACAAAGGTTCATGCAAAGCAACACAAGGCACACCGGGGGTTGGAATCTGGCAAGCCCCTCCGACGCTTAAGTTAGTCTTTGGTGAGGGTAGGATCGCTGTGAGCAGAGAAAATTAGGGTTATGATCACGTATCCGTATCATGGCAAAGCTGTACCTTATATATGGGATGGTTGCTATGTTTAAGTCTTTACGTATGCATGAGAGACTTCCACTTGTGAGTAGGTCGTGGATGCGTGGACTAAAGCATGGGCCTAGCATAGTTGATAGGAATTAGGTCAATTCTCGCGGGGTGGACCAATGGGCCCATGAGTCGTTTTTAGTGGGTTTGGGCCTAGCACGACCGACCCAACCATAAGCCCCCTACTCCTCGAGTCTGAGCAAGGAGAAGGGTCGAAGGAGTATATAAGGATTTTGCAGCTCGTCTGTAGGGCAATTCATGGTAGGCCCGATCGGTCGGACATTAGTGCATAGTGCATGGCCGCTCGTACTAGGATCGGTCGACTGAGTGTCCCGATCGGTTAGCAACGATGCTTATTGCATGATTGCTCGCGCCAAGGTAGATCGGGTGGACATCAACATTGAGCGCGTGAGGGTTCTTGGTGTAATTATTACTGACGGCGCATGCCCTCTGACAGATATTCAGAATTTGTAACCGTTGTGCAGCTGTTACGTACGTCCTTTCAACTGCTGCGCCGCTCCGGGTTTCTACTAACCCTAATTTACCTAAGCTCAGATTCAGCCATGTGTCTAAATTCAGCTCGGATTTTCACCATGTGTCAAGCGTTGGTTGGAACGCTCATTCGACCGATCTTCTATAAATATTCAGGGTCAGCAACTACAAATTTTCTTCACGCTTGTTTCACTCTCCCGCTTTCATTCTGCTTTTATTTGTACCTTCTTGCTTACAGTCTTCGGAATTTCCTTTCAACCGCCGTCCAAATTTCCAACCTCAAATCACCGAATAGGTACGTCATTTTTCCTCGTTTCCTCCTCTAAATTTTCTCTTTGTGAACATGTCGTCGACCAGTTCTAGGAGTGGGGTTAGCCCTAGGGATGAAACCGCCGAGAGGGCCTCCCGACTAGCCAGGCCGCCTGAAGTGGTGGCGGAAGTAGTTGCAGTGCCTGGGGTGAGAGGTATCGAAGAAGTTTCGACCTATGAACGGAAGGATGGGCTGATCGTGGAGGAGCCGCCGAAAGACGAATCAACAATGACCGTGGGGGAATTGAATCGGTCGATTATTCGGAATAATATCCCTTTGTCTTGGGGACCTAGGCTGGTCTCCGAGGGCAAACGGATCCACAGTAACTTAGGGGGTTATTTTGCTGTCTCTGACAGCTTCTTCTCGGTCGGTGGCATGAAGCTCCCATATGTCCCGATCATTGACGAGGTGTGCGTCGCCTACCGTCTGAGGCCGGGCCAAATTCCTCCAAATGGGTGGAGATTTATCAATGGATTGGCCTTGCTGTGCCATCAATTGGACTGTCCTCCTTCGATTGGCATCCTACGCCATTTTTTGAGAATGAACCAGAGTTCAAACTCTAGGACCGGGGTCCCTCAACTGCAATATAGAGATGCTCGACTTCACCCGGCCGAAACGGCTTCAAAAATTACCGCTTGGCGGACAAAATACTTTTTCGTGAGGCCTCCGGGATCTTCCTTCGAGTCCCAGCTGTGGAGATATTCTTTAGCCGAGCGATGGAATGACGCGTCGAGCCTATCCCTTACTAGAGAGGAGTGGGAGGTAGTCGATCGCATAAAGGGGCTCGGTCGGTATGACTTCGATCGCCTCATTGAAGGATATCGCGGAGGGGCCTCGGCCGATTCATTTCTAATCGACCCCCCGCCCCAAATTAGTGGGCTAGGAGAAGAAACTGCCCCTTCTAGCTGATTCCTTGTGGTTGAACTATTTACTGTATTTGTAAGCATTGGTTTCGAATTCTAACCAGTTTTTATTGTTGTGCAACCATGGCAAGGCTCGAGGATTTCACTGGGTCCTCCGCCCCTACCAAGGGCCAGCGCAAAGCCACCAAGCCCTCCTCGAAGACGAAAAGGCAAGACAAGAAAGGAGAGGCCAGCGCGGATGTCGCTCGGCCTATGGTCTCCGAGCCGTCTGCAACACTTGCCCTGGCTGTCGCGCCCGAACAGTCAGCCGTGATGACTCGGCCGGCCGGTGAAGGCCTAGTAGTTGTGGAAGAGGAGGAAGAGGAGGTCGGGCCACCTCTCAAAAGGAAGAAGATTGCTCAGATTGTCGACCGACCGCCCTGCCCATCGGGCAAAGGCAAGTAGGAGAAGAAGAGTGAAAGCAAAGGGAAAAGGCAAGCAGCAATCACCGAAAAGTGGAAGCCTGCGATCAGTTTGGCTAAAACTACATCGATTGGGGACCTCGAAGTGGCCCTTCACATTACTGAGAGGATCATTCCTCCTGTGGATGAGGAGCTTATGGACTCGTGGAGCAATAAGGAGCTGGGGCCCCGCCTCTTCCGTAGCTGTGCGAGGGGTTTGGCGATATCTACCGCAATGAACCAACGTATGGAACAGCTCGACGGGATTAATCAATCGTTGGACCGGGAAGTCCACGATCTCCGTGAAAACTTTGAGGGACGAGTTTTCGGAGGCTAAGGAAGAGAGAGACGTCTTCCAGGCTCAACTCTCTTCCTTGGAGGAGGAGAGGAAATCTTGGGAGGAGGC
>JANTPM010000003.1:33227231-33248953 GCA_025434745.1 Erythroxylum divaricatum
CGGATTAAATGGATCCCGATGAGATCGAGATATGTCCCGATGAGATCGCGACATCGATATTACTGAAAACCGTTTTCGGTGGGTTTTCCCATACCGGGACCGGGTAGGCCGGTAGGACCGACCCCAGTGTGACTGGACTACTTCAGTAATATATATACATATATATATATGATTAATTAATTAAATAATTAATTAATATATATATATATATATATGTGCACGTGGATGGAGGAGGAAGGATGGAAGAAGCTTCCATCAAATGCTTAGTCATTAAAAACAATAAATGACTAAAAGACAAATGAAGAGGTGGAGTGAAGATGATTCTCGTAGATGACATATAAAAGGCTTAAAAACAAGTTTTAAGCCTAAGTGATAAGAAGATCATCGTGAATGGAAAGGAAGAAGCAAGGGTTTTGAGAAAATCCAAAGACTTCATCATCTCCATCGATTCTTCATCTTCTCCTCCAAGGTTTTCATCCTCCTCCACTATTGATTCAAGCTCTCCAAGAACAAAGGTAGGAGCTAGCACTCTTTACTTTGTTCTAGCTATTCCCGGGTCAAAGAGTTTGTCCCGGTTAGGTTCTCCGGTCTCTGCGTGGATACCGTTAGAGACGGTCTCCTTTGGTCGTTCGGTTTGATTATGTTATATATATACACATGGATCCTGGCTTTCGGGAAGGTCCCGGAACAAAATTTTTTTATTTTCCGCACCGTGGGCATGTGATGCTCACACCGGAATTTTCCTACACACCTTTCTTTGTAAAACTTGGTCTAAAATAGACACTAGGATTAAAAAATGTTCCAACTGTAAACAACGAAAAATACTCATCTCTCATTAATAAATGCAAGCTAAGGTGTGTACAAAGAAGATCTATCTTTTTGATTGGCCTTAATTGCTTTCTTCTCCCTCTTTAAGGCATTATAAAAATAACTCATTATTGCTTTCTCATAACTATTTGCCAGACAATATACTCTCACCAAAGACTCATAAACTCATATGACCAAAATTCATTATCTTTAAGTATAATTCTGAAAAACCTTCAATCTAGCATTAGACCTAGCATACTAAGATGTAATTCATTTATCACTTTTAAACATTTTCCTTAACTCCTTCTTTATCATAATAAAACACATAATTGATAAGAACTTAGTTGCAAATCTTGTAATAGCAGGATGACACAAATTCCTTTCACTTGTGAAATTCTTTCTCATTAAATTCAGGACCCATACACAATTATAGATAAACTTAACTACCTTTTTTTAATTTCTGTATAGTCTCATCAATAATAAAAATATCTAGTATCTTTTGTATTTTTTTACATTAAATCAATGCAATGTATAGTATAAGAAATCCAATAAAAAGAATTATACCTTCTTTGTAATCTTCTTTCAATTACTTTATAAGTAGAATCATTGTCAATAATTATTGTTCACAACTTTAGCTCAACTTTGTTCATAACTTCATCAAATATCTGAAAAAGAGTATCAACACTTCTAACAGGGCTAGATGCATCAATAGACTTTAAAAACATTGTCCACTTTATAGAACAAAGGAAAAAATTAATAATAAGTTCTTGCCTTCTACTTGTCTAACCATCATACATTATTGAACTCCTATAAGTAGCCCCAAGTTAATCTTCTTTCATCCGAATAATTTTTTATTTCATAAACAAAGTTATTCAATCAAACCACCATCTAGTCATTGCCATGTCCACATCATGAGTCCATTCTTTAAATTGTAAGGCACTAAGGATTGAAGGCTGAGTTCTTGGAGTTATTTGTGGTGTAAAAAATTAGACACTTATCTTCTTCTTTTCCCAACATCAGGTGCAACATTCCCTTTTTGTTGGGTAGGAATATTGCCACCTTTAACATCCCCACTATCTTCTTGATTACTAATAAAAGAACTTTCACTACCAATTTCTTAGTTTAATATTTACGTTCTATCTTTCTCATGCTAATACTCTTCAAGCAAAGTCTTCATTTGCCATTTCACATCATGGTTCATTTTTTAAAAGGCTCTATATCATCTTTAATCTCAGCTAAATGCTTTTTAATTTAATGATTTCTCTACCTTTCAAATGCTCATTATAGTACAGACAAATGGTATAATTCTTCATTCCAGGAACTAATCTAGTATGAGCCCAAGTTAGATCATTAAACATTTCTAAAAAGACTGAATTATTAGGAATACTTGCACTTCTTTCTATTTATCTGTGAAAACAAATGAAGTCAGATATCAAAATTAACTTAATAACTTTATATCAATACTCTAACTAAATGTTTCTTTGATCTAGTGATTCCTCTATCTTTCAAATGCTTGTTACAATACAGATAAATGGTATGATTCTTTATTCTAGAAACTAATCTAGTATGAGCCCAAACTAGATCATTGAATCGTCTTAAAATGGTTGAATTATCAGGAGTACTTGAACTTATTTCTATTTATCTGTAAAAATAAATGAAGACATATATCAAAATTAACTTAATAACTTTATATCAAAATAAAATTGCATAAAAAACATGAAGAAATGGATCAATAATAGTTTCTCCAACAACTTATGTTTCTTTCTATATCTAAACATCAAATACATACATTTATTGCTACATTTTCACAACTATAACTCATTTTATGTGATTGTATAATTCAAACATAAGGTCACAATTATAAACTATTTTGTATAATTATATAATTCAAAAATAAACTCACAACTATAACATATTTTGTATGATTATATAATTTAATCATAAACTCATACGCCACAAATGTAACTCATTCTATATTATTACATAATTCAACTATAACTCACATCTATAATTCATTTTGTGTAATCACATAATTCAACCATAAAGTTACAAATATAATTCATTTTGTTTGATTACATAATTTAAACATAAACTCACAATTATAACCTATTTTCTATAATTATTTCATCCAACCATAAAGTCTTAAATATAACTTTTTTTGTATAATTATTGATTAGTTGATTAAATAATCTAATCATAGATACAAACTCACAACTATGAATCAATTTGTATAATTACTAATCACATAATTCAACCATAAATTAACTAATCCATTTTGATAATTACAAATTCAATTATAAGATATAACATAATTTATAATAAATACTAACCTTTCATTCAAAATTTAATGCATCTCAATCTCAAATTTTAGACAAAACAACATTCAATTCATAATCCAATTTGAAATTTTGAACAACAAATGAATAACCTCAAATTCATAATCTAATTTAAAATTCTAGTTTCCAGTCATCATAGAAATACAATCATTTCTAATTTCCAAACAACAGTTAATTTTTATGAATTTCATATATTCAAATTTCTACAATTACAATTCACAAGCCATACACCATAGTTCCACAAGACTACAACATAAGCAATCACATTATCAATTTATCAATTATCACACACAGTTCCACTTCCAGTGGATTTTTTGCTTGCAAAATGTAACATTAGATTTATCTTTATCACAGGCACAAGCTCGCAACACTGGAATTTTACAACATAAGACGAGGATACAATGGAGGGTGACGTAATGTGATAGTAGAGGACCGAAGGTGGAGCCTAGAGGATAGTCTACGATGAGCCAAAGGACTCGGAGCTGAGGTGGAGCCTAGAGGACAATCTGTGATGGGTGGCGAGACTCGGAGCTGGGACAAGTTGCAAGAGATTAGTAGCGTTGATGGTGACTGACGATGACGGTAACAAGGCAAAAGGACGATGAGGTGACAGAGATTACATTGAGACGGTTGTAGAAGAGTGAGAGTGATGTGGAGACTGGACTCTAGAGAGACGAGGGAGACGGAGACTGACGCTAAGCAGAGGAGGCACGAGAAACAAGAGTAATGGAAGAACACTAGGGCTTTTGATATTTTTAGGTTAATTTTTTTTACATTTTAATCCTTAAGTTTTTATAAATTTCATGAAATTAGTTAATATTTAGCAGGTATTTTCGACTGATACCACCCACTAGTATTATTAAATTTCGTACTGTAATAATTAGTATGGTTGGCTTAAGTGAGGTCGCGGATTTGAACCCTCTCCCTCCCCTTTATGTATGTAATTGTTTAAAATTTGAAGTCAAAGTTTTACCTCCTATAAAGAACCTACCCGACTTGAACAGAGGTTAGTCTGGGTATAAATGACTTAAAGATACCTTCTTATAATTAGGATCTACCTAAAACAGCTCGTAGACAACCAAATAAAAATAATTAGTAAGGTGATACGGCACAAAATTTGCATCCTTGGACTAGGTTATTAGTAATAATAACATGTGAATAGTAGCACTGTCGGTAAGCTACGAAATTCGCATCCTTGTTCTAAATGCAAAGATTACTTTGGGCTAGCTTGCTTGTAATAACATGTGAATAGTAGCATTCTTGTCCAATTGGTGATGTCATGCATAGTGTTGTATAGGAATGATACTGTTAAAAGCTGTGGATAGAAACAGTTACCCGATGACGTTATCTCCATGATTTCAACAGTTGTTCTACGGACTACGCGAATGCTGCAGAGGTACGCCTTTTCCTTTTTTGATTGAAAAATGCACAATTTTATCAGAGTAGATTCAAGCAAATCTCAACCAGGACATCAAATGGTGGTCATTATCCTATTCCTGGGACTAGATTCAAGCAAATCTCAACCAGGGAAGAACGTAAAAGTACACATCAAACGGTTCGAACCGCCTTTATGTATGCAGTCGTTTAAAATTTAGGATTAGAGCTTTGTCTTCTACAAGAGATCTATCCGACTCGAGCGAGGATTACTTTAAGAGTAGATGGCTTAAAAGTGTCTTCCCATAGTTGGACCCTCCTAAAACACTTCGTGGCTGACCAAAAAAAAAAAAAGAATTTGTCTTTTGGGTACAAGAAGAACCTCTGTCGAGTTAACAGACTGCAATTAGTCATTAATGTTTTCTCTTTTCTCAATTAGCATACTTGAATTTGAGCGTCCTAAAGAAGATGGGACAATTAGGCTTCGGTTCCTTGATGCTAAACGATTTAACAAGCTGAGTTTGACTAAATAAGGGTTTAAGACATTTAAAAATACTTTAATATAATTTAACATATTAAAATAATTCTAATTTTTAATTTGTTTGAAAAATAAATTAAGAAGATAGTATTTGTCAAAAAGACGCAATTAACAATGAGTTGAGGGATATTCTTGACTTTTTATGAGCCTTATTATTGTTAAAAAAGGATTATGTGGCATTATTCAAATGATTCTTTATTAATTATTTTGGAGTTAAGGCCTTGCGGACCAGCTTAATCATCTCATTAAAGTGATATTTTATGAGAAACACAAGATTTTTAGAATTTGATGGAAATGTAAATTTTATTTTTACATTTATTGTTAATTAATTATTATAGTCAAATTTATGAAAATCGTACTGAAATTATCATTTGTTTTGGTTGTGATATTGTACAATGCTAATTAATAATATATATCATTTCGAATAATTAATTGAAATCATAAAATAAAATTTTAATTTATATAATTAAAATTTTATTTTTAATATAAATTAGTACTCCTATTATATAATTACCATTATTAGGATCAACAGCTATTATTTAATTATCAAAAATCATTCCTATTCCTGTCTTTTTTTCCTAAGTGCATGATCATTTCTTATTTTAACTACAATATGAATTTTGTTTTACTTGATAAAGAAAATAAATTCAAGATGGTAACTCACACATTATGTATATATATAATATGAAATTGTTTGCATACTTTAAATTATTATCGTCAAACAAATATAGCAACACAATGAACTATATAAATTAAGTCTATTACCAATTCAAAATAAATACGTAGCATTATTCAATATAAGTAATAACGGCCTACTTGTTTGACAATAATTATAGTTAACTTGAAACAATTTGATGAAGTTATTGTTTGCATCCCAAACTAAATCTTAAATTTTTATAATCAACAAATGTAAAATAGAGAAGTAGGAGTTGATCTCACGAGAAATTCTATTTTGACTTTGACAATCATTACAAAATAAAATGCGATTAAGATAATATGAAATTTAGTGACAAAGACAATAAGGGAAATAATAAACTGAGTTATTAATAATACAAACCTTGATTTATAGTTGCTTCCAACTTTTGAAAATATGATTGATCATCTACTCAAAATAATTATTTTGTCAGTCGTATATTCGATGTGATGTTAAATATTTGTCTAAAATTAGGATTACCTAGTCGAAAATACATCATTCAATTAACTTTTTTTGTTTAACAATCTTAAATATGATTTTAATTAAACAATAGCTTTAATAAAAGAAAAACTATTGAAGCAAGATAACACAATATTTTTAATTGCATTTAATCTAGTTGAATGTTTTTCCTAAAAGTAATAATTTATGATGCAACAAATTGAAACTTATTGCTACTAATGATGAAAAAAAAATTAATGTATCCAAACTTTAATCTAACAATTGATTATTTCAATTAATAAACTAATCACTCACATTAGAAATTGATTGAAAATAATCATAAAACAAAAGTACAGAAAGGCAATTCAATACATGAATAAATTAAACACTTCGCACTAAGACTTAGTTGTCTCCTAGTCATCAAAGTTCTAAAGGGGTTCCACTTCCCTCAACAAAAACAAAGAAAATTAGCCAACATGATTCATAATTACTACTAAAAATTGGATGATTAGCTCCCTCATCTTAGCCCTATTTATAACCATTTAAACTTCTTGTGAAAATTTTGTCATTGTGATTCTTTCGATCCTAAAAACAATAATTTCACTAATATTTCACCTAAACTTGGCCAAGATAAGATTCAAACAACTTTTAACATGTTTTTCTCTTATAAATTCAAAGTTTGGAAATTGTAATTTCTACTAAACATGCCCATGCTTAAGATCACGTTAAAATATTTTTCCAATTTTCAATTTGATTATAATCATCTAGTCCAAATCTGCAAAATAAATCATTTTGCCAACCTAAATCTTCTTAGTTCCCCTTTGATTAATAGAGATATTACTCTTTTATTTCAAACTTTCAAATTTGACTTAAGAATCGATCATTTTCTTAAAAATAAATAGTTTGAACACATTAAAATAATATTATGGAGGATTTGAATTCAAAAAATAGGCAAAAATTATGACACATCACAATTTATTAAGTAAGGTTAACATAATAAACAAACTCCATTAACAAGACTAAAATCAATCTGGTTCAGCCTGATCCTGGCGAGGCTGCACGCTGCTGTTTGGATTCATGAGTTTGACTGTCTTCTAGCGAGAGTTCCTGCAAAACAACACAAGGCACACCGGGGGTTGGAATCCAGCAAGCCCCTCCGACACTCAAGTTAGTCTTTTGTGAGGGTAGGATCGCTGTGAGCAGAGAAAACTAGGGTTATGATCACGTACCCGTATCATGGCAAAGCTGTACCTTATATATGAGATGATTGCTAGGTTTAAGTCTTTACGTATGCATGGGAGACTTCCACTTGTGAGTGGGCCGTGGATGTGTGGACTAAAGTATGGGCCTAGCATAATTGATAGGAATTAGGTCAATTCTCGCAGGGTGGACCAATGGGCCCATGAGTCGTTTTTAGTGTGTTTGGGCCTAGTTCGACCGACCCAACCAGGGCTAAATTAAATATTTTGAAATATTAATATAAGACCCCAACATATGTCTTATAAGCATTATAATATGTCTAGGATGTATTAAGAACTGAACGTAAATAATTAAAAGCATCTAAGCATGATAAGACATATAATGATAATTAATTTAAAAAGACAAGGTAAATTGATAATTTGTTCATTTTGATACGAGCCTGAATTATTATATGTGAAATATGGATTAGAATGAAATCAATTGATGATGTTATATGCCAATGTGGGAACTAAAGGAAGAAGAATGATTAAATATGCAATTTTATCTAAAGTCAACAGATGGTCCAATAGAACTGAAACATGTGTGTAAATCTAGAAATATCATAACATGGAAGTAGAAGAGAGGAGAGAGGGATGTTGCATATGGGGTTTTAACTCTAGAGTTTTCTCTTCTCATTTTCCCTCCATTTCATCTTGTTAATCACATTATTTTGCATAAAGAATCAAGCCAATCCTAAGTTGAAATCAAGATAAAAGTTAGTGATTTTTCTTCTCATCTTCATCTTTTCTTGCTTTGCTTATGAAGAGCTAGAATTATAAGGTTGGAATTGAGATTGAGATATGTATTTGTAGTATTTCTAGTTGGTGAATCAAGCCAAGCTAAAAGGGAAGAGAAAGAAAAGCATTAGAAGAGATAGTTGGCCAATTTCAAGATTTGAGACTACATTTAGTTTATTTTTGTCAATGCATATTTGAATGTGTACAAAGATTGATTTGGACATGGAACATTTGTTGGAATAGGGTATTAGTTTTACTTTACTTGGAATTGGTTGAATATGATAAGAGAGTAACATTTAGTGGAATTCTGTCTACATTTGAACCATTCTCATTGTTTTGGTTATAACTCGGCCTTCTCTAAATTTGGTGATTTTAACCGAGGATGAAACTTAAGAGATAGTATTAAAAATCTCTTGAATAGATCCTAATCTAATTCTAGTTGCATGACATTAGCAATTGAGATTTAAAATGATGACCTAACGTTGCTCCTATTTTGAGTAGCTTGAGATGTTTGGTGCATATCTCACGATTTAGGTCTCCAAATGGCCTGATTTTGATTATATGGAAACTAAATACGTAGAGAAACAAATGTTTAGAAGACCTCCAAGCCTAAGTTGAACTTTTTATGTGTGAAAATTATTGAACAAATAGAGACTATCGTGTGATTTGCTTTTAGACTGATTTATTTTCCCCTTTTTAGGCCCACCATGTGTTTAGGTCAAATTGCACTATTTTGAGTTTTTTGCTTATGATTTTTACTGAATCATATCTGAACCTTTTTTTTAATGTTTATGAAACTTTACAAACATTAGAAATAAATGAAATATGACTTATAATATATGAAGTCAATGATTAAATATTGAAATTTAAGATTGAACATAATGCATACTAAAGGAAATTTATATGTATATAGATAATTTATATGCATATTTATTGCCTATATGTGTACAATATGACCATACAAGTTTACATACTAATTTTATAAACATAATTAAGTACAATTTAACATGTTTAATATTTAAATAGAGAAACATGACTAAACAAAACATATACAAAATAAATCATACGAGTATATTTGATTTGTATATTGTTCTAATAATAGTATGTTATGACTTGCATGTATGAACTTAAATACAGATTTTATGATTTCAAATGAATATCATATGATTTGATAATATATTAATTATAAAATTGACAAATGATTAAAGGAAAATGTTACAGTGTCTGCGTCATTATTTTGGTAATGGATAGATAGGCATGCATATAGGGTTACGGCACAGCTGTTATATTTTGACACCAATAGTGTTTTCATTTCAAGACTATAATGTATCTACAGTTTGATGCCCTTGGGTATTTATAGTTTGATACCTTCAGATATCTATAGTTTAGTATCTTCGGATATCGATAACTTCTGTTATCTACACTCATAAAAATGTGCAGCCTAAGATAAAGTAAATTAAACAGTTATAAATAAGAGATATAACATAACAATATGAGTAATTTGTATTAATGAGCATTGAATATCAATATGTGGCTTATAAATGTGAATTTAGTATACATGAATAAGGTGTCGAAGCATTTTTACATTATTTACCTTGATTAATTATTTCATTACTATTTATATGAGTTTATGATATTCATGAATGTGTTTGTGCTTTGCAAATGACCGCTATGAATAGCCATCCAAACTAAGTATTTCTCACTAAGCTTTCAAGCTTAGCACGTATATTAATCTGTATAGGTCCAAGTAATAGAAGTAAGGCATAGATATTATTTACAAGGACCAAAGCCAACCGCTAGAAGTAAATGTACTTTTGGAATGTGTCTTTTTGGTTGAAGATGATTGTATATGTAACGAAGGAGCTTATAATATTTCTTTTGGATTATCATATAAATGTAAACATGTAATCCAACTCTTAAATGATAATGTTAAGTGATATGAAATTTTGTAATATGTAATTGATAAATGTGTGATGACAATTCCTATAAATAAATAGAAGTGTATGTTATGAACGTATGTACAATAGTTTAGTTCCCATATATGTGGGTGATTGTAGTTTTTGTATAGGGGGTGTTACAATTAAAATTCTTTTTGAATGCTTCAAAATGAGTAGATTCAATTTACATTTTAGTATAAACAATATGGTTTGATTTAATTCTTTTGTCAATTGAAAAGTTCTCAAAAGATTAAATACTTTTAAAATTGTTATCTTTTCATTGAAATGATCGAGAGATAGAATTTTTAAGTTACATAGTTATGCAATTATTGTAATTGGAGAAATCATTTGGGTTACACTTTCTTCTTGACCTGAAATAAGATTTATAAATGGTTTCTCTTCAACCATGATAAGGTAAGACTTATCAACGCTTCTTGTCACCTATGAGAAAGAAGACATTGTATGAAAGGTTCTTTTTAATTATGAAAAAGAAGAATTCTCAAATAGAAAAAGGAATTCTCAAATGGAGCCTAGGAAATAGATATAAGGCAAGAATTATTTGATGAACTATTATAAATTAATTTTGTCTCTTTTTTCCTATAATCTTTAATTATTATTGTAATTTTTATATACAAATGTGTCACAATCATCTACTAGTGTAGACAATTTTTTTTATTAGTTTTCAAATAAAGCTAAAAATGAACACATAATTCATTCCCCTCTTATATGCTATTTGAGAACTAACAAATATTAAAAGAAGATGATTAATATGCTATAATAATTTATAATTATGTAATTGTTATATTAATTGATCATTTTACTTATTTTTGTTTATAAGTAATTATTTGAAATATTTTTCAAAAATATAAATCTATAAATAATTTATTTAACGTTGGCATTGAGTTTAACAAATTGATGAGACAAAAAAAAGTTGGTACTTGCATTGAGTCTAGCGGATTCGATTAAAAAAAGTTAATCAACATTAGTAGTAAGTTTATTTAGATAGATGAAGCATTAAAAATAATAATTGTAGTTTGCTCTGCATCTAATAAACTAGTATAAAAAAGATAAGTCGACATTAGCACTAAATATAGCAATTAATACAATAAGAAATTTTAATCAATAATTATTGATTAATAATAAAGATAAAGCAATCATCTTTTAAGAGCGAATCTGTAGTAATTTATAAGGTTACTCCTTTATATTTAAAATGTCATAATTTTGAATCATAAAAAATAATCTTTTTGTAAAATGCAGAAAAAAAAGCTAGATATAATTGACATTTCTCTCCTCACGTTGGCAAATTAAAGAACCTTATATATTGGGGTTGTTGTACTTAAGAATGTCAATTATAATAAATATAACAAATTGACGATCTAATAAATATTATTAATTATTAATAAAATATGATAAATAATATTAATAAAATGAACTAACATTACATATTAAACATTATGGTGCTATGTAATATAAGCAATGATAATTAATAAAATATTAAGATATTTTATGATTTTTAACAATAAAACATAAATGTTATTAATTATTCATAGAAAATAAATTACATCATCTTATTGAATCAAACACTTAATTTAATATCATATTAAACATATTAATATATTATTAGTTATTAGTAAAAAGAATTGACGTAACCTATTAAATACTTTTTTATATTTTTAATATAAGTAGTGAAATATAAATATTAAAATTAATAAAATAGTAAAAATAAAATTGAACAAAAACTAAAATTGAATGTTATATTTACTAGTATTATTATATAATAAATAAAATTTTAATAAAAATTAGGTTATTGTATGAAATGGAGAATTCAAAGATTCTTTAAGCAGTGTGCTTAAAAAATAAGACATTATCTATCAATAAATTAATTTATTTAATGCATATTACTTGAATAAAATTTAGGCATCCTTTTATGAGGTGTATAAAATTTTATAAATAAATTTATTTTCTGTGACGTTAATATCCACATAAATTGCCACGTGAGTTAGATTTAATTGTACAACAAGCAAAAAAGAATTTCGTTGAATTTTAAATACTTACTTTAACCAATAAAATAAGAAGACTTACTTCACATTTGGGATCTCACAAATTATATATATATATTCAATTAAGGTGATGGAAACTATAGGAGCATGAAATCACATAAAACTATGTTATATTGGAACGAAAACAAGAGTTGGAACATGCTAATGGTAATGGAAGGATGCTATCCGAAGCCAAGCATGAGACGTTGAAGCCGTTTGTCCAAAACTATTAATTTTGACCCGCCCAATCTAATATTAACTCAAGTTGATCTTATAAATAATCAAACCTAATTTCCGTGTTTTGAGTGTAACCACTTGGAGGTGAAGTTGAAAGGCTCTTGACATAAAACTCACCTAAGTATGGATTCTCAGGCGTCGGTGTCGACGTCGACGCAGCTATCTCCGTCTCCACAAACACTGCAGCGTAGCGGGAAAGAAGTCGAAGGATGTAGTAGAAATTGGTTGGAGCTGCCGCCAGACGTGACGGCGTCCATCCTGCTGAGGCTGGGAGCCATCGAGATTTTGACCAGCGCGCAGTCGGTGTGCTCCACGTGGCGCGCTATCTGTAAAGAACCTTCCATGTGGAGATCCATAGATATGCACAACCTCGGCGACCTCTGGGGCATGGATTACGATCTCGAGAAGATGTGCCGCCACGCCGTTGATCGCAGCTCTGGCGGCTTGATCGATATCAACATCGAGTATTTCGGTACTGACGATCTCCTCCACCACATCGTCGACAGGTAATTCTTGTTTGTTCCGTTTAATTTGAGTTGTTCCTAGGAATTGTTCGTTTTAGGGTTTTGAATACTTATGGAATTTTGTGTCAAAATTGAAGAATAATAGTGATTTGGATACTTAATATAAACCTCATTTTAATTTGAAGGGTTTATGGTTTTTACGAACCGTCACGTTAGGAACTTTATATCCTGTCGGATTTTTTTGCCCTCGATCATGTCTCTGGAAAGTTTCAGAATGTAATGATCCTTAATACATAGTTGAATTGCTTGTCTGATATGGGAGTTTTACTGACCTTTAATGCATAGTTGAAACATCAATCACATAATTTAAGCATTGAATTGAATTGTACTAGATTTCAGGCTGGTTTAATTGTGGTATTTGTCTGCTAACGTTCACGTTGCAGATCAAGACATCTTAAACGCCTTCGACTTGTGTCTTGTTATAACATTTCTGATGAGGGATTGAGTGCAGTAGCAGCAAAAGCTCCATTGCTGGAGGAACTCGAAATTTCGTACTGCTCGTTCTCGAAGGAAACTTATGAAGTTGTTGGACGTTGTTGCCCTCTATTGAAAACATTTAAATTAAACTGCCAAGGGTGTATATTCCCAGGTGTTAATATTGACTGTGACGAGGAGGCATTAGCTATTGCAGGAAACATGCCTGAATTGCGCCACCTCCAGATATTTGGAAATCAACTGACAAACAATGGGTTGCAAGCTATTCTTGATGGTTGCCCGCACCTTGAGTCGCTTGACCTACGGCAGTGTTTCAATGTCACTCTGGATGGGAGTTTGAGCAAGATATGTGCTGAAAGAATTAAAGATTTGCGGCGTCCCTATGATTCCACGGATGACTATCCATTTGATCCTGAAGTTCCAGAGCAATCACCTATTGGTGGCAGTCGTTCTAGTACTTCTGTTCCTTACCTTGACTTCTTGTCTGATTATAATGATGATGCTCATGTATACTCTGACGATGACTATAATCAGATGTATTACGATTACTAGCTTTTCATCAATTAGGATCCGCGTAGTTGAGTGGGGCAATATGAACATGAGGACAAGGAGGAAGGTTCAGCGTTGAAAAGGCCTGCTGGATCAATTAAGGATATCTGAGCTACATTTCATCTTAGACTAGTTGGAGTTTTCTCCAACCAGCAACCCTGTTGTATTTACGCTAATCGGTTGTCAGAAGATTCAGTTAATCAATCATTTACCTACTTGCTGATTTAGTTACCTTATTTGTTAATGTAGTTAATATAATTTATATGCTTTCCTATTTAGAGAGTCAAACCTAAATTAAAGAAGTTGACAAATTTCCTCCTTTGTATATTCCTTATTTAGGTAGGACTCCTTGTGTATATATGTAAACAAACTCTTCTTTAATAATACACAGTTTTATCACACACAAAATCCTCTGCATTAACATGATATCAGAGCCCTTTATATCTACATAGTCATTGTCCAGTTTTTTTCCAGCTTCTGATTATTGGCTCCTAGTCCAGTTTCTTCCAGCTTCTGGTTTCTCATGTCCATTTTTTTCCAGCTTCTGGTTTCTTGTTCCTAGTCTAGTTTTTCTCAGCTTCTGGTTCTTAGCTCCTAGTCCAATTTTTTCCAGCTTCTCATTTCTCGCACCTAGTCCAGTTTTTTTTAGTTCCTACTTCCTACTTCTTTAGTAGCCTCATGTTTTCAAATAGGGAGTCCTTGATTTGTTTTAATGGTAAAAACTACTCAGCCTAGTATTTCACTTTAAGATATATGTCAAATGAAGAGACGCATGGGGTCATGTTGATGGCAGTGAACCTACTCCCAAGCAAGGTGTGGATGAATAGCTATGTGGGAGGTCAGGGTGCATAAATTATGGCATGGATTCTGGGATTTGTAGAAACCAACGTTGTTTTGAATCTTCGACCCTCCAAGACCGCAGCTGAAATGTGAAACAACCTCAAGAAAATCTACAGCTAGCAAAACGCGGCTCGTATCGTAGACTCCAACTTGAACATGAATTATTCATGATTAATCAGGATAATCTCTCTATTTCTAATTTACACTCTAGCTTTATGAATCCTTGGGTTGAATATACTGATGTAATCTATGCTATTTTACTTGTTGAAGGTCTCACTATTGTCCAATTTGTTCATGAACCTGCTAAAAGGGATCAATTTCGTATGAAATTGAAATCTGAATTTGAGGGTATTAGGTCCAATCTTATGAATCGAGATCCGGTTCCCTCCTTGGATGCATGCCTTAATGATCTACTACGAGAGGAGCAACGAATTGTCACTCAAGCAGCCATAGAACAAAAAAGATCCATATTAGTTTCAATGGCTTATACAACCCAAGAGAAGCCAAGAGGTAAAGATCTAAGGGTTGTTCATTGTTTCTGCTGCAAAGGATTTGGTCATTACGCCTTGAATTGTCCCAAAAAATCATGCAACTATTTGTAAAAAAGATGGTCATATTATCAAGGAATGCCCAATCCGACCTCCCAGGAAATCTGAAAAAGCATTTACTACCTTGGTTAGATCTTCTAATGCTGGTGGCTTAGTGGATACAGCATCGTCAACGCAAAATGTTCCTGAGCCTGCTCAAACTATAACACCTGAGATGGTATACATGATTCTCTCTGCAATGTCCAGCTTAGGACTTACCGGTAAACCCTTATCTACTTCATCCACTTGGTTTTGTGATTCCAGGGCATCCAATCATGTGACAAATAATGCTCCAATCCTAACCAATGTAAAGAAATATTCTGGAAATCTTGAAATTCATACTGCAGATGGAAATTTATTGTCCATTACAGCCACTGGAGATATTTCTCCTTTAACTGATGTTTTTGTCTCTCCAAATCTTGCCACTAACCTTGTTTCAGTTGGCCAGTTGGTTGACAATAACTGTGTAGTAGAATTTTCAAAATCTGGTTATGTTGTGCAAAATCAACAATCGGGAAAGATGATTGCAAGGGGGCCTAAAGTAGTATGTGTTTTTCCACTCCAATTTTCCTTGTCACTGTGTTTTTCGTTTCCTTTTGTCTCTTGTAATCTCGCTCAAGTTGATTATCGAGCTAGGCATAAATGTCTTGGACATCCAACTCTAGTATACTTTATAATTTGCTAAATTCTGGTTTACTTGGGAATAAAAAGCATTTTTTCATTGATGATGTTCAATTTGATTGTGATTCTTGTAAGCTTTGTAAGAGTAGAACTTTGTCATTTCCGACTCACATGCCTAATCCTGTCTAACCTTTCCAAATGATACATAGTGATGTGTGGGGTATGGAACCAATTATATCTCATGCTAATTACAAGTACTTTGTCATATTCATTGACGACTATAGTCTTTTCATTTGGATTTATTTGTTGCATTCTAAAGATGAAATGTTCTCTACATTTAAACTTTTTCATGCATATGTCCAAATCCAATTTTATGTCAAAATTAAAATCTTACGTTCAGGTAATAAGGGTGAATGTATGTCTCATATGTTTTTAAGATTTTCTACAGGCTAATGAAATAATATCTGAAATATCACGACCTCAAACTTTACAATAAAATGGGGTGGCCGGAAGAAAAAAGGTCACCTCCTTGATGTTATTTGAGCCCTTTTAATAGAATCTTCAGGGCATCCTCAGTTTTGGTGTGAGGCTGTCTCCACTAGTTGTTTATCTCATTAACAGGTTACCTTCTCCTTCATTAAATCATGCATCCCCTTTTTATAGGCTATTTGGTCATTTCCCCAATTATTATAATCTTCGTACCTTTGATTGTGTATGTTATGCGCATCTTCCTGCGCAAGAACACAAAAAATTCACAGCCTAATTTGTTAAATGTGCCTTTCTAGGATATTCCGTGCATCACAAAGGGTTTCTTTGTTATGATCCTAATCTACATCATGTTCGCATTTTTAGAAATGTAATTTTTCTAGAAAATCAGTATTTCTTTATCAATCATCAAGACTCTGTTTCTCCTTCATTCTCTATGTTGCCTATTTTTCCTAACTCTACTGCAGAACAAGAAAAATCTAAATCATTTTTGGTATATCAAAGACGATCCAAAACTACAATAGATTCGCCTTATGCTATGCTCCCTAAAGCTTCGTCTCTTGCTACTAGTTCTCTCGCACTAACCGAATTTGTCATTCCCAAACACAATAAACAAGTTAGTAAACCACCAGATAAGTATGGTTTTTCTAATCATGTCTCTTTGACAGCCACTTTGCCTTTTATTACTATTCCCTTATCTTATAAGTAGGCAATGGAATATGAATGTTGACATAAGGTTATTGAAACAAAACTTCTTGCTTTTGAAGAAAACCAAACTTGGGATGTTGTACCGCAACCTTCATCTATCAAACTATTTGGCAGCAAATTTGTGTTTTTCATCAAACTTCATTCTGATGGATCTATCGATCGCTACAAAGCTCAGTTAGTGGTTCTTGGAAATAAACAAGAGTATGGTCTGGTCTATAAAGAGATCTTCACACCGATAGCTAAAATGACCACAATATGAACCATCCTAACCCTTGCAGCATCTCAATCATGGCCTTTACTTTAGATGAATGTTAAGAACGCGTTTTTACATGGTGATATCAAAGAAGAAGTCTACGTAAAAATTCCGTTTGGTATGCCCGCTTCTTCTCCTAATGATGTTTGCAAATTAAAACACTCCTTGGATGGCTTGAAGCAAGGACTGTGGGTATGGTTTGAAAAATATAGATTCACTCTTCCTGGTTTCTCCTTTACTCGGAGCCAATATGACTCTTCTATGTTTCTTTAGCGGACATCTAAAGGCATAGTTGTTCTTCTTGTTTATGTGATGGATGACATCGTCATCACTAGTTCTGATTCAAAGGCCATCTTTAATCTTCAAAAAATGTTGCACACTACTTTCCACATGAAAGACCTTGGCCCACTTACCTAATCATTGGGGTTGGAAGTTCATCATCATCCCCAAGGTATTTTCTTGAATCAACACAAGTATATTCAAGATCTAATTCAGTTGGCAACACTTACAGGAAGTACTTTTGTTGACACTTCAATGGAAGTCAACGTGAAATACCGATTTGATGAAGGGGAGCTTTTTAAGGATCCTACTTTATGTCGTAAGTTGGCTAGTAGTCTTATTTATTTGACCATTACTCGACCAAACATCTCTTATGTTGTTCATACAGTTAGTAAGTTCATGCATTCTCCTCAACACCTTCACTTATCTGTTGTTTGACGCATCATTCGATACCTACTTAGCATGCCTAATCGTGGCCTGTTTTTTTTTCGTTGATTCTTCACCACAATTGTAAGCTTACAGCGATGCGGGCTGGGATAGCTGCCCAGGCACGAGAAAATCCACTACTGACTAGTGTATGTTTCTTAGTAATGCTCTTATCTCTTGGAAATGCAAGAAACAAAATTATATCTCAAAGTCATCCACTGAGGCAGATTACTGTGCCATGTCTGCTGCTTGTTTTGAGATCATTTGACTATGTGATATTTTCACTGAACTTGGTTTTCCATAACTTCAACCAACTCCTTTGTAGGCTGACAACACTAGGCTATTCAAATTGCGACCAATTCCGTCTGCCATAAGCGTACCAAACATATAGAGGTTAACTGTTATTTCATCCGAGCGGCCTATGATCATCATGTTATTACCTTGCCTCACATTAGTACCAACTTATAGATTGTCAATATTCTTACCAAATTCATGACACAACGACATACCTTTTTTGTTGGCAAAGTAATGGTTGTCGACTAACTAGCATCAATTTGAGGGGGGATGTCAGAAGATTGTCAGAAGATTCAGTTAATCAATCATTTGCCAACTTGCTGATTCAGTTACCTTATTTGTTAATATAATTAATATATTTTCTATGCTTTCCTATTTAGACAATCAAACCTAAATTAAAAGAGCTGAAAAATCTCCTCCTTTGCATATTCCTTATTTAGGTAGGACTCTTTGTATATATACGTAGACAAACTCTTCTTTAATAATATACGAATTTTATCACACACAAAATCCTCTGCATTAACAACAGTTACCTTCTGCGGATAAAGCTGAAATGACTCCTGCAATATCAGGCATGTGCTTGTGATTTATGAAACCATTATGAAAGCCAATCAAGTTTTCTATTTTATGAACGTAAAGAACATAGTCATTGTTTGCATTTCTGCATATGTTTTGACGTTTCTTGATTCCAGAAGCCATGTCTTCTTGTCTCCTACAAAGTTTATATGGATTCTTTTTATTAGTGCAGTGTAGCCTATTAGTCTGGAGTTCATATCCTGCTTTAAATCTGACTTGTTTTAATTGTAATAAAACTGTTGAAATCAGTGGCCTTGGGGACTATATGGACAACAGAAGAAGGGATTTACTCTTTGCTTAGATGAGGAATACCGTGCTATTAACATGGACAACTTAACTGCTTGTGTTTTGTGATCTTGTGAAGAGCTAAAATTGTTGGAGTCTTGAGAGTTTATTAGGGTTTGAATAACCTTATGAATTGGGTGAGGAGAAATAGGTTTTGGTTTTTCATTTTTGCCTTGCGTTGTTCGTTCAACCACATGAAATCCAACCCCCCAGTTCACCAAACTCATTTAGATTTTGGCTGCGTTTGGTAAACAGGTTATAAGCTATTTTTCAGCTAATTGACCCATTTTTAAAGGTTTAACTATATTAAAAAGCTATTTTAGTATTTGGCTATGAGTTGGTTGGGTTCGCTGATTCAACCTAACTAGCTCTTTCATAAAAAGCACCAAGATTTGAGTGTTTTTAAGTAAACAATTGAAAGAGCTGTTTGCAATGACCATAAAACCTATGAGGCTTGAATAATGGAGGAAGAGGTGGTCATACTTGCCAGCAGTTCACTTTTGTTGTTGTTTTTTAATTTTAATTTTATTTATTATTATAATAAAAAATTTAATTAAAATTTAATTTTAATTATGCTATTATTAATTTTATTAAAAAAATAAAAATGATTAAAATAAAAACAAAATATTTTTATTTTTATTTAATTTTTAAAATAATAATTTAAGATAAAAATTTAAATTTTAAAAATTGATTATTTTATTAAAATTATTTAATTAATTTATAAATTATAGAATCCAACCATTTGTTTCAGAAGACTCAAACATCAGTTATATTCATCATCCAACAAATAATAATAATAATTAATTTGTGGAATTTGTTTTTCATGTCTTAATTAATTTAAACATTTTAACTTTTGTTATTTATTTTAATAGTTCAAAAAATTATAAATCATAAACAAAAATGTATTAAATTTTGATTAGATTAAAATTTTATTTAACTCTAATTTATTAATTCATTAAATAATTTATTATTCTTTACTAAAAATATCAACAAAATATTAAAATATATAATAATCATATCCTTATATTTTTTAAAGTCATGTCCTCATAACTTATTTTACACATAAATAATTAATAATAAATAGCTAATTTTACTAAATATCTCTATTAAACAACTAATACAATTTACTGGTCAAATTAACTGATAGAATCAACTATCAATTAATACAATTAACTGATTGTCTAAGAAGGTCTTTATTTGATTTCCTCTTACATCCCGCGACTTCAAACGAAGACAATGTGATGAAGCTCGCTTGTTGTTGACCTTTTCAAAGCCATGACACGGGTATGCAAAAAGTAGCAGCTCTAGCCATAACTTTGACAGGTCTACCTATGAGTCGAATTAATTACACTCTTAAATGTATTAATTAGTTTCTTCAAGAGAGAACAATCACAGGCCATGTAAGACTACACATCATCCAGTTAGTAGGCACAAGTTACGTTGCATTTTCCCCTAACACCACTCCCTCATCACGTGCCCCCAGATTCTTTGTCCCATAGTAATCATGTCCCATTTAATTTTATGAGAATCGAAAGAAGGTTATTAATTATATGTATTATTCTAAATATATAACATAATTGATTAGTATTTATGGTTATCGAATGCAAATACTTATCCATATTTTAAAATAAGTTAAAATTTTAATTTTGACTATTAAAGTCATTGGAAATGAAAGAACTGAAGATGTAGCAGCGGGCATATAACAGTTAGTTTTCCCTTAACCATTCTCTTGCTCGGTTCCCTATGATTTGCACTTAAAACTGAAGCAAGTTAGGCATGCAGACAATAGCTGCTGAGATGAGATTGATTACATTACCTTATGTTATGTGCTTAAACAAAGTCAAAGCTATTAATTGCATCCTATGCCTAACCCAATGACAGAGTTACCACAGAAATCAAAATGGATTCCAATCAAGGAAATCCACCCACTACTCCTATTCTATTCTATGTTAAACAACATTAACTAATCGATATGGTAACAATAATGCAATGCCCATCTCCCAATTACTCTCACATCATGGCCCTATCTTTTCTACTTTTTAATCATCAACATTATGATTTGTTTTTTCTTTTCATATCATACTCATGTTTCCTTATCTTTATCGCTCATTTCTCTCTTCAACAAGATTTCAGGCTTTTAGCCACCAACTAGCTAAGGAAAAAATGAGGTATACACGTGGAAGAATGCAATTGGGCTCAGTTATATTAGGACAATGTATGAGGAAATGAAGGGGGATAATGCTTTTAAGTCACCTGGCTCGGCTGCTTTGTCGCACCCCCTTACCGTAGGGTACACACCGGGACACCCGTGGGCCATTCCGATACATAACTCCGATAAGGGTGCATTACGAACGAACCCAACTAAAATCTACAAGGCATCCAAATGAAAGCATTAATATAACAATAATCATTAAACTTTGAAACCAAATATACTTTTTTTCATTTCATTCTTAGAATCCATAATAACACAATTCTGTCTAAGA
>JANTPM010000003.1:33249053-33260422 GCA_025434745.1 Erythroxylum divaricatum
ACCCTTACATACTCCTTCGACCCTTCTCTTTGCTCAGACTCGAGGAGTAGGGGGCTTATGGTCAGGTCGGTCGTGCTAGGCTCGAACCCAGTCATAACGACCTATGGGCCGATCGGTTCATCTTTTAAGGATCAGTCTCATATCTATCGGCTATGCCAAGCCCAGGCCCAGTCCACGCATCCGTGGCCCATTCGCAGGTGGAAGTCTCTCATGCATACGTAAAGACTTAAACCTAGCACCTGCTCCATATATAAGGTACAACTCTGTCATAATAGAGGTATGTGATCATAACCCTAGTTTTCTCTGCTCACAGCGAGACTACCCACACAAAAGACTGATTTGAGCGTCGGAGGGGCTTATCGGGAAACAACCCCCGACGTGTCTTTTTTATTTTGCAGGAACCTTCAAGCCAGAACTCTCGAGAGAAGCAGTCAACTCCATGGATCCAAACGGCAATATGCAGCCTCGCCAGAATCAGGCAGAACCAGTTTGAATTAATTTTCAAAAATATAAATCTATAAATAATTTATTTAATATTAGCTTTGAGTTTAACAAATTGATGAGACAAAAAAAGTTAGTACTTGTATTAAGTATAGCAGAATCAATTAAAAAAAATCAACATTAGTAATAAGTTTATTTAGATAGATGAAGCATAAAAAATAATTAATGTTTGCTCTTCAGCTAATAAACTAGTATAAAAAGATAAGTCGACATTATTACTGAATATAGCAATTAATACAGTAAAAAATTCTAATCAATAATTATTGATTAATAATAAAAATAAAGCAATCATTTTTTGAGGGCGAGCCTCGAGTAATTTATAAAGTTACTCTTTTATAATTAAAATATCACAAATTCGAATCATAGAAATAGTCTCTTTATAAAATACAAAAAAAAAGTTGCATATAATTAACATTCCTCCCCTGAGGTTGGCAAATTGAAGGGCCTTGTATATTGGGGTTGTTGTATTTAAGAATATGAATTATAATAAATATAACAAATTGATGACCAAATAGATATTATTAATTATTAATAAAATGTGATAAATAATATTAATAAAATGAACTAACATTACATATTAAACATTATGGTGCTTTGTAATATAAGCAATGATAATTAATAAAATATTAAGATATTTTATGACTTTTAATAATAAAACATAAAATGTTATTAATTATTGTTAGAAAATAAATTACATCATCTTATTTATTAATACTAGTAGATAAAAATAAAATTTAATCAAATACTTAATTTACTATCATATTAATATATTATTAGTTATTAGTAAAAAGAATTGATATAACCTATTAAACACTTGTTTATATTTTTAATATAAGTAATGAAATATAAATATTAAAATTAAAAAATAGTAAAAATAAAAATTTAACTAAAACTAAAACTAAAACTAAAACTGAATGTTATATTTATTAATATTATTATATAATAAATAAAATTTTAATAAAAAATTAGGTTATTATCAATTCTTTTAAGCTTTTCTCAAAATTTTTCTAGTTCTCTTTCTTTCTTAAAGAAGTCTGATCCATTACAATGTTGACCTATGTATCTTCTCAAATTAACATCTTACGGATGTGTCAATATTTATGTGATAGTATAATAAAACATTCTATTTTTTGAATTTCTCTTCAGTGGTACCAATCACTTATGAAATGGAGAACTCAAAGATTCTTTAAGCGGTGTGCTCATAAAATAAGACATTATCTTGAAGCGGTGTGCTTATAAAAAAAACTATAAGATTAGATTGGGTCACAGGCTGGGCCACGGCCGACCAGCTCCGCCATGCCATTTCACATATCCCTACGTTTATCCGTTTATCTTACAAGATACTCAAACCTAATTTCCGTGCCTTGAGTGTTAAGGACTTGGATGCGAAGTTGAAAGGCTCTTGAGATAAAACTCACCTAACTATGGATTCTCACGCGTCGACGTCGACATCGACGCAACTATCTCCGTCTCCACAAACACTGCAGTGTAGCGGGAAAGAAGTAGAAGGATGTAGTAGAAATTGGTTGGACCTGCCGCCAGACGTGACGGCGTCCATCCTGCTGAGGCTGGGAGCCATCGAGATTTTGAACAGTGCGCAGTTGGTGTGCTCTACGTGGCGCGCTCTCTGTAAAGAACCTTCCATGTGGAGATCCATAGACATGCATAACCTCGGCGACCTATGGGACATGGATTACGATCTCGAGAAGATGTGCCGCCACGCCGTTGATAGCAGCTCTGGCGGCTTGATCGATATCAACATCGAGTATTTCGGTACTGACGATCTCCTCCACCACATCGTCGATAGGTAATTCTTATTTGTTCCGTTTAATTTGAGTTGTTCCTGGAAATTGTTTGTTTTAGGGTTTTGAGTACTTATGGAATTTTTTGTCGAAATTGAAGAATAATAATGACTTGGATACTTAACATAAACCTCATTTAATTTGAAGGGTTTGTGGTTTTAACGAATTGTCAAGTTGGGAACTTTATATTCTGTCGGATTTTTTTGCCCTCGATGATGTCTATGGAAAGTTTCAGAATGTAATGATCCTTAGTACATAGTTGACTTGCTTTATGTCTGATATCGGAGTTTGAGTGACCTTTAATGCGTAGTTGAAAATCAATCACATAATTTAAGCATTGAACTGAATTGTATTAGATTTCAGGCTGGTTTAATTGTGGTATTTATCTGCTAACGTTCACTTTACAGATCAAGACATCTTAAACGCCTTCGACTTGTATCTTGTTATAACATTTCTGATGAGGGATTGATTGCAGTAGCAGCAAAAGCTCCGTTGCTGGAGGAACTTGAAATTTCATACTGCTCGTTCTCGAAGGAAACTTATGAAGTCGTTGGACGATGTTGCCCTCTATTGAAAACATTTAAATTAAACTGCCGAGGGTGTCGAGGTGTTTATAGTTACAGTGACGAGGGGGCATTAGCTATTGCAGAAAACATGCCTGAATTGCGCCACCTCCAGATATTTGGAAATCAACTGACAAACAATGGATTGCAAGCTATTCTTGATGGTTGCCCGCATCTTGAGTCGCTTGACCTACGGCAGTGCTTCAATGTCACTCTGGATGAGAGTTTGGGTAAGTTATGTGCTGAAAGAATTAAAGATTTGCGGCGACCCCTTGATTCCACTGATGACTATCCATTTGATACTGAAGTTCCAGAGGCTGTTTGCAGTCCTTCTAGTACTTTTGATCGTTACCTTTACTGGTCTGATTATAATGATGATGATCGTGGATTCTCTGACGATGACTACATTCTGATGTATTATGATTATTAGCTTTTCATCAATTAGGACCCGCCTAGTTGAGTGGGGCAATGTGAACATGAGGACAGGGATGAAGGTTCAGCGTTGAAAGGGCCTGCTGGATCAATTAAGGATATCTGAGCTACATTTCATCTTAGACTAGCTGCAGTTTTCTCCAACCTGCAACCCTGTTGTATTTAGGCTAAACGGTTACCTTCTGCGGATAAAGCTGAAATGGCTTCTGCAATGTAAGACGTGTGCTTATGATTTATGAAACCATTATGAAAGCCAGTCAAGTTTTCTATTTTATGAACGTAAAGAACAGAGTCGTGGTTTGAACTTCTGCATATGTTTTGACGTTTCTTGATTCCAGAAGCCATGTCTTCTTGTCTCCTACAAAGTTTTATATGGATGCTTTTTATTAGTGCAGTGCAGCCCTGTTAGTCTGGAGTTCATATCCTGTTTTTCCAAGGTTTTCTTGTGGTTTTTCTTCTTTGCCATGCCCTGTTCGTTCAACCTCATGAAATCCAATTATTATGTGATATCTCATTACCGCCCGGTTCGCCAAACTCGTTTAGATTTTATCTGATTTCCTCTACATAACGAGGACTGAACATGGAATGCGATGAAGCTCGCTTGGTGTTTACCTTTTCAAAGCCATGACACGGGGTTTCAAAAGGTTGCAGGACTAGTAGCCATAGCTTTGACAGGTCTACCTATGAGTCGAATTAATTACGCTCTTAAATGTATTAATTAGTTTCTTCAAGAGAACAGTCACAGGCCACGTAAGACTACATATCATACAGTTAGTAGGCACAAGTTACGTTGCATTTTCCCCCAACACCACCCCCTCCTCACGTGACTCTCTTCCTTGAAAGAAACAATTTGTCGTCGTACATAGTTCACGCAGCTTGTGCACTATAGATCGTACTCACCGATCGGCGTCGTTTTAATTAAACTAGGCTTGTATAAAAGCGATTTTTTTTTTTCATTTTTTGACAATTTTGTTTGAACTTATCTTACTAAAATTTGTCTCTTAATGAACAAATTTACGATAAAAAAGTATTTCAATGTAAAATTTATATTTATATAAAAAGATACATAAAATTCTTTATTTTATGAGCGAGAGAGAAGGTCATTAATTATATTTATTTTTCTAAATATATAACATAGTTGTTACATATTTATGGTTATCGAATGCAAATATTTTAAAAAAAAGTTAAAACTTTAATTTTGGCTAATAAAGTCATTGGAAATGAAAGAACTGAACAGTAAGTTTCCCAGCAAAGTCATGGTCACCCACATTGTTTAACCATCCTCTTGCTCAGTTCCCTAGGACTTGCACTTAAAACTGAAGCAAGTTAGGCATGCAGACAATAGCTGCTGAGATGAGGTTGATTACATTACCTTATGTTATGTGCTTAAACAAAGTCAAAGCTATTAATTGCATCCAATATATTGATCTAACTTAACTTTCTGGATGCTTTGCCTAACCCAATGAAAGAGTCACCACAGAAACCAAAATGGATTCCAATCAACGAAAACCACCCACTACTCTCCTATTCTATTCTAAGTATGTTAAACAACAATAACTAATCGATATGGTAACAATAATTGCAACGCCCCATCTCCCAATTACTCTCATATCATGGCCCTGTCTTTTCTGCTTTTTCTTTTTAATCATCAACATTATGATTTGCCTTTTCTTTTCATATCATACTCTTGCTTCCTTATCTTTATCGCTCATTTCTCTTCTTCAACAAGGCTTCTGCCACCAACTAGGTCAGGAAAAAATGGAGGTATACACGTGGAAGAATGCAATTGAGCAGAGCTACGTTAGGAGTAGGACAGTGTATGAGGAAACGGAGGGGGACAATGCTTTTAAGTCACCTGGCTCGGCTGCCTGGTTGGCAGGCGTTCCTGCACATGTATTGTCAAAGGTATCTTTCAGTCTTTCTTTTTCTTTTTGCTATAAAATTTGTGAACAAAGAATTGTTCAAACGTGTCCTAAATTATCTTATGAAATGGGAAATTTGTACACGCTCGTATCTTTACATGTAACAGAATAATCTGACAAACAAATAAAAGTCTCTTGGTTCCCTCTACATCTTATCCATGAATACACAAGTTCCATCGGATGAGTTTCATTTGATTCTTACTATATATCTTATTTAAATTATATTAATACTAGGTATGCTACGTACCTACTATTGCTTACGAAGTTGTCATTTAGGAAATGATAGGAACATTAGGCATAAGTTTGGCAACTTGAACATGGAGATGGAATGCTGCAATAAAGCTATATGTAAGGTAGTGATTGATTCGCACGAAAAATGATAATAAAAAATAAAAACAGATATTATTATTATAATTATGATAGTTGATTAAGAAGATATAATAATTAATGAATAATTATATTTTAGTTATAGTTAATAATAATGATTTAATTAATTATAATATTTTAATTAATAAATAAAATATATTTTAATTAATTTATTAAATTATAATTAACTACAATTAATCAACATTAAATATATTTTCAAAAAAAAGTTATTAATAAAAGATGAGTTTCATTTCTTTACTAAACCAAAAAATTCATCTAATGATATCAAACTATTACCTTAAAATATTAATCCACAACAAACCATAATTCACAATAAAGAACCTTTCTTAAATCTATCAACCAGAACCCTTTAGGCTGTAAGTTGTCATTCGTGTTAGTGAAGCGAAACCTAAAATGGCAATTTGAAGTATCTGTTTCTTTTTCTTATGAGAAAAACGACTGGACTTACACATGCAGCTATTTAATATTTTTATCACCCTCACCCCGCCTTGGGACAAAATATGGGAATCACGTGGCAAATATCCAGGGGACCTCTTCCTTCTTAAAAATAATCAAACGGTGTAGCCTTGTCCTGAAACGACGCCATTCTGGGGGTCCTTAGACCAGGGATTTCCGGTGGA
Source organism: Erythroxylum divaricatum (assembly GCA_025434745.1). NCBI lineage: Eukaryota > Viridiplantae > Streptophyta > Magnoliopsida > Malpighiales > Erythroxylaceae > Erythroxylum > Erythroxylum divaricatum. The sequence goes on from JANTPM010000003.1 coordinate 33,255,281, forward strand.
GTCAGCGTTCTGATCAATGCAAAATTGAGGCCTTTGAAAAACGGATGGGTTTTGATGTCGGCGGATCCCCTCTTTGACCCGAGCCTACCGTTCGGATCCTTGATCAGTAACCCGGATATCAAGTCCCGCGCGTGCTGCTCAAGTGTGGAAGAAGCCGAGAGGGTGGGAAAAGTCAAGGGCCTTTTTACGATGCTCCGCAGCGTCAGCTCGTTCACTTGTGACGCAAACGGCGTTCGTCCGTATATTAGTTCGTAGATGAAAATCCCAAGGGCCCACCAGTCGACCGAGTTCCCGTGGGATCCACCTGATGCAACTTCCGGTGCCACGTACTCGTGGGTCCCAACAAAAGAGCGGGACCGGGCTCCTATGGGTTCGGCGACGAAGAGACGGTTCGAGTTCAGGGTCTGGATCTTCTTAGAACGGAAGAGCCGGTTCATGAGGCAGGAGAAGGTTTTTTTGGAGCGTGATCGGGCGTAGGGTAACACAGCAGGGAACGCGGTATCAGGAGACGAGGATGGAGATTGAACGGCTGGGATTGCATCTGAACATAGTGAGAGGTCAAAATCGGAGAGCATGATGTGACCATCTGATCTCACCAAAACATTTTCAGGCTTCAGGTCTCTGTATATGATTCCGAGCATGTGAAGGTACTCCAAAGCTACAAGAACCTCCGCTGCATAGAACCTGATGGAACACAAAAGTTGCTCCAACATTAGTTGTTTTTTTTTTATAAAATGTTTTAGATTAAAAACTACGAAAAGGAGTAAATGGATAAGAGATTCTCAGAAAAATCTGTGATTTCTTGCAAGTTGAGCCTGATCCAGGTTAGCAACGACGTTGAGGTGACACTATTGAGCTATTAATGGGAAACTTCAAATAATGGGAATTTGCGGCTAAGTCAGAGAAAATCATAGGAAATCTTTGCTGTCCAGACGTGAAAAGGAAACCCAGAAAGTGATTTTTCCAGGAAAGTCTATTAATTTGAAATTGTCATGAAGAGAAAAATAAATAACAAAGGAATGATTGAGTTTTTCCATGGAACATGACCTTGCAGAGCCAGGAGGAGACATGATAAGAACCCATCAATTGCACTAGAAAACAAAAACAGCAACAGGCTACCTACTCCATGCAAAAAAGGTCAATGATAAGCAGGAAAGTTGCAGTGGTTTTTTCTTTTCGGTAGAAATCATTTAAAACATCAAAAAGCTTGGAGATTTTGAATTTTCTCTTAAATTTTTATATCACAGCAGAAAATAAAACCCTTTTCAGTGACCTTTAAAATGAACGTTGAAATATATAGGCAGGCATATGATTACGTACCTCGCCGAACTGAGAGAGAAACGTTTTTGAGGCTGCTTGTGTCTCAAAGAATGCAAGTCACCACCGGAACAGTACTCCATAACAATGCACGAGAAATGGGAGGCCTCGAACTCTGCGTAAAGGGTTGGCAAAAATGGATGGTCCAACATTTTCAGGATCTTTCTCTCCATCTCCGCTCTGTGCACCTTCTTTTTAAGGGCCAATGCCTCTTTGTCGACCACTTTCATGGCATAGAGACACATCCTATTAATGTCACCAACATCCTCTTCATTATCCACAAGGTCATCGTCGTTCTTGAGGTGGCAGAGGTAGACGGTGCCGATGTCGCCAGACCCGACGCGGCGGAGGATGCGGAAGTCGCGGAAAGTGAGGCCCGTCTTGCGACGGAAGGTGGCATGGCGGATAGCGGAGTAGGCGAAGTCCGATGCACGGTGGGGCTTGAGATTGAGGTTTTCCGGCGAAGACCTTGAGTTTGTTGGAATGAGCTCGAAAGAAAAACGACTGTAACTGGTAAAGCTTTCGCTATTCATTGAACTATCACTTGAATAAGAACTTGTGGCCTTTAAGCTTGGATCACCGTCTGAGTCACGGTGGTTACACAATAACATCTTAAAAAATGAGAATCCAGTTCTTGTATATATGTTCCTCTCTCTTTAGTGGAGAGAACTAGGAACACGTTTTAAAGAGCAAGGGGTTCAAGTTCAACTAATGCAAGTCAAAAAAATTGTAGCAAAACGGAGCAATCGAATCTGATACAAGGTTCTTTGGAGACTGTAACGAGTAAAGCAAAGGAAGTTCTGGTTTTGAGGTCCGACCCAATGAACTTGTGACTTTTTCTATATGATTTCTAAACAAACGATCGAATCAGATGCTCAAAAGATGTAAAAACAGAATTTGTGACACCATATAGAAGAAGAAACAGTAGCAGAAACTAGGAGGGAACCCGAAAAAAGAAGAAGAGAAGAACATAGTGCAGATAAGATAAGAGGCATTAAATGCAATGATTTTGAAAGTAGCAGGCTTTTTCTTCAAAGGGTCAGGGCCAAAAGGAAAATTAGGGTTTCTAAGCAACACCCAGTTGGAAGTGAAGGCCACTTCTTGGAAAGAGAAGTGGAAAGGCTTTGATCTTTTTTCTGTGGTTTGGTTTGAGATTGTGTGGAAAACAGAAGAAAGTGGTTGCGGGGTATTCATAGTCATGAGTCATGACTCATGAAGGGGCAGCGGTGAAGATAGTTTTTACTTTTTACCGTTGATTGATTGTCGACTGTCGAGGTAAAAAAATTCTTTTTTTAATATCCCTAAAAAGACGAACTTACAGTGGAGTTCTAGCCTTACGGGAGGTGACGTGGGATGACCGGCACGTGCGATGACGGTGAACTGGGTCACTGTCACGTGGCATTGGTTGCGCTCCTCTTTTTGATCGAAGAATTGAGAAGGGTAACTATGCAGAAAGGAATTCTACGACGCGTGTGGTTCTCACAAGCACAGACGCTTTTGGATGGAAGTATTGGTCTATTACTTATGTGCTCTTTCGATAAAATAAAAGCTTTAAGATTAAGATACTTGGCAATTTCATTAATTTTATAATATTTAAATTAATAATTATTTTGTCTATTCTTACATATAATAAAATTTATATAAATACAATTTTAATAATAATTTCTACTAACCTAATGTAATAAAAATTATTTTCTAATGTCATAAAATAAATGAAAAGTATTTTAAATCGGAAATAGTTTTTTTAAAAAAAATAAATTTCAAAATATTTTATATTTCTGTCTTTTACTTAATTAGGCACTTTTATTTTTTAAAAGATGAGGATTAATGTGCTTTGATTTTCCCAAAAAAATATTATATAGAGTAATCTTTTTTTCATATATATATATATATACTATCACAAAATTGACTTAATGGTTGAAAAATAGGTATATCTCTCCGTATATAAAAACAACAACAACAATAATAATAAGAATCATAACAATAACAATAACAATAATAACAACAAAAACAGTCAACTGACTTATTAGAAAAGCTCTTATCAGAAAAATTTTACAGACAAAAACTCTACTGATATAAGCTCATCTAAACAGGCACTCTATTACTTATGTTCTCTTTCGATAAAAGCTATCAACATATCTAGCAATTTCACTAATTTTACAATATTTAAATTTTATTTAAATTAATAACTATGTCTATTCTTACATATAATAAAATTTATATAGATAAAATTTTAATAATAATTTCTACTAACCTAATGTAATAAAAATTATTTTATAATTTCATAAAATTATATGAAAAATATTTTAAATTGGAAAGAGTATTTTTAAAGTAAATAAATTTCAAAATATTTTATATTTCTATCTTTTAATTAATTAGGCAAATTTTATTTTTTAAAATATGAGAATTAATGTGCTTTGATTTTGTCAAAAAAAATATTATATAGAATATTCTTCTATTCTTTTTTTTTTCATATATATACACTATCACAAAATTGACCTAATGATAGAAAGATAAGTATATATCTCCATAAATAAGAATTCAACTCATAAAGAATAAACAACAACAATAATAATAATAATAATAATAATAATAATATACAAAATTTGAGAAAGTCTAATATTACATACTTTTATTTTTAATAAAAAATTGTTTGTTCGAAAAAAAAGAAAAAAAGTTTAGGTGGGTCGAGTACGGACTACGGAAGCTTCCACCTGATTTGATTTACCTTTTTATTTATTTATTTTTTACTGCGTTTGACCTTGACGTGTTTGTATGCGTTAAGTAATTAGTGTTGCCGGCAACATTTTAAGACAATTCATGCTTTTAATTTGTCAGTTGCATCCAATCAATGCCCAATCATGTTTCGTTTCCTTTTGGTCCACTCCCACAGCCTTTTGTTTTATGCTTTTCGTAGTTAAAATAATATTTAATTATTATACTTTTAAATAAAAATACAGAAAATTAATTTTATGAATTATCTAGGTTATTGATTTAAAAATTTAATAATAAATTTATCATACTTCTATTTTTTTAAGTGAACAATTAAACTATTATAAACATTTATATTTACCAAATGTATTTTAAAATTTGAATCAATATTAATAAGATTGAATTAATAAATAAGTATTTAAAATTTGCATTAATTATAACAATAAACTGTATCCCTTATCCCCGTATATCTTTGTTTTATGCCTTGAGAGACTAGGCCATATGATAAATCAGGCAGTCAAGGATAGGAAATGGAAACCGATTTCTCTGAGCCGTGGAGGGCTGCCACTCACACATCTATTCTTTGCGGACGATTTAATCTTGTTCGCCAAGATAGATGACCAACAGATACAAACCATTCATCATATCCTTCAAGTTTTCTGTGACGCTTCGGGGCAAAAGGTGAGTACAACCAAGACTAAATGTTTTTATTATAAGAATGTTTCCATCGACTTAGCACGAGAGACAAGCAGACAACTGGGATTTCAATATGCCACAAACCTAGAAAAGTACCTCGGCGCTTCAATAATCCATGAACGCACATCCAAGCGTTCTTACCAATATATTCTTGATAAGGTGCAGCGCAAACTTGATGGCTGGCGGGGCCAACTTCTATCGCTAGCAGGCAGAACCACCCTTATTCAATCCGTCTTATCAGTGCTTCCCAATTACACTATGCAAACGGTCAAACTCCCTCGCCTATTATGTGATGAACTGGATATGATAAGCAGGCGTTTCCTATGGGGATCCAATGAGACACAAAAGAAACAAGGTTTGCTAAACTGGGATGCAGTGTGTAAGCCAAAATCAGCTGGGGGTTTGGGTCTTCGGAGA
>JANTPM010000003.1:33282205-33301293 GCA_025434745.1 Erythroxylum divaricatum
TGCCTTTCTAAATGGTTTTCTCACTGAACCTGTGTTTATGGAACAACTGGAAGGTTTTGTTGATCCTGCTCGACCTCACTATGTATGCAAAACTATTCAAGGCTCTCTATGGCCTCAAACAAGCCCCGCGGGCATAGTTTGATAGGCTCAGAAGTGTGCTGCTATCTTGGGGGTTCACTAACTCCAAAAGTGATATTTCCTTGTTTATCTACTCTGACAAGTCTCAAATTCTCATGATACTAATCTATGTTGATGACATACTAGTTACAGGAAGTAATGCTTACAGCTTGAAGTGCTTTGCTGGAAAGCTACATAACATTTTCTCTCTCAAAGATCTCGGATTTCTTCATTACTTCCTCGGAATTGAAGCATATCGGGATAGATCTGGACTGTAATTGACCCAAGAGAAATATTTCTCTAATCTACTGGAAAGATTTCAAATGAGCAATGCATCACCTCGCCAAACTCCAATGGTTGCACATAAATCCTTATCCATACACTCTGCAGAGCCACTTGCAGATCCCTCAACATACAGGAGTGCAGTCGGTGCATTACAATACTTATGTAACACTCGCCCATATCTTAGTTTTAGTGTTGGAAAGCTGATTCAATTTCTTTCTAAGTCAACAACAAAACACTGGAAAGCAGTCAAACGTGTCCTGAGATATTTTAAAGGTACCATTCACTATGGAATTCATATTCGACCATTAGCTTTGCTTGACATTGTGGCCTATTTTAATGCTGACTAGGCGTCATGCCCTGATGATGGAAGATCAGTTGGGGGGTATTGTGTGTTCCTTGGGGAATCTCTTGTGGCTTGGTCATCAAAAAAAGCAGAAAATTGTTTCTAAATCCAGTACCGAATTAGAATATCGCTCTCTGGCCAATACTGCTGCTGAACTCTGTTGGATAAAATCTCTTCTCTCTGAACTTCGCTTACGACTTAAACATATACCTATTATATGGTGTGATAACACCAGTGCAGCAACCTTGGCCTCAAATCCGATACACCATGCTAGGACCAAACATATTGAAATAGATGCTCATTTTGTAAGAGATCAAGTAATGTCAAAGCACTTAACCGTTCGATATGTTCCTACTGAGTATCAACTCGTTGATTGTCTCACAAAACCTCTTCCACATGCCCGATTCTGGTATTTGAGAGACAAGCTAGGAGTAACAGTCACTCCATCAAGAGTAAGTCAAACAACAAGCGCAAAGAAGAGGAAAAGGCAAGAACCTCGAAATCAAGGAGGGAGTTAAGAATAAATAATATCATTCATTTATTATATTATCTGTTGTATGTTTGTATCTTTAGAATGTTCCTTGGGACACATGGCATCATCTACTTGTACCACACCTTATATAAATAAAGAAGAGTACTCCTGTAGCATTCTATTCGGGAGTAGTCACATTTTCTAATATTATTTGTCTCCTATTTTACTAGTTTTTGTTTCTTGTCTTAGTGTTCATCAATATATGGGTTCAAAAATACATCAATTCCTTTTTCATATTTTTTTAGTTTCGTAGCCTTCCTTTTTAAGTTAACACATTTGTGTAATGACTATTCCTTCATAAATATTTACTTAGTTTATTTTTGTTTTCAACATCGGCTCTCCCTCCTTTGCCTTATTCATCTTTGCATTGTCTACTTTTTCATTACAGTTTCCCTTTTCTCTTTCCTTGTCATCTTTCACTCTAAGTCGCATCCTTTCTTCCTCGCCACCTTTCTCTCTTCGTCTCCTCATCTTATATCCATCCCTTTAGTTTTGTTGTCTTCTCCTTAACTATTTTTCTCTTGGACTCCCCTTCCAAATGCTTCTTCTTCTTTCTCCACTCCCTTAGTCCCCTAACACCCACTCTTGGTCTAAGGTTATCACAGATTAATCACCATTTGAGATCCTTATATATTTCCCTCCCATTGTTTATGATGGTTTGCTAACAATTGCACCACCTGTTAAGGTACTCAAATCAAGGTCTTTCTAAGTGGTCTCCATTCAGGTAAAGTATTTCATTTAAAATAGACTATATTTCTGTTGGTGTAAAAATGGACGATTACATATTAGAACAAATATGAATTAGAGAACACTTTTATAAATGAAAATGTATTATTCTTTCTTAAATTAGTAAGGTGAATTTGAACAAGATTTTGGAAATGGGACCTTAGCAAGTGAGAAGAAAAACTTTTCTTTTATAAAATGGTGTATATGATTGGAGGTGGAGAAGATTTTTCATAGTTTTCTATTGGAGTATTGGTCAACAAAAAGGATAAGTTACCTTTCTAACACATTAGGAAGACTTATATGCATTTATAAAAATACAAAAACTCTAAAGAAGATATGCTACATAAGAATTTGCCTAAAAATCAAGCTTGAGAAAGAGCTGCTTGATAATATAAGAATTCTCAAGTTAAATGATGAAGGAAAGCTTATTCAAGCTAAAATATTAATGAGCCACTAACGGAAACTAACTAAATCAAATCCTACTAAGGTTTGAAAAGCTACTGAGAAAGTTTTTAATTTTTGCAAACATGATGAGTTAGTAAATAATGCCTCAGCTACTACTTAGTTGGACTCAAGTATAGAAATAAAAACTCAAAAGTTTCCCTTTACCAAGTCAAGTGAAATACTAGCAAAAAAAAGGTGATCATAAGGTTAAGCAAGCAGGGGAGACTAATTAGATACTAGAGTCTCCTCCTACTTAGGCAACCCCTGGCTTGCCAATGATGAGCTTTCCTATGATAGTATAAATCTTCTTTGATGAGAATCTACCATCTAACCCTTTACTAGGATCTACTTAATTGACTTCTATGTCAAACAAGAAAGCCAGGATAAAGATTGAGAAAATGCCTAAATTAGCGCCCTTTTAACCTCCAACTTCTGTCTGTCATGGCCTAGAATATGAGAAGAATGAATTGTCCTCCAATCAACATGTTATTAGAGACTCTATTCAATTTAAGAAATTTTGCTTGAGACCAAAATAAAAACCAATCGCTTGTGTGCAACTTCATGGGTTTTTCATTTTTGACAAAAATTAGAATTTGCTTACTAATCACCAACCTCATTTTAATGGTATAATTCTTGGTGCTTTTAATACTCAATAAGTGAAGATTGAATCATCTTGGAATATTGATCATATACTTGACATTGAATTTACCTCTTCTCATTAAATGGATAGAATGTTAGTCAATTTCACATATGCTTATAATATTGTGTCTCTTAGAAAGCTTCTTTGGTTAGATATTACTACTATTAGCTTGAATAGATCCATACCTTAGTTCATCTTGAAGTATTTCAATTGCACTTGGTTTAGTCACAAAATAAATGCCCATATGAATCACAAGGCTTCCTCGTATGAAGACTTCTATAGATGTATCAATAAATCTGGTCTATCAGATTGTGACCTTTACTTGGAACAATAAGTAAAAGTTAATTGGAACATTAAGTAAATGGACAATTGATTCACTAAAAAAAAAAACTTAATAGAGCCAAGGTTAACCTCTCATGGTTCTTGGACCTTCCTAATGCCATGGCAAGTTTTAATAATCCTTTGTGCTCAAATCATTCACTAGTAGAAGTTATCCTAAATTAGGTAGCCATAAACAGAGCATGACCCTTTCATGTTTAATAATTATATGTCGGATGCTTCTGAGTTTGATGAGGTAGTATTAAGATGATTAGGTTTTCAAGGTCAAGAGTTCGAGTGCTTTCAAATGTATGAAGAAACTTCAAGTTATTAAAGAAGAACTCAAAAGACTGAATAGTCATTCCTTGAATAACTTGGAGACTAATATCAATGAGGCTAGGAAAGTTCTAAATTTAGCTTGGGAAATTCTCAATGTGAATCCTTATAATGATCATTTGAAACAACATAAAGAAGGAATTTCTATCCACTCTGGTTATAACTCTAAAAGCTCAAAACTCATTGGTAAGATACAAATCCACAATTTTTCACTAAAAGATGGGGACCTTAGTACCAAGTTCTTTTGTAATGCAATCCTCATTCAGAGAAACGTCAATAAGATTATAAGCTTCTCAGGTAATCCAGTAAAATATTTCAAACTCTCTCACAGATATCTTTATGTATCTCTCAGGAACAAGTAGTCTTCCTTTTTATGCAATTCAACGTATAGGACATTGAAAAGGCATTATTCAGCTTAGATGCCAATAAGACTCTTAGTCAGAAAACTGTGCATCTAATTGGCAATACTATCTCCTCGAATATTCTTCAATTCTTTTTTTTTTCAGAGATTAATAAGACTTTTATATACTTAATCAAAACAAGATTGAAGAATCCTAATTTTAATTTTTTTTATTTTGTTTTATTTGAAAATGTGAATTCATAGAGATTGAAAATGATTCCAAAAACCCAATTTAAATGAGGTGCCATATTGATAAAAATGGTAGAACGTATTAGGAGGCTTAAGGCATGTTTGTGTTAAATAAAATTATGCTATTTTAAATTTATTTTTGATAGTTTGTTTTTTCTTAAAATATAGTAATATAATTGATAAAATAGGTATAATTCATAAGCTGTTTACAATTGTCCCATTAATCATTTGTTGAATGGTACAAAGTTTTGATTCCTAAAATATCATCACCGTTCAAGATGCTAACTCACAAGTTCCAATATAGAACATGACAGCGTTTTCGTCAGTGTTATCATGTTATGGACGAGTACTTTGTTCTACTCCGCCTACCCAATAGGCTCTCAAGTGTATGCTATCGTCAAGAATAGCACCAACTCCACAAAAATGGATATTCCCACCTCCAGGGTCCCGGGTTTTGAAGCTCGGTTTCAACCAATGGCTTGTTTTGGCTAGTTGGCTGCAGCTTCATATTTTAGGAAGAAAGAGAATGGAGAAAAGTGATGGGAAGGAAGGTCACCACTCTTCGATTCCATAGCTCTTTTCTTTAAAAAATTACAGATTCTTAATACATGAATATAAATGTTAATTGCATCCACAGAAACAGCCAGGAGCAGCTACATATAAATGTTAGGGGACATCAGGAAAATTCCCTACTTAGACATGTTCAACAATTCAGCTACGGAAGCTTCACTGTGTCAGATTTATACATTCGGGCAAGATAGGTAAATTTTGCAAATAAAGAATATATCTGAGGAGTTGGATGTTAAAAGATCTAGAAGATCACAATCATTCTTTTTTATTGTCCTGAAATTTTACAAGCCACGGCGATTCTGCAGATTTACTTAATTAGTTAAATAAAATTTATAGCAGCCAAGATTACAGCACATCTACTCAATCTGTTCTAAAAGGCAGAGGCCAGCAGCAATGATGCATTAGTTCCTCCAAAGCCAAAAGAGTTTGACAAAGCCGCCTTTATTGGCAGCTTCTTTGAGGCAGTCAATGGCATAAACTTGTCTGAAAATATGGGATCCGGTCTAGTGAGGTTAAGAGTCAATGGTGCAATTCCCTGCAATATCACACCAAGATTTCCAGTATATATTTACTAACCTCGTACAAAAGTATGGCCTAACAGAGAAAAGAAGTGATAGGAATATTGTACCCAATTATGCAAAGAAAACTACATGAAATGACAATCAAATACGAAAAATTCTGGGTTCAATCCAACTTGTGAGAAATTTTAATTCAGATATTCACTGGATTACTTCATTCAAAATCCTGAGAAGAAGACGTTATTGCCACCAGAAATCATCATCAGGAGCAAAACTAGACATCAACCATAATTCAATCTAGAAATGATTTAATTACTATTTGTAAGGTAAACCTGCCATGAGAATAGCTTACATGGTATATTGCTAAAATTGTGAAAATTGTTTCAACAGCACCAGCTGCTCCAAGGAGATGACCTATGGCACCCTGAAAATATTGCAATACCAAAACATAATAAACAGAACATCTGGTTTTACGTTCAGCGTGAATGGTGGTTATAGCAAATAATAACTAACAGAAAAACGTTCCATGTATAAATGGATGCCACTTTGAATGATAAGCCGGTTTTTCCCTGTCTAGTTACTCATCTATCCACTATTTAGTTAGCCTTCAATTAAAAGAATTATATAAGCATCATCTGCATTACCTCCTTCCTGGCACTGGCAAATCTCAAAAAGCATTATATCATTCCATAATGATCCTTAGATATATTTAGTCAGTTCATAATTAACATCACATTATCAATGCCATAGGCAGGATCGGACATTGACCACTTCTAGCATCAGAATCGTTAGACACCTAGTTTTTGTCCTTCCGAGATAGTAAATTTAGTTATAGACAGTGTATGAAACAGTAACCACCAGAATTTCTATCCTTTTCATCCTCAAAAGTAAATATGGATGACCAGATTTTACCTTTGTGGATGACAATGCCAAGGCACCTGAAGTTGTATGATCAGAGAATACATTTTTTATGGCACTGGCTTCCACTTTATCACCTGAATAGGAGAATCCCGCAATAGGAATCTCATATGCATAGGTTCAACAAGTACATTTTAAAGATATTGCATAATTGTATTGACAGAAAAAACAAGTAAATATCCGAAAGAATTACCCAAAGGTGTTGATGTAGCATGGGCATTTATGTAATCCACTTGACTGGGATGAAGACCAGACTGCAACGACAAGGAAATCATGTTACAAATGACTATTTCCACTTGAAGGTTCAGGAAATGTAGGTGCAAATTTTTACTAAGTTAATCTGCTGTGAACATTAGCAGGGCTGGACTAACTATTTCTAAAATTTTACCAGTTCATCCTCAAACGTATCTGTGCAACTCAAGGAAAAACCCATTCAAGCAGGCTACATTCTCTTGAGAATTAATAATAGTGAAAATCAGACGGATAACATAGCTTGCCTGTTTTAATGCCCGAGTCATGGCCAAAATAGCTCCTTTTCCATCCATATGTGGCTGAGTTATGTGATATGCATCACCTATCAATAACACTAAGTAAAAGGAAGAACTAAAAGCATGATATGCAGGAATTTTTAATTTAGTCATGTTCCAATGACCAACCTGACATCCCATAACCTCGAACTTCTGCATAAATTTTTACTCCTCTTTCTTTTGCATGCTCAAGTTCCTTGATAAGGACAAGGGGGAAAAAAATCATCTATGTGCATGAAACATATGAACATTTTCAATGAATAAATATCCAAACTTACTTCCAATACCACGACACCAGAACCTTCACCAATTCTGATCTCCAAGGAAAGCTAAATGTCAGCAAGAATTAGAGGAAATTGGCCTATAAGAACACTAAAATTGCTAAACAAGCATACTTACACAAATCCATCTCTACCACAATCAAATGGCCGTGATGCCTCTAGGGGCATGGAATTGTACTTTGTAGTTAAGGCCCTCGACCTGAAATGTAACATTAACCGGAAAGTACCAGGTGAATTACTTCATGCAAGAAAATCCAATGTCACAGAAGCCTAACTATAAAAACCTGTCACATGAAAGGGCAGTCTTTCAGTCAAAAAGTTAGCAAGCCTGCCAGAAAGGCCCGTCAATCAAATGAATATAGTATAGAATCTCAATATATCTCTGCCAAGCATACTCGTAAGAGTATGCAAATAGCATAAGCAACATATAATTATCACAAGCCACACTATGGACCTAAGTGAAATTAAATGGAGTATGATTTGGAATATAATATGTGCTTGAAAGTCTCTCAAATTTTAAGCATGGAGCATTGACATTACAACTCACCAAGTTATCATCCTACCTAGATGAGGTCTTATGAAGGGAATTATGGAGATAGCATGTTATTTCAAGCAAGAACTATGCTCAAACTTGCACAACATGCCACCTTAAAGATCCAAACTTGCAATCATGTGATTGCAAGCCAAAAGATTTGAATTGCTAAATAGTTAAGTTCAAGCTCATGATTACTAGTGGCCTAGAAAATTCATATGAGAGAGCTTGACAGTTTCTACAAATTTGATAATTTACACTCAAGCAAATTAAAAAGGGGTTAGATATAATAGGAATCTTAAAGTTTTTGATAACTTCTTTCTCAGTGTTACTAGATACAGAAAATTTTCATCTATGAGGACTTTATAGACATAGGAATACAGTCAAGGAAATATGACCACCAACTACTATTAAGCAACACATCAAGCAAATCTTATGTTCTTAAAACCTCATTATTGCTTCCAAGTTTCATGAACTAGACAGCAGATGGTATAGTTTAAAACTATCAAGGAGCCATTAACAACAAGCCCTCCTACATATTGCATCTTTTTGGGTGCATTGTGCTCTTTTATAAAGAAACTGCATCATGATAGAATTCCTCCATAAAGAGCTACTGTTCAGACAAGTATAAATTTCTCTATAATATTTACTTGCAAAATCCTGCTATTGATAATGCATCTATAGAAGACTCTGTGCCACCAGCTACCATAACATCTGCGTCTCCAAACTGAATCATCCTTGCAGCATCACCAATAGAATGTGCACCAGTAGCACAAGCTGTTACAGCAGCATGGTTTGGCCCCTATGCGCAAAAAATAGGCTAGAGTATACAGACATGCCAAATGCATATTGGAAAAATATCCTTCAATTGGCAAAAAAAAAAGGAAAAATACTGATTAATGTAATTGAACTTAGCAGTACAAACTGCAGGCTTCTGTTCACATAAAATGAACAGCATTAGAATAGTGCCACTCAACTCTAATTGGCTGATCAGTCAACTTACCTATCATATCATAAAATTTTTCCATGTTCTAGCCAAAATTGAACCATTTAAAATTAAAAAGGATGACTTTATCTTATATACACGATGTGACATCAAGAGACTTGCTCAATTTGATCAGATACCAAAATCCTTTAATCAGTGCATTTATGGTGTCAAGTAGGATATGTGATTATACAGTCACGATATATTTAGCTTATGAAAAGATGCATTCGGCAAATACAAACAAATTATCTACCTACCTGGAATCCATACTTCATGCTTACATGACCAGATGCCATGTTGATCAATATGCGAGGAATGAAAAATGGACTAAGCCGTCGAGTTCGCTGAAATAAAAAGAATGCAAGTAACTATTTTCAAGGGAACATGTCATTTCCGAAAACATAAGAACATCATCAGGGTTTAGCTCAGAAACCAAAAAATTCCACGAATGTGGGGAAATAATCAAATTTAACTAGATGTTCCTTTTTAATTTCAAGAGAAAGCTGGAAGAATGTTAAAAGTTACCTTATCACATATCATTTGTGAAGCTTCTAGGATATCAGTTATGCTTCCAATTCCTCCACCAATAGAGACACCCTGAAATTCTTCATGCCATAGAAAATCAACTTAATTAAAGGATTACAGAATAGGTATTCAAGTACTATGATATGCAGTATATGACAGAAAATGCATGACAAAAAATTATTACCGTTCTTTCTTTCTGTTCCACACTAGTAGGCATCCAATTGGCATCATTTAGAGCTTCATCAGCCGCACATAATGCATACCCTATAAACCTTGCAATCGACCGATGCTGCTAAGAAACATGGAATATAACATTATATGTAAACTGCAAAAGGTAGCAAAATTATATGTGAATCAGCAATCATTGCAGCAAAACACATAAATGCTGGGGATCAATGTAAGAGAGAAGTAGGATTGGCTGGAAAAGGCAATACAGAAAAATAAAATCAATATATTTCACCGTAAAAAGCCTATCTGGACAAATAATCCTACCTATATCACAATTCATGGGTTTTCAAGACCTCCAAAAAGAAACGTGGGAACAGATTCTAAACCTGCATGGATTAGTTGGGATATTTTGCAGGACCCACAAACTCTGTCTTTGCAACCAAAAGCACAATGAGATGTTTGAAAAGCTTCTTCTTTCTTTGGGTGATATTTTTTTTATTTATCATGATTCTACCTGGAAATCCAAAGAGGAATAAAAACCAGACTTTATAATGAGATACCCCTTACAATATGACCAAGGTGTTTGGCTAACGAACATACATATCCTTTGACAATTCTAAGAAAGTATACATTCCTCCACCACTCCAAGTATAATGCTCCAGCATAATAGGTAGGAAGTACAACTTTCACTTTTAGTTTTTCTTCTCATTCTTCTCATTAACTCTGACTATTGATCTTTAAAGAATACTACAGATTACTGTCCACAACAAGAAAAAAAAAAAAAAGGAGAAGATAGAAGACATGTAATAGTGCTGCAAATTCACCTTGCAGCCAAAAAACAAACAGTTTGGAGTGATATATATCTTCTTAAAAGACATAGATATATACATGTATTTCTGAGTGACGGACAAGAAATGGATATATATGTGTAAGGCATCCTAGACATGAAAAGATGCAAACAAATGCTATGCAACAAAGACAGATATGTTATTATAAATCAATTTAAATTTTTCAAAAAAACAAAGACAGATATGAAAGGGAAAAAAAAAATCTTTCTCTTATCTCTCTTCTTATTTTACCTTAGGATTAAGCCACAACTCCTCATTAAATTCACCGGAGCCAGTCCCGCAGGGGACTACAGCAGCGACTTTAGAATTCAACTGATTGAAAGTAAGCAACTGGGTCTCTCTATCAAATGAATCCATTTTGAGATCATCGGTTGTTATAGACCTTATTCCACATTTTCCCTCTATTAGACGTTCCCACGTCACCTCAACCCCACATCCAAGAGGTGTTACCATGCCCAAACCTGCAACAACTTATCCAGTTATAGGTATATACATTTAAACGTGTTTGTACCTCTATGAATATACATATGTATTGGGCTAGTGAGAAAGGATGGTTACCAGTGACCACGACCCTGCGAAGGGCGCCAAGGGGAGGGGGTTCAAAGGCAGGAAGGGAAGATGAGGAAGAGAAGTTACGAGTTAGTTGGAAGCGAATAAGTGATGACAGTCTATGCATGGATTGAGAACTTGGCATGGTCACGACCTTCACTTTCAAAGAGGGTGAGTGGAAA
Source organism: Erythroxylum divaricatum (assembly GCA_025434745.1). Lineage (NCBI taxonomy): Eukaryota > Viridiplantae > Streptophyta > Magnoliopsida > Malpighiales > Erythroxylaceae > Erythroxylum > Erythroxylum divaricatum. The sequence continues at coordinate 33,293,139 of JANTPM010000003.1, forward strand.
TGCAGCTCAAAAAGAGACCACAAATAGCAGCACTTGTTTTTGGAAATGGGCTCTTCACGTGTTTAGAGTTAGGCTCCTTCCTTACCGAACAGAAGATGCTATTAGAATCACAATAGACGATTCGATCCTTTTTCTTTCTTTTAAAATATGCAATCAGGCAGGTAAAGAATAAAATGGTAAAAGAGTCAATCTGAGATCAGCAAGTCAAAACAAACTACCCATTTCGGAAATGACAGTAAGAAAAAAGGCATTTCAGTATCTTGAAACAAGAAATAAGAACCAGGCGGAGTTTGTTTAGAACTTTTATCAAACAGATATGGGGCAGGAACATTATACTTGTCAAATTCAAAAGGGAAGAAAAGAAAGGCAATCATTACTCATATGCGCTTCGATTTTGAACATATAAATTTCTTGCAGGAACATTGGATAGCATGGTAACTAGTAGGTTAATAATGTGGAAAACGGATAAAGACTTGGAATTTGCAAACGGTCATCACGCAAAGCATACCACTTGGTAACAAGAAATGAAAGGTAACGTCTCTCCTTTTCCAGGTGTTAAGAACTCAACGAACTGAAAACAGAAAGTTAATCACCATTTACCAAAACAGTGAAAGACAAAAACTACACATACCTCAAAAATCTCAAGGCGGCTGATACACTTCTCATCAAAATTTGAAACGACTGCCTCTTTATAACGTTTCGGCCCAGGGAGATCTGCTGGAGAGATGGCATTATCGAAGATATGGCACATATGAAAATAGTATAAAACAAAATTACAAAAATTATGGATTAATTATTTTTTAAAAAGTACAAGCACCTGACGTATCCGAAGTTGGCATTAATAAATAATCTAGATCTACATGCTAACCATCAAAGACTGACAAAATATAGAGAAATTACTAACACTAATATTGCTATTAATGATTACAATTAAATAGTTCTTACCCTTAATGAAGGTAAGTCTGACTTATCTAAAGTTAATATACCTCTCAAGGTATTAAGTAATGTAGGTAGTCAAACTCTCCAATAAATATCCCAGATTTACTAAGAAATCTGATGTTTGATTTGCCTCTCTATAATAATGAAAAAAGACATCTACAAAAGAGAACATAAGCACTTCAACTAACCAACCCTCCAGCATCCGTGGAATTTTAACTCTACTAAGGCATATGTCAACCAAAAGTCTAAGGCTTTGTTTGATTGGCATTAATTCTTACTTAAGAAAGTAATCTTTTTTCTAAAATTTATATTATCACGTTTGGTTCATTTTTTTGAGTTATTAGAAAAGTAAAAACTTTCCCAATTTAGGGAAAGTAGTAGCTAAATCTCAGCACCTCCTTAGTATTTAAATTACTTTCCTCATGAATTTAATCTAAAAGATACGCTAGCCAATTCAACAATTTCTTCTCTCCCAACTCTACAATAACTCTTTTATAAAACCCTACCTCCTCTTCAACTATTCTTATTGTCTCCAATTGGTAGGATTTTGGATATTTTTTGCTTAGACGTTTGAATCAACAATCTTAATGTTCATTTTTTTCTTATTTAAAGATTTCAATTTTTGTTCGGTTTGTAGGGATATAATTGGAGATATAAGTCAAAATTAAATTACATTTCATAAAATACTATTAGATACCAAACAATATAATAAGAATCCATTTAAAATTCTATTAGAATTCTTATAAGTATCTAAACATGTGAATATCTTTACTTTCCATAGATATATTTTCTGAGGAATCAAATTCTAAGTTCACTTTACTTCCCCGCCAACCATACGGGGACTAGAGTCCAACTCAACTATCATTCGAGAATTAGGTAATAATTCAGCACAAAGCTTCAATCCATGTAAAAGAAATTGTGTTTCTGTTTTTAGACTTGTAACCTGTTGCATAGGGAACACAAATGGCAATACAAACCTTCCAAACTCATCACGAGCATTCTCACCACCTCCACCTAGCCCTGGATTCCCTCTCAATGAGCCATCAGTATTTAGCTTCAGAAATCCAAGGGAGGGCTTACATCAACGCACTAAGGAAACATTGTGGGGCCAAACATATTGTTAGGATATATTACATATATCTTTTAGATAATTTTGGCATTTTAATTAGACATATAGGATATAACTTGTAGGATTTATCATATGGCTAGACACGTAAGTAAACTAGATGGATTTGTATTTGGGATGTTGCTGTTGTGGTAAATATTAATGAAGCTGTTGAAGTGGTGGTGTCATAGTGGGACTCTCATTAACTCTTATTGGTTGATAGATTGCATCCACGACAGAATCTCCAAAACTTGTGTGTTTCCCACACCTTCTATTAACAGTAGAAGTCTATTGCTAATTGACGTGTGTAGTAAATTGAAGTTATGTACGTGTGTGTTAGGTGAGGTCACATACAAGCTTTTGGGTGTAATAGCTGAATATTTTTTGGGGTATTGACGCCACACAAAAATGAGAAGGTGAAATGCGTCAGGCATTGCAATGGTGTAGTGGATTTTTGAAGCAAATGTTGATGTCAAAGGTGTTATTTTTATTCAAGTGAATTGAAGTGAATCTCTACAATTTTGATGAACCGTGGCTGTGGGTGAGAATTGATGACACAGTGCATATCATCTACGGTGAAGTGGATATTGGTTATTAATTGAAGAAACACTGTGATTTAGTTTGTGAAGGAAGAATCAGCTATAGTGAAGAGTTTAAATTGGATTATTTTGAGAAGATAAATCCATAGAGAAGTCTTTCTTTTATCTCAAGTATTTTTATCATTTAGTTCTTAGTTGATTAGATACTTGAGATTATTTTTATTAATTTTTATTTGTGTGAAAGTAGTTAGAAAAATCCTCTGACAAGGTTAACACAAGTCGATAGTGTTATCGAGTGTGAAAATCTTTCACGGGAAGTAAGGTTGAGAGATAGTTACAAGAATTGAGCAGTGTTGCTCTAGGGTGATCTTGTGTAACTCTATTGTATTTCGGTGAACGTTCTTAATTTAAGTGAGAGCCCCGAAGACGTAGGCAGAGTGTGCCAAATTGCGTTACCAAATTTATAGTGTTCTTATTATTTCATTTTTGCTTGATGTTATTTTATTCGTGTCAAAGAAATTTACGAAAAGTTTGTGAAACAATTAATACTTTCGGTTTTTCAATTAGTATCAGAGAAAGGTCACCGATTCAGAACTTGGTAGCAAGTTGGAGCAGATCCTAGTTTCGTGAACATAGTTACAAGAGAGAGTGCATTAATCACTAGACCACCACTATTGGATGGATCTAACTATCCTGCATAGAAATCACGGATGAAAGTCTTCATCCAAGTTGAGGGCACAAAAGCTTGGCATTCGGTAGTACATGGTTGGATGCATCCAATGATCACTGATGATAAAGAAGAGGTAGTTTAGAAAGATCCATCAGAATGGTCAAGAGTCGAAGAAGAAAGTGCACTCATAAATTCACAAGCAATGCATGCGATATTCAGTGCTAATGATGATGGATGCTTCTCAATGATTTTAGCCTGTGAATCAGTAAAAGAAGCGTGGAATGCTTTATAAACTATTCGTGAAGGGTTAAAATCCATATTAGCATCAAAACTACAGGTGTTAGCTGTGTGGTTTGAAGAGCTGAAGATATAAGAATGAGATTATTGGAGACTTTCATGAAAAATTGCAAGATACAACAAATCAAGCTCATCAATTGGGAAAGAAATATTCCAACGTGAAATTAGTCAAGAAAACACTGAGATCACTACCTTCAAGGTTTATTCTGAAAATTACAGCAATAAAGGAGGCCCATGACATTGATAATCTGTTATTGGAAAAAGTTATTAGAATCGTTAAAAACTTCGAGATGAATCTTTTAAGAGGTAAGCAAGAAAGAAACAAAGGATTGTAAGTACATGTGGAAACTGGAAAAAAGTGTGAATGATGTAGAAGATGAATCAGATGAAAATGAAGGCATGATACTACTCACACAAAATTTTGGCAAATGATTGAAAAAAATGAAGAAGGACAGACTTTAGACAATATGGCGGAGGTTCATCGAGTAACAATCCAAGACAACAAGTCAAGACATAAAAGGGTGAACAGAAGGCAAGAAGAATCCAATGTCATGAATGTCAAGGTTTCTGACACATTCAATCTGAATATGCCAATACTTTGAAGAAGAGAAAAGGAAAGTCCTTCATAAGCACCTATAGTGAGAATGATTCTGAGAGTGAATATCGTAACGAAGAAGACACAGTGAATGGTGCTGCGTTAGTTGCCTTACATAACAAAGGTCTAGTTACTTGCTTAATAATAACTGAGAAGGAAGTAATTGAAGGCCGAAAAGAGAGAAAATCGGAAAATTTCGAAAACAATCCAGCTCAAGATCCAATGAAAGATTGAAGGAAGAGAATCTTTCTATGAAAAACACTATAAAAGAGTTAAAAAAGAAGTTGATGTTGACATTAGATGAGCTTGGTGAAGTTAGAATAAAATTGATAAGTACTAAAAAGGGATTGAGAATGTTAAATGAAGGCACGGAAAAACTAGAAAAGTTGATAGAAATCAGTAAGGTTAAAGGAAATTTCGAATGCATAGGCTATAAAGGTGAGTACTCCAAATGAATTTTTTTTATATGTTCAGATCGCCCAAGAGCTAGAAACATCGAAAAAGAATCAAAGATTGATACCCACTTGTCATTTTTGTGGAGTCATTGGGCATATATATTACTAAAACAAAAAAGGAGCAATACTAAACCAACTAAGATGTTATCAGTTGCTACAAATGCTGAGAAAATAAAGTCAAAAAAGTATACATCCTCCACAAAAATTTCAACATCAATCTTCAGTACTGATATCTACTTGGGTAAAAAGAAGTGAATTGGAAGCTCTCGTAGTTTGTACATCAATGAAAACAACTTTGCAACATGGTTGGTATTTTGATAGTGAATGCTCGCGCCATATGATGGGGGAAAAGACTTACTTAACTGATTATCAGAATTGTCTGGATGGTCATGTGACTTTCAGAGATGGTAAAAAAGCTTCCGTGATAGGTAAAGGAACATTATGCATTGATGGTTTGCCTCCTCTCAAGAATGTGCTTTATGTCAATGGATTAAAAGCAAATTTGGTAAGTATAAGCTAACTTTATAATGAAGGCTTGCTAGTTAAATTTACAAGTGATGAATGTAGGGTACTTACCGAACAAGGAGAATGTATCATGAGTGGTAAGCGATCAGCCAAAAATTGCTAAATGATGCAAGTCATGACTACGTGTAAGTCAGCTACTCATGAGCATGACATTGATTTATAGCATCAAAGGCTTGGGCACGTAAATTTTGATATCATCAATAAATTGAAAAAATTGGAGGCTGTGAATGATCTAACCAAAATGAACAAAGAAGGAAAATCAATTTGCAGTGCGTGTCAAATGGGAAATCAACTAAAAATGCCACATAAAAAGGTTAGACATGTTACCTTATCTTGCATACTTGAATTAATTCACATAGATTTGGTCGGTCCAACACAACATGATAGCATTGGTGGAATGACATGCTTTCTAACTTGTGTTGATGATTATTTGAGATCTACTTGGGTATCATTTTTGAAAGAAAAATCAAATGTTTTAAAGGCTTTTAGAAGCCTATGTGTGCAGGTCATGAATCTAAAAATTTTGACTATATTGAGAATTCGATCAGATTAAGGAAGAGAATTTGAGAATACAAGCTTTAATGATTTTTGTGATAAGTATGGCATCATACAAGAATTTTCAACACCCAAAACTCCGCAAAAAAATGAAATTACCAAAAGGGAAAATAGACACTTCAAGAAATGACCATATCTATGTTGAATGGTAAGTAAAATGTCTATGAGATCTTGGGCTAAAGCGGTTAACATTGTATGTTACATATGTAACAGATTGTATCTTTGAAGCTTTCTAAGTAAGACGTCATATGAAATTTGGAAGGGAAAGAAACCATATGTAGGTTACTTTCATATTTTCGGAAGTAGGTGCTATATTCTTAGAGATTGGGGACAACTTGGAAAATTAGAGAGCAAAAGAGATGAAGCAATTTTCATTGGCTATTCAACTCACAGTAAAGCTTATTTAGTGTATAATCAAAGAACATAGAAAGTGTAAGAGTCCATAAATGCTGTGATAGATGATGTATTGTAGCACCCCACTTTTACGAGATCCGTACCCGACATCCCGAGCGATGTCCGAGTGCGAATCTCACAAAGGTGGTATGCTAGAACAGTCAAATACTCAGAACTTAATACAAAAATATTTTTAAAAAAACAATATAGGCATATGTGGAGATTAGTAATTAAAATCGGGTGCGTACTTTTTATTACATAAATCTTGAAAACATAATTATTATTATTATACTTTGATCAATCTCATTTATCAACATTTCCAATTTCAAAAGCTATTACATACGAAAACATTCATATTCACATTGTACAAAAATTTCAAAATATACAAATTGATACAAAAGTAAGAAAGTACAAATGCAGACGCAAATTGATCCCTACCTCTATCTCTTACTTGAATGAAGTGTCTATACTCTCGTTAGCCTAACAGGATAACTCTTCTAAGCCTGAAAAATATTGTAAATTTTGTGTGAGTTTTGCAAACTCAATGAGTGACCATCCTTGATAGCTCACTTGGTCACATAACACACAATTCACATCATTTATTTGATAATCATATTAAATCACATACACTTGATCCATCGTTTCACCTTTTACATTCATCATATTATAATCATTCATATTATGCACATACAGTGCACATGAGACTCACTTTCTATTATTACTTTCTTTTGACCGAGTGCCTAACTGTCTAGTATTCATTGTGGATACCGAGCTCGTTGATAACTGTCCCGTATTCGTTGAGGACACCATACCGGGCTCATTTTACATAGCTCTTATACACTTTTTGAGCTCTAGGATCTTTTTCACTGTCTGAGCTTTAAGCTCTTTTTTTGGTGGCTACTCTGGTCAGAACTGTCTTTATCTCTCATGCATTCATGTAATGAAATGCATCAATCGCATACAATCAATTATTCACTTTCACTTATCATCGGACCTTAGTTCGGCATTCAATATTAAAGTTGAGAATCACTTTTCTTTCATCTGCGGATGTTCAACAATCAAATCATGTATCACTTATTTCATCAAATTCACATACAAGTAACACTTCGATATCTTTACATTTAGCAAACTCCTCGGACATTTATTGTCTGGAATCAAAACAATCACATTCACTTCTCAATCATAATCACAAAATTCATAATATAACCAAACAAACAATAAAGTAAGACCATCTAGGTCTACTCATAGTACGCTCCAGATTAGCACTAGCTTCAATGACTTGGAAACGTTTGAATGCAGACGTTTATCCTGCATATCAAAATTATGCAATACACACAATGCACACACACATTAAAATTTGCACAATTATAAGTATTCATTTATGCACACGTGTGTATATGGAATATGTACAATGCATGTTCATAACAATTCTGGGTATCGCTCTATCATTCACCTCATGTAAACATTCATATTCCCAAACTTATATAAGTACCATTTATACTTATGGTTTATTCCTCAATAAAATCATGTGAATCTAATTTCATAACCCAACAAATCATTTCAGATTTTTCTTTAGACACTGACTTTCAGGTATATTGTTCTTGATCATTTAAACAATGAAAATTAAGTAATTTAGGATCACTTTCTCTTTGAAAATGTGTCCTTATATCTCATAAGTTTCTAATAAAACCAAAATCATTCAATTTGGTTTAGTAGTGAGAAAGTTATACTCCAAATATTTTCAAACTCCTTTTATTCTAAGACAGTGCCCTATACTCAACTTCCACCTAGAAATTGAACTTTTTAGAGTCCGATTTAGAATTTGATTTCTTCAAATCATTTGTAGCCCTATGTCTCTAGTTTATACAAATCAAGAATCAGTCCATTTGAATAAATATAGAAGAAGATATGCCCAAAATATCGATACATGTTCAGTGTAGAGAAAAGTTCACCATGGCGAACTCCTCCTGAAAGGAATTCTCACTACAACAAAAATGACAAACAGTAACACTAGACAGTAACACTTTTGACAATATGTTATAAAATACCTATCTACGGTAATATTATATCTTAAAATGTTAT
>JANTPM010000003.1:33314396-33331771 GCA_025434745.1 Erythroxylum divaricatum
CGGTCAGCTGGGTTAGCTTTTGAGGATGACTTAGGATAGATGCTTGTATCAGTTTCCTTTTTGGTTTTGTTAGGAGATTGATAGACTTGTCTATTCTGACATTGGATGACTGTACCAGATGACTATTATTTTGGATTTGAATTTACTGATTTCTGTTATATTGTGATTTAATTTATTGCGATGCTATATGGATTATTAGCAAAATTTTCTGGTAGTAAACCTTTATCGTGGGATACGCATTGGAGCAATCTTCGGGCGTCTTGATGTGTACCCTACGGTGAGGGGGCGCTACACTGTTGACCCTGGAGTCGTGGCGTTTGTCCAAAAGATCTTCAGTCAGGATCATTGGCAATTGGATCTGAATCAAACCCTTATGATCCTTCTTCCCAAAGTCCCGGTTCCCCAACAAATCTCTCAGTTTTGACCTATTAGCCTATGTACGGTACTCTACAAGGCTATCGCTAAAGTTATCGTTAATAGGTTAAAATCGCATATGCCTCAGCTCATCGTTGAGAACCAATGTAACTTCATTCCTGGGCGGCGGATTACCGACAACATTATCATTGCCTAAGAGGCGATTTACTCTATGCGGACTAAGACGGGCAGGAAAGGCTTTCTAGCCTTAAAAGTTGACCTAAAAAAAGCGTATGAAAGGCTTCGTTGGGCTTTTATCCAGGACACGCTCATCGCAGTTGGGCTTCCTGCATCCCTCATCCGCGCCATCATGAACTGTGTCACGATTGTGTCTTTTCAAGTGGCCTAGCAAGGCACCATCACGGATTCCTTTCGACCGTCTAGAGGTGTCCGCCAGGGAGACCCGCTTTCTTCGTAACTATTTGTCCTCTGCATGGAGTGCCTTAGGCACCTTATCTCGCAGGAGGTGGACTGTGGCAATTGGAAGCCCGTTAGACTTAGTCGGACGGGGCCTCCCATATCCCATCTTTTCTTTGTCGATGACCTGGTCCTTTTTGCTAAAGCTACGGAATCATAGACCCACGTGATTGCCCACAACTTACAGACATTCTGTTTGGTATCAGGATAGAAAGTAAGCACCGAGAAGACTTGGATCTTTTTCTCGAAGAACGTACCTCATGAGTTCATGAGGCGACTCAATCACGATCTTCAGATTAGCTGTACGAACAATCTGGGCCGGTATCTAGGGGTCCCTTTGATCCATGAGCGCACATTCAGGCACACCTTCCAACATATTCTAGATATGGCCTAAAACAAGCTCACGAACTGGCATGCGCAAACGCTATCGCTAGTTGACCGGGTTACTTTAGCCCAGTCGGTCATCTCTACCCTTCCTATTTTCTCGATGCAAACGGTTTGTCTCTAGCGTCAACTCTGTGATGATCTCGAAAAACTCATGCGTGATTTTATTTGGGGTTCGACCACCTCTCAGTGGAGACTCCACCTGGTGAACTGGGATATTATCTGCCAAGCGAAGTCTGCAAGGGGATTAGTCATCAAACGCCTCCACTCTACCAATGACGCGTTACTTGCTAAATTAGGATGGACTTTTCTGACTATTCCCTCAGCCCTTTAGGTTCAAGTTCTCCGAGGTAAATACCGATTGGATACTCATCATTTGCCCTAAACCATTGATAGGTCACGAGCCTTCGTGGTTTGGCGAGGCCTGTTGGCAGTCTGGCCGATTGTTCGTAGAGGCAGCAGATGGGTTCTGGGGAATGGCCGCCGCATTTTATTCTGACTCCATAACTAGGTGGCGAGCTGGGGCCCACTTGTCCACCTGGCGACCACATACATCCCTGAACCTACCCTGTACACCACGGTGGCCTACTTCACTGATCGACGAGACATCTGGCTCTGGCGCGAGTTCCAGCAGTCTCTTCCTTCTACGGTCTGTTTAGACCTAGCAGCCATTTGGCCCATGATCGAGGAGGGTGTGGACGATAAATTAATTTGGGGGCCCACCACCCATAGGAGATTCTCGGTGGCGTCAGCTTATGAGTTACAGGAACGTCCTCGTGCCGCCCTGCATCATAAACTGTGGGAGATTATTTGAAAATGGACTGGGCCATAGTGGATACGGTCCTTCCTGTAGTTGTTGGCCCAACGAAAACTTCTGACAAACCGGCAGCGAGTCAACCGTCATATCACCACGGATAACAGCTGCCATTACTGTAGGCAGGAAGAGACCTCACTGCATGTCGTACGTGACTACTCGCGGGTGCAAACCTTTTGGTGACATTTTCCTCGGGAGGTGCTTGATCGGGTCTTCTTCCAATAGGATGAGGGATCTTGGGTTTTGTCTAACCTCCTCAACATGTTACCCATTCAACAGGTCAAATGGTCTCTTATCTATGGGGTAGCTTGTTGGTGCTTATGGAACTGGCGAAACAAAAGTTGTTCAAACAAGGCTTTGTTTGGCCGGAGGTTAGTACTTGAGTGGTTTTGGACTATGTCGAGTGGATTGCTCGAGCTCGGAGCATGAAAAATTGTGTGTTCCCTGACCTCAACCTGCCTGTGGGGAGTCACGTAGGTTGGACTAAGCCATTGGAAGGTTGGGTGAAATTAAATTCGGATGGTGTAGTAACGGCCAGGTCCGATCGGACTTCGGCTGGTGGCTTAATTCGAGATCGGCATGGGCAATGGTGTGAAGGGTTCCAACATAGTCTAGGCCGCAGTTCTCCACTCACTGCAGAACTCCAGGGGTCCTTTCCAGTCTCACTTTGGCTTGGGATTTGGGATATCGTCGCTTGGTCGTGGAAACCGACTCATTAGAGGTCATTAACATTCTTTCCTCATCCCAACGTATTCTGACGAAGGATTTTTTATTGGTTGCAGGTATCCGAGAGCTCTTACACTGGGACTGGGAGGTTGATTTTCAACATGTCGTGCGTGAGGGGAGCTAGTGTGCTGACAGGCTAGCGGCTTGTGCAATTTTCTTAAGTTCGGGCATGCACATACTCCGGGAGCCTCCAGTGGCTGTCCAGGAGCTTTTCCATCACCACGCGCGTGGGGTTTTGTACTTCCGCCATATGCGCTAGACTGTTTTGTACTCTTTCCTTTGTAATAAAAAAAAAGAAAATGGTTTATAGTGTAGGCATTACTCTTTTCAATCATCCTATATAAAGAAGGATTGGACTTGCTGTTTTTCCAAAGGAATACTCTATAGTTAATACTTATTAAGTATTTGGCCTAACAGAATGTGTCATTTGATCAATGGTCGAAACCATTCTAAGAAGGTCCACAGCAGAGAGTTTTTATTAATAGTATTGGCCAGATGATAATATATATGTTGAGGAGACAGGGTAATAAGATATGCATAATTGGCAGATATAACTCAAACCTGCCACTTATTTAGTTCTATCAGCGAGTCATACAAATGGTGCACAATACAATAGGGAGTACAAATGTCCAAATGGTGGGAATTTGGTTGAATTTTAGGGTGGTAAGGACAAGGTGGAGAAAATAGAAAATGATTTTTTTGAAGAGAACAACAATCTCTTCTAAATTTTCAAGAGGAGTTCGAGTGATAAGTTGGAAAAGATCTTTTCATTTTGACAAAGAGAGGGAGATAGTGATAACCTTTGATGAGGTGGATTGTAAATTTACAGCAAAAAAACTAATCTTTCCATTGAAGTAATTAACAGTTAGGGAAAATCTTTTCTTTTTTGGTTTAAGGATCTATGGAAAAGAATTGTTGTCCATTTCGAGCATAAAATGATATGGGTTGAGATGGAAATTAAACTTTTTGATGCCTTTCTTTACTGCCAAATTCTCTTGGTAGATTGTACGGTAGTACTTTAATTCTCTGAATTAGCCACTACTTGACTATAATAATGACATCTCCTATCAACTTCTTCATTTGTCTTAAGGATATGTTGTCCCTTATCAGGAATTTTTAAAAGCGGTGGATGCTGACTCGCTTGTTTTAAATATTGGATAGCTTTGGTCTGTTTTTTTCCCCATGGTAGTAGATTTTTTCTCAACAATCTTGATAAGAAGCTTGTATAATTACCTACATATGGAATAAAATCTCTGAGATAATTGATAATTTCAATCAATTATTGAATTTGCTTTAAGCTGAGATTTTCATCAAGAAAATGCAATAACTTGCCTGCAATATATGGGTCAAGCTGATAAAATCCTTCATGAAATTTCATACCTAGAAATTCTATTTCGGTTAATCCAATTTGACTTTTTTGGTCCAGAGTATGATCTCGTATTGCTTAGTAAGATCCAAAAAGGCTTAAAATAGTGCTTTATGATCTTCATGATCTTGAAATATAGTAAAATGTTATCAATGTAGATCAAGAAATTAGATATGATGGGCTCATAATTTTTATTATAACCCTCTGAAATAATGATGGAGAAACCTTAAGTTTAAATAGTATAATGGCCCATTTATATTAATTGGCATAGAGGTTTATTGCGAGGCATTCCCTTTATAGATCTTACCTCGCGGTATCAAATGTTGGGCTAATTTCAGTGCTTATACTGATATACATAATATGTTTGAACTCACTCAGGTAACTCCTCGATACAAAATAATGTGAACTTAATTTGTGGCGTACTAACCAGAGAACCATGCACAGTTCTTAAGTCCTTATCCTCTATGAAAGAATTCACATTTCTTCATCTAGTTACCCTTAAAAAAGAATGAGGATATTAATTACACCAAAGCCGCTAGTCTTAGAATGAATCTACATGATTTAAAGCTAGCATAATGTTATGAACGATCAATCATAATAATCAAAGAACAAGTGCGGAAATAACAAACACACACAGATTTATGTGGTTCACCAATGTTTTTTTTGCTACGTCCCCGGACGGCTAGAGTTTTATTTTATTGTGAATATTTTCGACATTAGTACACTAGGAGAATAGAACGTATTTATATGTACAAGAGATACAGAAGACATAACTGCCCTCTAAATATATTATCAGGCTTCATATCTCAACAATTCTCGCACTTGGAGACTGATCCAGTCAACCCAACCATCTTTATTCTCTAGGTCAATGTACCCAACAAACTCACCTAGCCGCAACATCTCCCACGCTATGGTAGAAGACCAACTGAGGCCTTGCACAACCCTAGTTTTCTAGCATCAACACCTTTAATCAACACGTCTGCTGGATTTTTAGCACCATCAATATTCTTCAAGCACATCTTACCTTCTTCCATTAGATTGCGAGTGAAATGATACCTGTGTCAGATGTGCTTAGTTCTAAAATGATGCACTGGGTTCTTTACCAGCTGTATGATACTCTGACTATCAGTGAAGAGAACCTTGTCATACTGCTTTTTGCCCAACTCTTACAAATAATCAGTCAACTATATCATCTCCTTACCAGCTTCAGCTATTGCAACATATTCAGCCTTTATAGATGACATAGATACACACTTCTGAAGTTTATACATCCAACTTACAACTGTCCCATCTATAGTGTAGACATATCCATATGTATTCTTTCTTGAATCCTCATCTCCATTAAGATCAGCATCAACAAAACCCTCTAGTACTACCTTGTCATTCTCATAGCAAAGTGAGGTGTTAATTGTTCCTTCAAGTATCTCAGAAGCCACTTTAGAGCTTCCCCATGCTCTTTTCCTGAATCTGGCATGTATTTGCTCACAGCTCCCACTACATGTGCTATATCAGGCCTAGTACAGACCATAGCATACATCAAACTCCCAACTGCAGAAGCAAAAGGCACTTTTGCCATGTGCTCACGTTCCTCAGCTGTCTTTGGTGATTGCTCCTTTGACAATTTGAGATGGTTAGTCAAAGGCATGCTCTTGGGCTGAGCATTATCAACTATGAACCTGGACAACACCTTCTCAATGTATTGCTCCTAGGATAGATTTAGAATTCTAGCAGACCGATCTCGGGAAATCTTTATTCTTAGAATCTACTTTGCTGCACCCAAATCTTTCATCTTAAACTTTGATGACAGTCTCCTTTTAAAATTATTTATCTCCTCCATACTTGAACCAGCAATCAACATATCATCCACTTATAAGAGTAAAATAACAAAGGAGTCAATAAACTTCTTGATGTAACAACATTAATCCTTTCCACTCCTGTGAAAACTGTTTCTGATAATGAAAGAGTCAAACTTCTTGTACCACTGTCTTAGAGCCTGCTTCAATCTATACACGCTCCTCTTGAGCTTACACACTATGTATTCCTTACCAAACACCTCATATCCCTCAGGTTGCTACATGTAGATTTCTTCCTCCAGACATTCATGTAAAAATGATGCTTTTACATCCATCTGCTTAAGGTGCAAGTCCTCTACTGCAATAATACTCAGCAAAATTCTAATTTTAGTTAGCTTCACAACAGGAGAGAATATTTCAATGTAGTTAATACTTTTCCTTTGTAAATGTCCCTTAACCACCAATCCAGCCTTGAACCTAGCTGTATCATCAGTTTCATTCTTGATCTTGTAGACTCATTTGTTCAACAGAGCTTTCTTCCCTGCGAGCAACTCAGCTAACTTCCAAGTATCATTCTTCTCAAGTGACCATATCTCGTCATTCATGGCTTGATCCCACTTGATTGAATCCTTCAACTGCAAAGCCTCATTAAAGGATTCTGTTTCCCCTCCATCAGTCAACAACAAATAATGCAAGGATGGTGAATACTTTTCTAGTGACCTGGTAGCTCTAGTAAATCTCCTCAACACTGGCTCAGGTGTGACTAGTTGTTGTTCTAGTTCTGCAACAATATTTTTCTGGATTTTCCTGTGGTCTTGCTGCAACATCACAAGGTGAAATTTCCTGCAACTTAACTTCAGCTCCCACTTCTTTTACATCTTCATATCGCACCCCAAACTTGTCCTTATACAGGCCATTCTCATCAAATGTCACATCACAATGTCTCAAGATCTTCCTATTCTTGTCATCCCAAAATCTGTATCCAAACTGATCCGAACCATACCCAATGAAATAACACTTCGAAGCCTTTGCATCAAGCTTGTCACTCTTCTCTGGATCAACATGAACATAGGCAACACACCCAAAAGTCTGCAGGTGAGTAAACTTGACCTCCTTACTCGAACAAACCTCTTCTGGCATCTTGAAACCCAAAGGAACTAAAGGGCCTCCATTTATCAAATATGATGCTGTGCTCATTGCATCTGCCCAAAACTTTTTTGGTAGCCCAGCATGTAACCTCATGCTTCTTGCTTGCTCATTCAACGTTTTGTTCATACTTTCAACAATCCCATTATGTCTTGCCTTGCCACGAACTATCTTGGTACACCTGATTCCCTCATCAACACGGAACTTCTTGAATTCTGCAGAATCATACTCTCCACCATTATCAAATCTTAAGCATTTAATCTTCAACTCAGTCTGATTTTCAACTTCAGCCTTCCACCTCTTAAAGATAATAAACACATCAGACTTATGTTTTAGAAAGTAAACCCACACCTTCCTGCTAAAGTCATCAATGAAGGTAACATAATATCTCGAACCACCAAGAGAAGAGACTGTAGATGACCCCCACACATTTGTGTGTACTAGTTCTAATCGTTCTGTCTTTGGTTCTCTGCTAGCCTTTGTGAAACTGACCCGTTTCTGCTTCCCCATAATATAACTCTCACAAAAACCCAAATCAACATATTTCAATCCTTGTAGATACCCCTTTGAAACTAGCAACTTCATCCCTTTCTGGCTTATATGTCCTAGTCTGTTATGTCACAGACTCGAGCTCAATGTACTATCGACTACAACAATCATGTTCGAACACCTTGCGGTACTATATAAAGTTCCAATTTTTTGCTACGTGCTATCACCATAGCTCCCTTCACAATTTTCCAAGAACTCTCCCCAAACACTGCCCTATAACCCATACTATCCAACTGACCAATAAAAATCAGGTTCTTCTTCAAGTTAGGAATATATCTGACATCATGCAGCTTCCATCTACCTCCACCTGATGTCTGTATACACACATCTTCTTTTCTAGCAATCTCCAAGGCTTTGTTATGAGCAAGATACACCTTCCTAAAATTTTTAGACTTGAAATTATGAAATATCTCTCTGCTCATAGAAGAGTGGAATGATGCATCGGAATCAAGTATCCAGGAGTCAACCGGGTTATCCACACTAAGAATTAAGGCGTCACCAATGTCTTCCGCAAAACATACAAAATCATCATCTTCATGGGACTTATTGTTTTTCTAGCTTTTCTTCTTCTTAGGTTTAGGGCAGTCCTTTTTAATGTTTCCTTTTTCACCACAGTCTCAACAAGTGATCTCCTTCCTGCCTTGAGATTTTCCCTGCCCTTTTGATTTCGATCGACCATGTTTACTATAGCCTCCCTTGAATTTACTCCTGCCCCTTCTCTCGACACTGAGTGCATTACCAGACGAATCCCTGATTTCTCTTTTGCGAATGCTCTCGCTCAAGACAACATCTCGAACTTCATCAAACCTTAGTTTCTCAGATCCACGCGAACTACTAATTGCGGAAACAACAGTATCCTATGACTCGGGTAGAAAGGATATCAAAATTAGGGCTCTAATCTCATCATCAAAATTAATATCAACATAACTCAATTGGCTGGTAATCATATTAAATTTGTTAATATGGTATGCGACAGATCCACTTTCAAACATCTTCAGATTGAACAAGCGACGCATCAAATATACCTTATTGATAACCGACGGTTTTCGTACATGTTAGACATCGCCTTCAATACTCCTGCAGTCGTTGTCTCCTTAACGATGTTGAAGGCAATGTTTCTCGCTAACGACAAACGAATCAACCCTAGTGCCTGCCAATCTTTCATATCTCAAACCTCCTGTCTCATGGTTTCTAGCTTCTTCCCTGACAAGGGTTCATGGAGGTTTCTCTGATATAGATAATCTTACATCTACATTTTCTAGAAATCAAAATCGTTTCCATCAAATTTCTCAATTTGAAACTTTGCACTTTCCATCTTTTCAGATTGTTGTGATACGAACCAAGCTCTGATACCAGTTGTTATAGACGATCAATCACAATAATCAAAGAACAGTGCGGAAAATAAACGGACACACAGATTTACGTGATTTACTAAAATATGGCTACATCCACAGGTGGCTAGGGTTTTTTATTCGCTATGAATTGTTTTCGATAACACGATACACTAGGAGAATATAATACAAAAGGCATAACGTTATTTTTCAATGGATCCGCGAACGTGAACCTAGTGTAAAGTTCAAAATATTTTATCAGGCTCCATATCTCAACAATATTGTTGTCCTTCTCTATTTACTTAACTTCAGTTTCCACCTTTCAGCTGTAATTGATAATTTATTTTTGGACTTTTGTAAATTGTATCTATTTTTCATTTAGATAATATTAGTACTATAATGTTCTTTTGATTTGATAATAAAATGATTTTATAAATATTACTGTGATGTTTGTATCATAAACAAACTCATAAATTGATATTATTTTTTCATGTTTTGACTTATGAATAAACTAAGCACCATTTTACTGTTAGACTTAGATAAGAGAATAGTAATGAGATTAGTTTTTTTAATAAAAAAAGCAAATAGAGTCAAAAGCAAGACACTAAACTTAACAATTTTAATTTAATAAAAATGAAATGAATACTAATTTTCCTATAGTTGATACGACAAGAAGTAACTCAAGATCAACCCCAGCTAGCCTCCTCACCACCAGACATCACAGGATCCGACAAGAAGTAACTCAAAGTTAGCATCTTAGATCTGTCCGAAGAGATCGATAACAAAAGGAGTAGCAAAGGGTATGAAAATAGGGAAAAATCTGACATATTTGGTGTTTCCAACCTGGACTCACTGTAAGATTAGGCCTCAGAGAGATCTGTATCACCACCGAAAAAGAAGAAAAGGATTAATTTTATGGAAAGCACTAACCCTAATCGGCGACTTAAGAAAGTGTACCTGACAAGTTTTGCTATCACAAGTCGAAAGGAGAGGAGAGTGCTTTGTGTTTTCACCAAAGAGCTTCCAGACATACCTCCGTTGACAGAGTTCTCGTCCTCGCTTAGCCATCGCCAACCCTAATCGAGTACAGACTAGAAGATTCGCAAAAGAAGGAGATCGTTTTGCTTTTTTGATAATAGTAAGTTAATGTAACGCGTCGTCGTTTTGTTTAATCTGTGTTATGTGAGCACGTGGCTCTCTCAGAGATCAGTCAATGTAATTTGCATTTCATTCAATGAGATTTTTTAATTTCTCTAAAAAAATAAAGATGAGTTTTTAGATAACAAAATATGTCATAAAAATTTTAAACATTTTTTAATTTACAAACTATCTATTTACTTAACTAAAAAAGGGTCTATTTGAGCCCGATTAGGCTTTTGGCCAAACAGACTAATTCTTTACTCTATTTTCAATTGAAATATTAAATAATAAAAGGATTAAATTATACGTTATAATTATGCATATACAGATTAAGTCAAATTATTTTGACATTGTTAAGATTTAGGTGATCATAAAATATGTTAATAAATGTCAATCTTGATCTATAATTAGAAATTGTCTAATTGGCGAATTAAAAATAAAATAAATGAGCTTTAATTTTTCTAATTTATAATTATAATTATAACTATTGTCGATATATTAGGAACTTAAAAGGTTGCATATAAAGAATAATTTAAAAGAGAAAAATTAAGTTAAATTTATTGTAAAGTATGCAAAAACTTCGAGAATCAAATATAGTAGATTTGATTTGTTAAAATTAACTTATAGTTAGAGTTAGAATTTAAATATAATTAAAAATTTTAATTTTAATTAGAAATAAAATTTACTATCTTTTCCAATAATAAGAGAGAGCTATCATTCATATCTTTTCCTCTAAAATTGATTAAACTTTTTTCTCTTTTCTTTAAATATTATTAGAGATTTGATAAATGAACAAAAGAAATCTAATTGAGAAATTATTACAAAAAATTATTATAGTTTTTTTTTTTACATTGAGTATATTCTTATTCCTATACGTATGTAGGAGATTCTGTGATCCCGGTTTTTATATGATTGAAGGTTGCTGGTATTTTGCTTCTTTAGTCTGATATTTAATTGGACACTACCAACATGTTCACGATTAGCTGCAGTGCCGAACACCAAATGTTCAAACGGTGGAATTGTTACTACTTATGTGGAGTCTATAAATTAACTGTCGATACAGAGAAAATTTAATGCTTAACAAAAAAATAATTTTACGTTTTAAAAACATTAATGCTTAATAAGAATGGAAGTAGGCATAAGATAAGATTAAGGAGACAAAATGAAGATTTAGACTCATTAATTGAGTAAAACTTTAGACCAAGGGCATAAACAGAAAACAAAACAAACCTCAAGCTCCTTACTACATTCTTCACAAACAAAAATGTGACTTTGAAGTTTGAACAATGTCCCTAAATCAATCCTGTAACTTTGGAAGATGAGAATGAAGAAGGTGCAGAGGAGGAGGATGCAATTCGTGGGTGTGAAGTGCATGATTTGTGCAGTCAAAGCCCATCACAGATTTCACAAAAATAAGCTGGTCCATCATGATACCCTTAGCAAATGAGAACTTTTAACATCCTCCCCCTTCGGCTCTACAACCTTCCGCTGATCATTCTACTTTTCTCCTTCAAAAGTGTGGTGGCAATGAAAAGTGATGGAAACTCTATGAAACCAAAAATCATCAGTGCAAAAATCTTTTCAGTAATGTAACAAAATAGATATACATATTATTTAAAATAAAACCATAGAAGGATATTCTCTAGTACTACTACATCAGCGCCAAGCCTAAATTTAGAGTGTTTAATAGGTCCCAGCAGCACTGCACAAACTAACCAAGTCCATCAGCGTAGAGTACAACACATCTAGAGGCAAGTAGCCTAGGAACCTCCTATAATCCGATGTACTATCCGTTGCATCTATATGAAGGTTCCTTTCCTCAGCCAGGCCGTCTTCCATTACCAACCACCATGAGATGCATCCTTCCATATCTTCTGGGTCCACATGCGCCACCAGGCTCAGAATTTCACCCTGTTCCAACTCAAAGCGCAAGCATAAAAAGTCTCGGATTGCTTTAATTCCAACTTTAAGAGCTTCCTCGTGTAGCCATCGGATCACCTGGCTTGCAACCTATCACAAAGGTGCACACCAAGAAATTAGCAAAAACAATTTCTTCCAAATTATCCAAAACATTCAGAATAAAATGAGTAAACATACTTTCCCCAGTAAAGGATAAGGTGTTACTAGTTTACAGCCAGACCATAAAGGAAATACTCCTGAAGTCATGGAGAAGAGAACCAACATACCCAAACAAAATATTAGAGGATCAAACACACAACATACAATGTATGGTACCAAACTAATTATGTTTGATTTGCATTAATCAAAAATCCTCTTCATAATTGTTTTTTTATTCCTCTTCATAATTGCTTTCCCTAACTATTGAACTACAAAACTTAAGCACAGTGACATACCTGCTGCACAATTATCACTGGGAGATCAGCCAAGTCACAGTCATATTTGTTTGTGGAATACATGCTGTCAGAACATCCTTTAAACAGGCCCACAAGATTAGGAGCACATTCGGCTTCAACTTTGATACAATCATCATTCACGGCAACCTTGGTGCGGAATTCCGATTTCATTACATTCTTCATGCTTTGAGCATCTGTTACCTGGGATTGAGAGCTCCCACGTAGAACAGAGGAAGGAACCTTCATGGAGATTGTCCATGAAGATGCTCGAGAGCTCCAAGTGGGATGAGATATCAAATGGATATATGGAACTCTGCAAACCTACACAAACGAAAGAAAGATGCTGTGAGGAAAAACTTCAAGTTCACATCTCATTTGAAAGTATTTTAATTGATCCATCAAGAACCATACCACACTTTCCAACTTCATCAGAACTTTGTTCGCAAAAATTCTATGAGCCATAGACATGCAAAAATGACCAAGAAGACTGGGTGTATCCTTTGCTAGTTGACTGGCAACACGAGTAAGAGCCGTAGGGAGTTTATCCCTTGATCTTGAAAATAAATGCTCATGAAATATTTGCTTAAGATATATTTCGTAGCTACTACAGTTAGGTAAACCCGACTTCTTGGTAGGACCCTCAAAATTTTCTTCCGACCCCACATCAAATGACTCCAACGGTAAAGCATCAGTCTCTAGACTCTGGAGCTTTTCACCATCAACTGCTGCTTTTTCTTCATCAGCATCAGTATTAGGTGGTATAAGAGATACAAATATAGAGGTTCCAGGACCTGTGCTAAGTTGCAGGTAATTTTCACGAATTCCAGTTACATTGACTCCTAAGGATTGGCTGAATGCTTCACGGTTAATTGCATCAAAAACCTGGAGACAAATGAACCAAATAAGGTAAGGATGTCAAATCAAAATATGAACATAGATTAGAAGGCTAAAAAGAAGCCAACCTACCAGCTCATCAAAGATTGCTTGATGAACTTCCCGAAGTAGTTGGTGTGTTTCTTTCACACAGTCATTATCACTTAAGCATTCTTTCTCAGATTCTTTATGTTGAGGATCAACAGTACTTCGAGTTCTAATCTTACTAGATTTCTTTCTAGTACTATTGGGATGTGTACCCAAAAAACCAAAATGAAGAAAACGGCAAGAATTTGGAGGTAAGTTGATAGCCAGCATGCCAGCTGAGTCATGTTCAATGCGAATGGTAGACAGAGAAGATGGCCGATATGCTATGGGTGATTCATATAATGAACTATCAAAAAGATCAATAGTGAAACCTTCACTGCCAGGAGCAATTGCTGCCACACGTTGCCGTTTAACTTTCCAGTTTTGCTGCAATCTATTAGCTTGTCAGGAAAATAAGATGAAGGAGCAAGTTGTTGAAACTGATATCTACTCTGATACTTGCTAAGCCCAAGCCATAGGCATAAGTATAGAGAAAAGAGCAAATGACAAAAAACAAAGAAATATTGCACATGAAGAGGGAGGAATGGTCCATCCAATACTTCTAGCATAATAATTTATAACAATTTAATGATTTAACGATCAGTATCTGTTTCTAACCTGATTAGAGCACCATAAAATTTGGCTTCCCGCACAACCTGCTGCTCCAAAGCTTTGGCAGATTGTTTAAAATATTTACCAAGTTGCTGGAATGAAGCAATGGTAAGGAAATGACATAAAAATTACCACCAAAAAGAAAAAGAAAAAGCATGTCTAGAAATCATCTCATTCAGAAAGAAATCCTTCTAGTAATCCCACCAACATGAGCCATCGCCTTAATTTGAAGAATAATACAACAAACAACTGAATACAAGATATCTCAGAAAACCAAGCAACTTACACGATAACATTGCAATTTTGTTGCTGTAGATATGGCCAACTCCGCTAGTACCTCATGGGGGAGCAGCTTTGGCCTGGTCATGCCAGCCACTGTTACGTCGTTATTAGTTTCCACCTACACAAAGATAAAGAACATACGGCAAACCATCTAAGTTGTAACTCAAAACACTGTCTGAAATGAAACCATTTTAGCCATTTTACTCTTGGACTCACAACTACTCCCACTAATCTCGATATGATAGAGCTCAAACAGCCACAAAGCTATTCCGAAAACTTTAGACACTTTATAGTTATGGTTATTAATATTATCAAAGTCCTATCAACTATTCTTCCCAATTATGACCTCTTCTTGTGTTAACTTAAAACAGAGTAAAATAGATTAGGTTCCTTCATATTCAATGTTCCAATTTCACTAATCAATAAACCAACCAAAACCCCATTTGTAGCCAGAAGATCAAACGAAATCCATAATATACCCATTTTAAAGGCAAATTTGCGAACAAGACTACTATTTTTCGTTCTCAACTTATACACAATTCACTCTGGAAATTAAAAAAGCGGAAATGCAAGTATTCTCACTGTGTTGATGAGATCTATAATAACAGAAAGCTCCTGGTTAGCCAACTTCAAGTTCTCTACCATGCTCTGCCACGGCCATGACGTCTGCGATGAGCCCTCTTTCGAGCTTTTCTGCTTCTTCTTCTTCTCCTCTTCGTTGTCTTTCTCCACTGCCCAGGCAAAATCTATTCGCCGAATCAACGATACCCGCTTCTCGTCATAACCAACATCACTACGACCAATAGATTCATCATATCAATCAACACCACTATTATTAAGGTATTCGTAGTTACATTCATGTGAAACCCTAAATAACAATACAGACATATAATTGCGGGAATGAGAAAAATTGAACAAGTCTGCCTGCGTACGTAGGGAAGCGCTCTACACCGTTCTCTTCAATGGAGTCCAAGCGCTTTAGGGGCAGCTTGTCGATGGAGATCTCTAAGCTGCCGTCCATTTTTTTTTTTTCCTCCACACTTTGCTAGAAAATTTTAACAGGGAAATTTGTGGAATCAAATAAGCAGTTTAGAAACAAAGGTTTTGACTTTTGAGCACCTTTCACTGTTAGGCTTTAGAATAAAATATAATAAAAGATGACTGTTATATATCATATTTTATTTTATTTTAAATAATAAAAATAAAAAAATATTTTAACTTAAAAATTTAGAGTTCATATTGTATTATAAATTTCTTTTCCAATGAATTCTTTTATTTTTTTTAAATAACAATTTTTTAATATTATATTTATTTACGTTTTATTTTATTAAAAATCATTTCATTTCATTTATTATATTTTATTTCACTTTGCTATTTTTATTTCATTAAAAATTTTACATCTAATTAAATATAATATTAATGTTTCATTTTATTATAAATTTTACGTTCAACCAAAGATATCATTAGTGTTTAGACCCTACTTTGCCCCTAGCCCATTTTCTAACAAATTTAATCGATGAAAATGGTAAATTGCTTTCAATTTTTTTATTATTATTAATGATATTATTAATAATGATAATAATGAATTAAAATTAATTAAAATAGAGTTTTAATTATTTATAACCCTTTGTTTCATATAAAAATTAGTTATTTTATTTTCAATTGACCCAATATTTTTTAATTAATAAAAGAAGTTCATTGTTTACATTTATATCAAGAAAAATAAATTTTAAAAATAAAAGATAGAAAAATTACTAAATAAATTATTATTTTACAGTTAATCATGACATTAATATATGTTATTTAATAAGATATTTTTAACAAAATCCAATATCATAAAATATTTTTTAAAAGATACAAATTATTAACACCAGCCGAAAATCTTTTAAAAAAAATAGAATATAAAATGATTTCGTTTTGTTTATAAAAATCGATGTTTTAAGTTAGGTTGAGTTTAGATAGCTTGAGGCCCGACCTGACAGTGAAACCAAAAAAGCCCAATAAATGGTGAAGGGGTTGGAGTTGGTAATTTGATCCAAATGCCGACTTATCCCACTTTCAGCCTGAAACCTTATCCAAGTTCCTAAACCTATGCCAGAAAGCCAAGTCAGCCACAAGAATCAAAGTGTATCCAATTCCAAGCATCCTAAAGCCACATGTTGCTCATGTGGATCCGTATGCTTCAGTTTTATAGCTATACCTGTGACCTCTCCCCCTTTCCTTTTTCTTTATCAAGAACGGATCTCTGATTCTCATCATTTTCCGTCTGTGTCAAAATGGCAGCTGCCTCCCTGACCACCACTGTACCACAGTTCAACGGTCTTAGACCCCAGCTAGCTGCCCCCGTTAATTCCTTGGTAAGTTCGTCATCCTTGGCCTACTCATTTTCAATTAAAACCCCCAAGGATATTGGGCATGTTCTCTTAAGAAAACAAGCATTTTTCTTTTCTTCATGCAGGCGGTTGCTCAGCCAATGAGGCGAAAGGGAAATGGAGCTTTGGGTGCTCGCATGGATTTCATCGGTTCACCGACTAATTTGGTAAGATCAAACTTCAAACAGTTAGTTAGTTTCCATCTATCGGAATGTCTAACGATTTATTCGGCCTAATGTTACCTGCAGATAATGGTGACAAGCACCAGCCTAATGCTATTTGCTGGAAGATTCGGGCTAGCTCCTTCGGCCAACAGGAAGGCCACCGCAGGATTGAAGCTCGAAGTGAGGGACTCGGGCTTGCAAACCGGTGACCCTGCTGGTTTCACCCTCGCCGACACTTTGGCATGTGGAAGTGTTGGCCACATTATTGGTGTTGGGGTCGTTCTGGGCCTCAAGAACATTGGTGCCCTGTAAAAAAGGATCCATTACCTTGTATTTTAGCGTCTCGTTTTAATCCATATTTCGACTTTGTGAATTTCTGTTTACCAACATCCTTGTAAATCAGTAAATGTGTTCCATTTTGGTGGTGCTAAACGGAGCCATAAGCAGTTCCAAGTATCACCATCCTGCACACTGATAGGTCCCAATCAAAGCTGATACAATTAATTAAAAGAATTCTACTTATGGCGAGAATAAGCCACTAAAAATTGATT
>JANTPM010000003.1:33355497-33367380 GCA_025434745.1 Erythroxylum divaricatum
ACTTTATTTCAAATTCAAGAATTCTCCTTTTCTATACACATGAAGAATCGCCAACAATTCCTCATTTAATAGTTCTAACTTCCAAGGAAAGTTCGGGGTCTAACAACAATAATAATAAAAATAATAAGCTCATTAAACGACTAAGAAGAAGAAAAATAATGAAGAACACGTGAATAATCCAGTAACTTGAATAATAAAAATAAAATACTAAAGAAAAAAGATAAAATTAAAGGTAAATATATAAACTCAATAAAAGGCTAAAAATAGAGGAATAATAGATAGTAATAATAATAATAATAAACGTAAAAGTGAAAATAATAATTCTAAAGAAGATAAAGTTTGTGTCACAAGAAAATAAAATAAAATGAAAAAATATAAAAAAAATAATATCAAATCAAATCAAAATACAAAGGATTTAACAATAGTGAACTAGAAATCCAGGCACGATATTCTATGAAAAGTGCAAGTAGAAAAATAATGCTAAGTAACTTGGATCAATAAGAAAATGAAAAAGAATCGCGTTGTAAATAACTTAGTCATGCAGAAAGCCACAACCACAAAAACGGCTCTAGAAGGTTTTACTAAACGAAGAAGAGGCAAGATAAAGTAAAAGGAGCAGCTACGGGAAAGACTTGTATAAATATCCTCGAAGCATTCATAGTGCAACCAACGGTATTCACGTGAAACGATAATCTGCCGTTTTCATAGTGTAGCAAATTTGTCAGGCGACTCAAAAAAAGATATACGTCAGACACGAAACGTTATTGACAGACGTCAGGCCAGAACGGGCAACGAAAAGTCCAACGTAATGGTGAAAAGAAAGGGTAGGGATAAAAAAAGGATGAGCTCTGTCAGTGGACGAATACTTAAGATGCTCTCTAATATCACACCGGAAAACCCAAGAACTTCATCCCCTTCTACAAGTAATGAACAACCACCAGTACAGAACAAAACTCCCGACTAAAGAAGTAACACCCATTATCAACACCAAATTTATGCGTGTAACTCAACACAAAATTAGAAAAGAAGCATCTAATTAATCCAAATACACAACTTAACAAACACAAAGTGAACATGGCGTACCTAGAAACTGGCTAAGACGGTGTCCTCATGCCCTGCATTAATACCAAAACAATAAAAGTACCTAATATCCTTCACCAAATGGAGGATCTCTGAGCATATATTGTCAACAAAATGTATTGCATCCATTTTCTTTGGCACTTGATCTTGTCATATAGGGAGGAGACGCTTTCGGTTGTATGAAACTTGCTCCACCATCCCTGAGAAAGGTTAAAAACAGGCAAGAGAAACACCAAAGTGATCCAGGAATGTTACCCGTCGATGATGTAGTTCATCTGTGAGAAAGCTGAGTTTTGACCAGAAATCTCATTCCCGAGGGTGTTTATTGTTCTTCACAGCTTTTTGCCCGTACTTTCTCCACCTGTAACCATCGTCAAGTATATCATCTGCATTTCTTGTTTGGAAAGCAAACCTAGTTATGTAGCTTTCTTGGTTTTACTTGCTTTCTTCGTGAAGTCCCTGTGAGCCTTCGCGATGTCTTCCTCAGTTGTTACTTTATCGTTTGGATTCATAAAAAGAGCCTCATCCATCACAGGCCTAGTACTCACAGCTGTAATGCCAACCGAGGTGTCAAAAAATTGTCCAAACTCCCTTGTACTAAATGCCAAGGTAACGTATAGCCAGAAAGATCCCTCAGATTTCTCTTCCCCACTGGAGCTTCCTGGAAACCCTCCAACGTGCAACCGAATCAAATACCAACGCATCACCCTAGACTCTGCTGCCATGTGCCTAATCAGACCGTCCGTTCATATGGACCAATATGCTTATGCACGAAGTACTTGCTGAGCTACCATGGGAGCTATCCTGCCGCCAAAAATATGTGACTGGCCTATAAAATAAATAGGCCATATGACTATAGAAAAAACACTTAAAACTTCCTTCACAACATCTCTAGCAATCCACAGAGATGGGAAAGGATGAAATCGGCGCAAAAACTCCGACGACCAGCGACAGCGAGTACAAGGATTTATTGCCAATCATGGCAGAGAAGCTTGATGCACATGGCTTCGTGTCCGAACTATGCAAAGGGTTCAGTCTATTGGCCGACCCTGAGAAGGGGTTAATTACGTCGGAGAGTCTGAGGATGAATTCGAGAATCCTGGGAATGGAAGGAATGACCAAAGAAGACTTCGAGGCCATGGTTAGAGAAGGAGACCTCGACGGAGATGGAGCTCTCAATGAAACAGAGTTCTGCATCCTGATGGTCAGACTTAGCCCTGAGATGATGGAGAATGCTGAGATGTGGCTTGAGAAAGCACTCGATCAAGACTTAAGGGCATCCTCCTCTTAAATTGTTATCTTAATTTTATTACATGCCAAGTTCTGATGAATTGATAAATCTGTATGCCATCCGTCAAAAGATGGACAAGAAATGTGCTGGACGAACCAAAAGATTATTCTTTTCTGCAATTTTGATTTAACTCTGTTCTGTTTTACTTTTGTGGTACCAAAGAATGCAAGGACCAGCGTTCGACTTTGTCAAATCACAAACGGTCCCGAATTCCCGACCCTGACCAAAAAATTTGTTAATCAAACTCGATCCAAAATTATACTTAATTATTTAATAATTTTATTAGATGAATGCATGATAATAAATAAATTTCTATTATTAAATACTTTTTTGAAAAAACTTGCAATTAAATGAATAATCTTTATACTTATTTTTATAAGATAATATGATTAATGATTAATTATTATTATAAAAGTGAAAAAAAATGTAACATTAACATATCATAAAGTATAGAATTTATCTTGAATATTCTCAACACCTAACTAATTTCAAACATATATCAAACTAGTTGAAAACAAAAGTAAATATTAGAATTACTAAGAACTCTCGTGTAATTACTTAGGTGGTCAGATATTGACCTCCATGTGACTTCTATCATGGTAAGCAATATTTGTTTATAAAATTTTATTTAACTTCATCCTGTGTAAAAAGTCTTAGACCTTTTTCTTAAAACAGATACTTAAACTCGCTATTGTGAGTTCCGTACCATTTCGGTCAAGGATTTTAAATTTTGATATTAGATTTAAAAATCGATCAGTACTAGCCCATTTCAATTGCACCGATCGGCATTTAAAATACCGGCCAAATACTAGCAGATACTGAAAATTTTAAAAATTTTGGAGATATTTTTACAAAATTTTCAAATTTCCCTCCCTCCCTCCTACCTCTCATTTCCCCCTTTTTTTTTTTAGTTTTACAATAATAATAAATATTTTATTACTAATAATAAATATAAATTAAATAAAACTTAAAAAATATTTTTATTTAAATTTATTTTAATATTTTATATAATATTTATTAATAAAATATTAATAAAAAATTTTATTTTTAAAAATAAATAATTTAATAATTATTATTTATAAACTAATATTTATTTTATATATTTTTAATTATTAAATCAAAATTTATTTGAAATTCATATATTTTAAAGTCGCAGAGTTGAGAGAAATGAAAGGGTTAAATTGTCTATTGTATTTTTTAGATTAAATTCCTGAGGAAAGTAATATAAATATCAATGAGGTGTTGGGATTTAGATTCCAAGAAAAGTGCCACTATTTTTTTTAAATTAGGAAAATTTTTACTTTTCTAACTACTTAACAAAACAAATCAAATATAATAATTTAAATTTTAAAAAAATATTACTTTCTTGAGTAACAATCCGTGCCAAATCAAACAGTGCCTTATTGGTATACACAATCCTCA
This sequence comes from Erythroxylum divaricatum, assembly GCA_025434745.1. Lineage (NCBI taxonomy): Eukaryota > Viridiplantae > Streptophyta > Magnoliopsida > Malpighiales > Erythroxylaceae > Erythroxylum > Erythroxylum divaricatum. Next base: position 33,359,291 of record JANTPM010000003.1, read on the forward strand.
GTCACGCTTTGTAAGGGGTATACTTTTATTTCCACAGAGTGCGGAACCCGGTCTAAAACATCAAATCAACTTGCAATTAAAGCGCAGTTTAAAACATCAAATCAAATTGCAATTAAAGTTGATTGTAAACACATTTCTACAAATCTAACCTGACATTCAAACTCAAGGTTGTTGAAATCCCACAATCATTCTCCCCGTCCGATGAGATAAGAAGATGTCAAAGGCCTTTCACATTGGCCAGGACCAGGAGTTTCAAGCTCCCCCTTCTTGCTTTTCTAATAAATTATTTAGAATGTTATAAATGCTTTAGTTCGATGTCAAATTCGGCACCTAGTGGGGAAATATATACGTATTAAGTGACGTCTTTTAGGACTGTTTGGCAGTAATTAAATTGCATTAGTTATTAGTTAATAATATCATCATTTAATTAACACCAAATTATATAATTGATTTAATTAGTAAATAATATTAGTTGTTTATTTAAAGATGTTTGATAAAATTAACTATTTAATATTAATTGTTAATGTATAAAATGATTTATAAAAATATGACGACATGAATGTTATATTAAGTATTTCTTAATTATTATCCCTACTTATTTGAATAATTTGTAATAATATTTAGATATAATAATTTTTTAATTTCTTAATAGAAGAAAGTGCTTCTCGTAAGAATGTTTCAAAAGTTAGCGGATTAAATTTAAGCTATCAATTTAATCAACTGATTATTAAATATAATCATCAACGATTTGATATAGTAAACTAATTAAGAGTCTTTCGATCGGCTAACAAATTATTGATAAGTCGACCGACCTTAGTCTTTACTTGGGGCAGAACAGTAAAGGATCTTTCACCACAAAAAAATAAAATGCCGACAAAATTATTACCCAATGATGCCTAAGTCAACGTGCAGCTTGCATATCCAAATATGATGCTTCGTGCAGCACAAGAAAATGTTGTTTTCAATTTTAAATTTCTAATTATGTCGAAGTTAAATAAAACATTTTTCAAATAGGCTGCCAGTCTAGATATCTTTAAGACCATGGTTTTATCGTTTTCATCTTTATCATTAAATAAATAAATTATAAATTATTTTTTAAAATGCACTAAGGAGACATTTAATTTTGTTTTTTAAACTACTAAAAACTCTTTTGCATTTTTCATCTAAATAAAAAATAAAAAGGGACAATGTTGAATCAAGTAATTAATTGTAAAATCGTATAATTAGTTGATTTTAAATAAAAAATTAAATAGGGACCATCTTTCAATTTAAGAACTTATGTTCAAATATTTTTTGAAATGCTCAATATAATAAATTTTGTGTAGATTGAATAGTATGGTAATAAAAATTTTAGTTAGCAATAAAATAAAAATATACTATAACATAATTATGCTTTGATACCACAAGGGCAACTTTTGGTCGAGAATAACCGAAATTATTCAACTACATGACATTATTAGACTGCGTAAATAAATAAAAAACTCTTTTTTTATGTAACTCTTTAAGTTATTAGAATATTTTATCAACAAGCTGCAAGTCAACGAATTATAAGTTTTTGGCTTATATACTTTTCAAGTAATATTAAGAACTGAATTTTTGTTAAAGATTAATATTACATAAAGATTAGTGTAATTGAGACCCTAATTATGTTAGTCGAAACATAATTTTTTTTTTTCTTTTAACGAGCATCAACTTTCAAGACATATTGTTTAGAAATTTAAATTGACTAATCTTTACCTATATAACTTAAATTTTCAATAGGATTATACATTTTATATATTTAATATTGACATATTTGTACCAAATATTATTTACGTTAAAATGAAAATGTTTATGAATTCTCTTAATTTATATAATTGTTTAGTTTTTAAATATTATAATTAAATAACTGTTATTACTTTTAATCATTAAAATAATTTTTTATAACAAGAAAAATTAAATTTAATCCATAATAGTAGAAGGAAAAAAAACAAAAGTGCTTAGTATTTATGTTATTCTATGCTGTTTAATTTACAATTTATTTATATTTTATAAAAATAAAATATTCATCTCAACCCATGGTAACCAGGATGGAACGTAACCTTACCAAGAGGGCACAGAAGACAAATCACATAAATAGAGACTCGTCACTCGCAGCCTTGGGACCTTTTCGGGTCAGTACGGCGGCGAATAAGGAGGCGGGCTTGACTTCTTAGCTTACGAATGTGCTTACGTAATCAACAGCATATTCCAAGGGAAGGAGAGAAACCCCGAGTCATCGTCGAATGACTTGATACACGAATTAGGGTCGTGATTCTCTCTTCCATTAATTCAAATAAATGTATACTTAGGATAGACTGAAAATAGTAATATAAAACCTCACTGATTTGAAAATTGGACCGAATCAGTCAGTCAGATCAAAGAATCGATAATTAGGAGTATGAAATAGTCCCATTTAGTTTGTATTTTTTGTGAATGATTGATCCGTTTATTTTACAGTCAGACCGGTAAAAACTATTAAACCGGTGAAAGAAAAAATCGACTGGTCTATTTAAAATGTCTTGATTTTGATAATTTCAACTTAAATGAATATTATGATTAGTGATTTTTTTTAAATTTTTTTGATAAAATATGACTAACGAACTTTGTTATCTTATTTTGTGTTATATTTAATATCTTTTTTTAAATTGTATATTTTGAAGTTTGAAAGTTTAAGTTAAGTTTATAATTAAATAATATGTATAAAAAATTATCTTATATATAAAATATATAAAATAAAAATTTATATATTTATTAATCACCGATTCAACCATAATAAAAATTTGGTTGAATCATTATCTTTTTTTCGATTCACTCGTTGGTCCAATTTTTTAAACATTTCAAAATCCTTTAAACAGGTTTTGAAAGTCCATAGTACCATACACTATTAGGAAGAAAAGGGCAGATTTTTAGGGGATCAGATCCTCTGGTCCTTTTTTTGTAGATCAATTTTAGTCCACTTTATCTAGTCCATCTGTTTATGTGAGATCAGATGAAGTAACATAGAGTAGGTCCACAAAAAATGGACCAGAAAATTTGAAGCCGACTTTTAAGTTTGGAAAGTAAAAGTTAAAAGTAAAAGTTAAGTATGAAAATATGGCTGAAGAATCATAAAGATTCGTACCTAATCAAAAGCCATTGACATTATTGACCAGAGACCCAACCGCCACAACCACAACTACAAAAAGACATAATTACCCCACAAAAGTTATCAATAGAATACGGAGAATCATCATTAAAAACATAAACACTGACCTCTCACCTCGTAGATATTGACCTTTTAATCCTTGATTTTCACGTAAGGCGCACTTTTTGTTTCCATACATGTGTAGATTAATAATACGTTGGCGGTGACGACATTGCTTCTGATTGTTTTTTTGTTTTAAATCGATTTCTTCAGGAGAATTGGATTCGATACCCCTCTTTAGCATTTTCATATCTATTGAATCCCGAGCTGTCTTGGCTGGGAACTTACTATAATCACATTCATCTGTTAACTTAAAAAAGTTACTCATCTCTCTGAAAGCTCTGACCCTGTTATCTCTTGAAAAGATCGCTCCTTTAACCCCCTCCTGTATTTATTGTTTACCTTTTCCTTGGATCGTTCATTGATTTCCCAGAAAGTTTGTCTTTTGCCTTTGTTTTTTTGGTTGCTGGGTTCCGGAGTTTGAGGCTAAAGAATAAACCTTTTCATTCCAAGGTTGAGTTTTGTGTTTGCTCCTTTAGTTCATCATTGGCAATCATGCTCTGATTAGTGTTGCTAATAATTGCTGGAGCAATAGGTATCTTATTTTGTTAGTTGCAGGTTATTAATCTTCGCAGATCACCGCTACTTTTTCTTTTTTATCTAGGTCCAATGAGTTATTTTTCCTTTACAAGACAATTTGGTTATGCAAATGATTCATTTGCGAGTGTTAATTCTTCATTACTGGTTAGTTCAGTTCAAAGGAGACTAAGTATTATTAAAATTGTTTCATTATCATCATCTTCTTCTTTTGATTGTCTCTTATCTCCTGGTTGTCGCCTGGATTTGTTGGTCGGTTCTGGTCACTGAAAAGGACCCCATCTACCTATAATCATCAAGTTAAAACTCAAAGTGTAAAGGCCAACTTATAATATATGTAACTTTACGGAAAACACGGTGTTTGTTGACTTTTGTGATTAATTTTGATTCGAGTATCAGGCGTTAGTTCCTTTCTCATGATGATGGTTATGGTTTGTCATGTTGCAGAGCTTAGTTCTCGTGGATTATGCATTGAACGAGTGAAGAATAGTGGTAAAGAAGTATCAAAACGATGGCTTTCAAGCCTTTGGTTTGGTATTGCCAGCCAGTGCCGAATGGAAAGTGGACAAAGGCGGTGGAAAATGCCTTTGGTGGATACACGCCCTGCGCCACCGATAGTCTGGTGATAGTAATTTCTCACTTGGTTCTCATGGGGCTTTGCTTCTATAGGATATGGCTTACCAAGAAAAATGTTAAGGTCCAAAGGTTCTGTCTGAAGTCTAAATGGTACAACTATCTGTTGGTTCTGCTTGCTGCCTATTCTACTGCCGAGCCATTGTTCAGGTTGATCATGGGCATCTCGGTTTTGAATATAGATGGACAAACGGGCCTTGCTCCATATGAGGTACCATTTCCTCTGATTTCCTCCTAGTTTTTGATGGTTTATGCCTTTACGTTGATCTGCATTAACAAAAATTTTAAATACCTAATGGACAACAATTAGGATGGATCAAGGGTTTTAATATGAAAAATAAGAAGTTGGTCCCGCAAAAGCCATCGTGTCTGGAGGAGGACCTGATTGTTTGATGATTTTTTTGGACAAAATATGTGACTTTGGACTGTTATCAATTCACGTTTTCTGCACCTTGCTCTTTGTTTTGTTTTACACTCTTTACCCTTTGTGACAAAACTACTTAGCTTGGTAATTAAAGCATTGTGCTACTCCTATGGCTGCTATAAATGAGCTCTGGTATTAATCTTTGTCTGAGTGCTTGGACCTTTTGTTTCTACGGTAAAATAGGCATCTAAAGTTAGGAGTCTCATTCATACAAGCACTTCTTTCTCCCAATCATCCAAGACTTGATTTTCCATATTCTCCATCTTATAAGGAGTTTTGGTTTCAGAATTGCTAAATTATGACCAACAACAACTGTCCCCACTATGCAATGTGTTGGCTGACATGTTCAACAAATCATACTCTCAACTTGGAGTTAGGCTTCCTTAGTTAGAAGCCCTGCCTCCTCAGATGTTTGACTCTTTGTTTCTAGATTATATTTGTATGTCTCACAGATTTGCTGGTTTACACTTCTTATAATCATTCAAGCTTCAGAAAGAAGCGAACCTTTTCTTTCAGATTTGCATTTAACAGCCATTGGCACTATTAGACATGTATGGTTTTGAAAATTGAAATCCTTTTGATCCTTATTCTATTGGCAGATTGTTTCCCTGATCATTGAGGCTCTTACTTGGTGCTCTATGTTGGTCTTGATTGGTATTGAAACCAAAGTCTACATTCGGGAATTTCGGTGGTTTGTTCGATTTGGGGTCATTTACACTTTGGTGGGCGATGCTGTCATGCTCAACCTGATTCTTACAGTGAAAGATTTCTATGCTAGGTTAGCATTTGTCCTCCCTCCCTACTTGTCTCTTCGTTCTCTCACCCTTTCTCACATTTACTTGTATCATATATTTATCTTGTCTTAGACCTAAAATTTTGATGTCCATCAACTATGTCCAAGTAATGGCAACTTACAGTTTATATTGTTTGCACAGCTCTGTTCTGTTTCTGTACATCAGCGAGATCTTTGCTCAGGTTTGTTGATATTTCTCTTCCTCAACGATGAACTCCATTTTACTTTTGTGGTGACTCTATTTTACTTCTGTATGATGTGCTTTTAATACTGGAATTAGTCTTGTAATGGCTACCTCAAGTTGACTTACTGTCTTATGAAAATTAACACATTGGTTGTTGGTTGTTTCCCATGAAAGAAGCTAGCCACCTCCGTTCTGTGGTTGTATTCACAAAATTGGGTAGTTCAATTTAAGCCTGTTGCCAGTATATTATTTTCCTCTACTAGAACTAGGTTGACCTTTGTAGATTTGTTTGACAAATATCACTGCAATTGTCTTCGAAAAGGAAAAGATTACTGATACAGCAGTCATGGATCAAGCTTGATAGTTACAACCTCTTTCAAAGAATAAAACTAGTGTTTTTTATTTTGATTAACATGATATCATTTTTAGTTTCTACTTTTCATTCCCTTGTAAAACAGGAGAATTGAGTTCTGATATAAGCCTAATGCTTCTTTCAGGCTCTATTTGGAGTACTTCTTCTAGTTTATGTTCCTGTCTTGGATCCTTACCCTGGGTATACTCCTATCCGGTCGGAACATGTTGATGATCCTGAATATTATGAACTTCCCGGAGAAGATCCCATATGTCCAGAACGACGCGCCAACATAATATCAAGTACATACCTATAAATCTGTGTAGCTCCTTACTTCTCTCATCTGGAAATGCAGCGTCATCTGACAACTTAATATAAATCATCTTTCTTATAAGAAAATTACTGTAAATTACTTCATGTACTAGGGGTGGTCTTGCAATGACAAATAATTCTTTATTCCGTTTATATTGAAATAAAAATTTCCAGTTCTTTAATATATGCATCTTATGATACACAAGTTACATCTAATCAATCAATGTATCTATAAATGGATTTATTTTCTCAGTTAATTTGCTTTGTGAAAATTGACATACTGATTACAGCATGAAACATCTATATTGGAAATCAAGGTCTCTACTATTGTTTGGCTTTCACTAATTTTGTTGTGGTTCACTTTTTCTTCTTCTAGAAATCTTTTTTGCATGGATGGGTCCCCTCATGAAGCTTGGCTACAAAAGACCTATAACAGACAAGGATATATGGAAATTGGATACGTGGGATCGGACTGAAACCCTGAACAACAGGTACCTGTTGTTCCCTCGTGCATTTATCCCAACTTAATGTCTGCATATCTTTTTCATGTATCATATATTTTGTCGAGTTTGTAGGTTCCAGAAATGTTGGGCTGAGGAATCACAAAGACCAAAACCATGGCTATTAAGAGCTCTGAATAGTAGCCTTGGAGGAAGGTAAGAACAGTGACAATCTGGAAACTGCTCTGTTTTGTTTTTGCTTTCCTAATGTCGATTTTGACGTAAATGTAGACAAAGCACGTATTTGCATTGATATTAACTGCTGTTTGGTTCATGATTTTATTGACCAAGCAAGACAAAGTTGTGAAGTGAAGGACAATACAGTCTTAGCAAAAGAAACCAAGATAAACAGTTAGAGTGAAGCTCTGCAATACTTCTAATCTTTCTACTTAATTCACTCTCATAGTGCCCAGAAACTGAATACTAGAGTGAACTAAGAACGAAAACTTCATCCCAATGAGGAAAAAGAACAATTGTCAAACTTCTTGCATTTCTTCTGTTAGAAGTCACCAAATGTTTGGATGGATAAGTGGAAGAAAGGTTATCATGCATGTATTACATAACTAATTTGCATAATGTAGCATTTTTCTTCCTATTCGCGTGTTTCTTTTCTATTTATTTATCTCTTTTAGTGTCATCATAATATGAAAAACAGTGAAAATGTGATTTATCATGTTGAAAGAATGTTAAACCAAGGCTGAATTAGATATATCCTTCTTGTATCCATCTTTCACCTATCTATTTTTACGTGAGCAATGCCAAATGCATCTAATTTGGTTTTCCCGTTGTGGCCTTTTATAGGTTTTGGTGGGGAGGCTTTTGGAAGGTAATGAACTAATCTTTTGGTGTTTTAGTCTGGACTATAATCGTAACCAAGCAAATGGTCTTCTCTTCATGGAATATAAATCTCAAATGTTAATAGTCCAAATCTTATTTTACATATCTGAAGTATTTATTGTTTTTCAATCAACTTGCAGATAGGGAATGATGCTTCCCAATTTGTGGGGCCTCTGATCCTGAACCAGCTGCTAAAGGTTAGCTTCTCGTTCTTCATTGGATTTCAGTTAGATATGCAGTAGAGGTCAGCTGT
>JANTPM010000003.1:33370865-33381186 GCA_025434745.1 Erythroxylum divaricatum
TGTATATTGCTGAGAATATCTTAAGTGTTGTCAGCAGAGGAAGAGTGATTACTGATTTAATGTTGATCAATTTAACCAAACAAGACACTGAGATAGCTAGGTTGATAAATTCTCTTTCTGTAATATCAATTTTAATTTCTTAAACGTTGTCATAAATCCAAAACAAATGCAGGGAAGTTATGAGGTCACGAAATCATGAAAACCTGTTCCTTGATTCCTTTATAGTTCAATTTCTTAAGTATATTTAACTGCCTCCTTGGAATGTTCTGTACCTTAGAAAATTGATTTTGTTTCTTTTGGAATCTAATGCATATGTAATCTGATAGGTGGTAAATGCAAATGTGTCTTTAAAGCGTTTGGAGGAGCTATTTTTAGCTGAAGATAGAATACTTTTGCCGAACCCGCCACTTGATCCTAGATTACCAGCTATCTCAATTAAGAATGGATATTTTTCTTGGGATTCAAAGGTATACAAGCTTTTATCGTTGAGTTTATATGTCTAAAACTTCAAAGATTTGTCTGTTATCTTCCTTCTGCAGTTGTGATTTTGAGAAACATCTTAATTTATCATCTTCTTCTCCAAAATCAACTTGCTTTTGGCTACTCAGGATTTTTTTTTGTTAAATATCTGTGAATGCTACATTTTGCAGTTGCATTTGCGCTTGACAACCTGAATTTCATCTGTCCTCAGAAATACTATGCTTGTACAGTAGCAATTATGCCTAAATGTTTACTTTTATTTTAGGCGGAGAAGCCCACTTTGTCCAACGTTGATTTGGATATACCAGTTGGTAGCCTAGTTGCAGTTGTTGGCAGCACTGGAGAGGGAAAGACTTCACTTATTTCAGCAATGCTTGGGGAACTTCCAGCAATGTCAGATGCTAGCGTTGTTATTAGAGGAACAGTTGCTTATGTTCCACAAGTTTCATGGATTTTTAATGCAACAGTAAGTTTTGACCTGTACATTTTGGGAATTTTATGTGAGAACTGTTTTAGAGTTCGTATTGCTGTGATTATTTCCTTTTTGACTTTCTAGAACGTGAAGTTTTTGACTTGAAATTGTTGATATATTTACTTCATTGTTGGAATTTTAACTCAGTAGTTCAAGTTACCTTTAGTTTAGTCACATGGAGATGAAGTTATTGTTCGGGTGGTGATTTTACAATGATTTGTTGCAGGTTCGGGATAACATACTATTTGGATCTGCCTTTGATTCAGCAAGATATGAGAAAGCAATAGATGTAACGTCTTTGCAGCATGACCTTGAATTGCTGCCTGTAAGTTGGTTGAAAATATTTTTGTATCATGTAACTATTTTCAAAGAGGTCAAAACTTGATCAACGATTTACATTTTCAAACCGTTTGTCTGTCTCTGATGCTTGCTTTATAGGGAGGTGATCTGACCGAGATTGGTGAGAGAGGTGTTAATATTAGTGGTGGGCAAAAGCAAAGAGTTTCAATGGCCAGGGCCGTCTATTCCAATTCAGATGTATATATTTTCGATGATCCCTTGAGTGCTCTTGATGCACACGTAGGTCGACAGGTAAATCACTAATCATTACTCTTTGACAATCTTGACCTGATCCATGGTCAACAATCTTTCTTAATGGTTGTGAAATCAAACATAGATATGTATTTGATGAGGAGATAACTGTTGTTTACTTGATGACATCTAGTAAATACCAATGGGTAGAGATCCTGATAAGCAAAATAAAGTTTGAATTAATACCAAAAGTCAGCATATGATCCAGAACTTGATATCTTTTATTTGAATGGGCATTGATGGTACACTTCGAAATGGGAATAGCAGAAGAGTTAATGTGCTAAAAAATCTTTTTCCTTTCCCCTTATTATCATGGATCAGATATTTGACTACTTATGAAGGTTTAATTCATGACATGTAAGTTTGTTTATAGCTTTAACATGTGTGGTAACTGAGAAGTTGGGGTTTTCATTGGTCTGCATGTGTTTATGATTTTCATGCATTGAGATTATTAATGTGCACTGGCAACTTTCTTCAGGTTTTTGATAAATGCATCAAGGCGGAGTTAAACACTAAAACAAGAGTTCTTGTCACGAATCAGCTACATTTTCTTTCTCAAGTTGATAGAATCATCCTTGTGCATGAGGGTATGGTAAAAGAGGAGGGAACATTTGAGGAGCTCTCTAATAATGGCGTATTATTCCAAAAGCTGATGGAAAATGCTGGAAAAATGGAAGAGTATGTTGAAGACAATGAAGTAGGTGAAACAGCTGACCAAAAAACTTCCTCCAAATCTGTGGCTAATGGAACAATGAATGACTTGCCAAAGACCGCAAATGATTCGAAAAAGCCAAAAGAGGGAAAATCTGTTCTTATCAAGCAGGAAGAGCGGGAAACAGGTGTTGTCAGTTATAAAGTCTTGGCGAGGTAATGCATGTACATACATTTTTATGTGATAGCTCTATTTTGTAAGGTGTAAGATGAAATCAAGTGCAATTTTCTTATATCATATCTAGATAATTAATATAGTTATATGGTGGAATCACCTGTAACTTTTATGTACAAATATGTATATATGTTATATATAGTTTTTTTTTCCTTAACTAAGATTTTACCCTGAAAATTACCTCTGGTTGTATCTTCAGGTACAAGAATGCATTAGGAGGTACTTGGGTGGTAATGATACTCTTTATGTGCTATATCATGACAGAAGGTTTACGAGTTTCAAGCAGTACATGGTTGAGTAATTGGACCGATCAGAGCACTCCAAAAAGACACGGTCCTATATACTACAATCTAATTTATTCAGCTTTGTCAATTGGCCAGGTATTGATCAGTTAATATTGTCCAAGTTAAAACAATTTTTCAACAAGTACTTGTTTTGCTTCCCAAAGTTATTTACCATTATGGTAGAAAATTCTTGATTTAGATATTTGAACTATTTTTGTTTATCATTTATATATCTCCAGGTTTTGGTGACCCTTCTGAATTCGTATTGGTTAATCATATCAAGTCTTTATGCTGCAAGAAGATTACATGATGCCATGCTTAATTCCATATTAAGGGCTCCAATGTCCTTCTTCCACACAAACCCTCTTGGACGAATCATAAATAGGTTTGCTAAGGATCTTGGTGACATTGATAGGAACGTTGCCATATTTGTTAATATGTTTCTGGGCCAAGTGTCCCAACTCCTTTCAACATTTGTCCTCATCGGAATTGTGAGCACGATGTCCCTGTGGGCCATAATGCCACTTCTGGTTTTGTTTTACTGGTGCTATCTTTATTATCAGGTATGTTAAAGTTCTTGGCCCCATTTACTCTTTGCTTAAATTGTAAATATATTTGTCTAAGGTGATTAATATTATCTATATTGATCATATTTAGCCTCCTTGTTATTGAATCAGACACATTATACACTTTTCCTTTTGTGGCTTCTTTAACCAAAAGTTAAGATTTTCCCACTCCCATGATTCAATATTTACATTTGACAATGTGTTGAAACCAGTCTCCTTGACCCCTGCATAAGCATAATTTAGTTTTGCAAACAGTAGTCTCACTTGTGACACTGCTTTCTTGCATAGAGCACATCACGTGAAGTAAAGCGCTTAGATTCCATAAGCCGATCACCTGTCTATGCTCAATTTGGAGAAGCTTTGAATGGATTGTCAACTATTCGTGCATACAAAGCTTATGACCGGATGGCTGAAATCAATGGGAAATCTATGGACAACAACATCAGATTCACCCTTGTCAACATGAGTGCAAACCGATGGCTCGGTATCCGTTTAGAAATTTTGGGAGGACTGATGATTTGGTTTACAGCAACATTTGCAGTCATGCAAAATGGAAAAGCAGAGAACCAGAAGGCATTTGCATCAACTATGGGTCTGCTGCTCAGCTATGCTTTGAACATTACAGGTTTGCTGACAGCAGTACTTAGACTTGCAAGTTTGGCTGAGAATAGTTTAAATGCTGTGGAGCGGGTGGGCACATATATAGAATTGCCATCAGAGGCCCCTTCTGTTATCGAAACCAACCGTCCACCTCCTGGATGGCCTTCGTCGGGATCCATCAAATTTGAGGATGTTATCTTACGTTACAGACCTGAGCTTCCTCCTGTCTTGCATGGATTAACTTTCACTGTTTCTCCAAGTGACAAGGTTGGTATAGTTGGAAGGACTGGTGCTGGGAAATCTAGTATGCTGAACGCTTTGTTTCGTATTGTGGAACTGGAAAGAGGAAGAATCGTGATTGATGATTGCGATATTGCAAAATTTGGGTTGACAGATCTACGCAAAGTACTTGGAATTATACCACAATCTCCAGTTCTTTTTTCAGGTAGACCACGGGTAATTTTTGCCTCAATTGTGATCACTACCAAATGACTGAGTTGACCATGGTTTACTCTGGCAGGAACTGTAAGGTTTAACCTTGATCCTTTCAATGAACACAATGATGCTGATCTTTGGGAAGCATTAGAGCGGGCACACTTAAAGGACGTCATTCGAAGGAATTCATCAGGCTTGGATGCAGAGGTTTGACCCCTTTTTTCTTGTTTATTTTGGAGGCTGATAGAGTTTTATCTGAGCTTGATCTATGAGAAATATTATATATTCAAAACCCTATAACTTCGATACCTTAACTTGATTGGAATCTCCTTGGTAATATGTTAAGGTTTCCGAGGCAGGGGAGAACTTTAGTGTTGGACAGAGACAACTCTTAAGTCTTGCACGAGCTCTCTTGCGGAGGTCAAAGATACTTGTTCTTGATGAAGCAACTGCAGCTGTTGATGTTAGAACTGATGCTCTTATTCAAAAAACCATTCGTGAAGAATTCAAATCATGTACAATGCTAATTATTGCACATCGACTTAATACAATCATAGATTGTGATCGCATCCTTCTGCTGGACTCAGGCCGGGTATGTTTTCGAATTTTTTGCATCCCGTGGAGATAGTGCAAACACATAGTCAAATAAATTGTTCATCATGTGGATCTTATTTTCTCCCATTTACTAGAATCATATAAAAGAATTTTCTATACATTCCCTCTTCATTGATTGATTCTTTTCTGTATGTTGATTCTTATATATAATGCTTTTCATCCTTAAGGTTCTGGAATATGACACACCAGAGGTATTGCTGTCAAATGAGGATAGTGCATTCTCTAAGATGGTTCAGAGTACAGGGGCTGCAAATGCTCAATACTTGCGCAGCCTAGCCCTTGGAGGGGAAGGAGAGATTAGGATGGGCAGGGAAGAGCAAAAACAGTTAGATGGACAAAGGAGATGGCTGGCATCTTCACGTTGGGCTGCTGCTGCACAGTTTGCACTTGCTGTCAGCCTCACTTCATCGCAGAATGACCTTCAACGCTTGGAAGTTGAAGACGACAACAGTATTCTTAAGAAAACTAAGGAAGCAGTAACTACTTTGCAGGGAGTGCTAGAGGGGAAGCATGACAAAGAGATTGAAGAGTCTCTAAACCAATATCAAATTTCCAGAGATGGGTGGTGGTCAGCTCTCTATAGAATGGTGGAAGGTACAAAATTAATTAGTCTAAATGCGTCCTAATATTTATCCTGTATGTGTAACTCTCATTCACGTTGACCTTCTATGCCCTTGCATGTTTAACCGGTAGATATTATATCAAATTGGCCTTCTATTTCATTTTTTTTGAATATATTGTTCATCAATCTCTTGCAGGCCTTGCCATGATGAGTAGATTAGGTCGGACAAGGCTTTACAACTCAGACTATGGCTTTGAAGATCGATCAATTGACTGGGACCGAATCGAAACATAGAAACCAGCTCATAAGCTCTCTATGAACTTTCAAGATTCTTCGTTAATCATGTTGCCTAAGAATCTTATGTAGTATAGCTTTCTGGAAACTAACCAAACGGGTGTTCTTGGAGACACACTACGGTTCTAAAATTTTTGTAATAGTACCACCAGGAGACCATGTTCAGACCCTGGAATGGTCCCGCCACTATGTGCAAGGTGCCACTAAAAGAAACCTACTTGTTCTAAATGCTTGAATAAGCACAATGTCTGCTAGCTAGATACTGGTATCTGTTGTGGAATAACATGGAAATTAGAAAGTAGGAAGAATCAGCTAAGAAATCAACTTAGAAGCTTACTTCTTTATTTTATTCACCATCAAGACTTTTGCAATAAGTATTCTTTCAATTTTCAGTACCATATTGGAATAGCCAAATGGAGTGTCTGAAAAACTGCTCTTCTGCTTCTGTACCCTCTGGTTCTTTTGTGTTTCAATCTTTTGATAGCGTCTGGTGATTTGTCTTTCAAGCTCCTAGCTTCATTTGACACTGTAAATTCTTTCAAGTTGGCAACCCAAAAATCAACAAATAAGAGGCATCCGATAAACAAATCTTTCTTCACCCACAATACTAATTTATAATGATTAAAAAATTTAACCGAATTCGACATATTCAACTCTAAATCTAAATTTTCAATTTAAGTTTTTAACTTTTCGATTCAATTTATTATAATAACGTTTGTTGTCAAAACTTGGATAAATTTATTAACAACAAGAATTATTATTATAGTAAAATTTAACTTTTAATTAATAAATTTTTATTCATTAAAATAAATCAATTAATAATACTTTTTTAATTAAATTTCATATTTTTTAATAGATAAAAACAATCTTTTAATCATATTTCAATTTTTTAAATTAAAATATTGCTAATTTTACATCAAAAATGAAAGTAAAATACAATATATTTGATGCATGCTTAAAGTTGCTTTTTTGTGATACAAAATCACACGTTCAAGCTGCATACATCATTGCCCTCTTCAAACTTCCATGGAACAAAGAGCCTGCAGCTTGCCTAATTTGCCATAAACACACCGAAAAATAGAAGAAATGTTTCGTGGAACAAAACATTCAACCAAAATTCACACATTAAACCGAATCGTGATACATTAGGCTACTTTTCCGCTCAATAATAAGGCTCAAGTGCAACTCACTGTGGTTCACAGATAAAGCTTCAAGCATGAAATTTACAGAGACTGGTTTAGTACTGAATTAATTTTACAATCCGATTCACATTCTTGTATCCCATGAAGAAATTGCCGCTGCAGGCCCTGTGAGTTATCATGATCACTCTTCAGTAAATTCTGACTGTCTACTTCCCTCTACAACAGATTCAGTTCATAGAGTTTTCAGACGCATCGCATTCAACACTTGCTGATCCATGCCTGTAAACAGCTTCCAGGGCCTGAGCAGAACCGTTAGAGAATCCTATTAATGCCTGGAATACATTAGGAAGGCTTGTTTTTAGTTTGCTCAGGGTCATGGCCTTGGTAACGTGCACAGAGTTCATATACTTGGTCTTCTCAGCATCTGTGCGCAGCTTTAAGGCTTCGGTTTTTGCACGCTTAAGCAACAGAGGATTCTTAGGACTCAACTCAGGCTGTGTGTCTCCAGCATTAAAGCTCCAGTCAAGTTTTTTCTCCATTTCATCTAATGACAACAACTCCTTTTGCAATCTTCTCTCAAGTTTATCAAATCTTTTGTGCAGAGTGTGCTCCTCTGCTTGCTGCAACATTATAGATTGGATAGCAGACAGAAGTCCTTTGATGGTCTCAGAAGCTATCTGTACAAGATCATATCAAAATTATAAATTCTCCGTATGGAAACAATGGAAGAAATGAAGTTTAGCTGGACACTTATGCAGCTATATTATTAGGAAATTATATCTGATGTATGCACTAGTTAATGTATATTCACTACTAATTGCTAGGTAGACAGTAAAGCTCAAATGAGAGATCCACACGATAAACTGCACAAGAGAAAAGGCTACCTTATCAGGTAATCTATCCAAAGCAAGCTTCCATTCTTTACAGAGTCCCCGAACCAAGGATGAGAAAAGACTCTGATGTTGGTCATCCACAAGGCAGGCGGTTAGCTCAATCCACCCGCTTAGAGTCGCAACATACTCTCGTTGAGATTTTGTAAGTTGGCAAAAGCTGAGATACCACGAGTTGACCTCAGCCTCAAGCTGAGCTGTAGCTTGGCGATGGTAGTCAGTACTGAAGTCACAAATCTGATCATCAGAGAGATGATTCAACTCCTGGGCAATGTGGTTTTGAATTTGATGACACTCATACATAGTTCTCCACATATTCTTCAGCCTGCAGAAACAATTAAGCAGCGGAAGTTCAAGGGTAATTGACATTCAAGTAAAATCAGTCAGATTTGTTTGGAGGGATGCCAAATTCATTGCCAGGGTTGAATTCTAAATTCAATGTTCTTGAGAAAACCAAATCAATGTCCTGGAAAAAACCAACATGTTACAAAGAAAGTTAATCTGTTATCATTGGATATTGGAAAATTATCTTCATAACCTAGTTATTTTTAACTTACTAATACAGAGAAAAGATAAATTGATGAAAAGAAGTTACCCAGAAATTAATGTGAGAAGTTGTGGGTATAACTCAACATCAATAAGTTCCAGTATGGTCGAGCATGTTGTACTTATTGAATGCTGCAGCTTCCTGATGTCGGTCTCCAAACCCTCAACACTCAATCTAGTTTTCTCAATCTTGCTCCAGTCATGGTTTTCTTCTTCTTGTTTTAGCAATAACGTGGTTTTCTTTTCCAGCTCTAATTTGGTTATCTCCTCTTCCTGAATATTACAATTCATTGATGATCAAACCGATAGGAAAAAGAAAAATGGGGATATACCATGAGAGACAAACACATGATACATAAATACTTTTGTATGTGCAGTCAGATACTGACATTTTGAAGCATGTGCGGAAAGAAGTTTCAAAAGTTAACAAACAAGCAACAGTACAAAATAGATTTAGAGTAGATGAAGTAGTTCAAATTTCATTTGACATTTGCTGCGTTTGAAAATCATTGACAACTACAACTATGTAAGCCTCCCACTTGACACCTTACAACATCTACATGAAATGCTCTAAAATGCTTTTGGACGTACAGGCACCAAAAGCCTGACGCTTCAGGATAGAGAAAGAGAGAGAGGGAGAGTCAGAGAAAGATAACATGTCCATTCCTCAACACAAGGTGTGAATATGTGCATTTGTATTTGAGTTTTCATTCAATATGATAGGAATGTTCTTCCCCATGAGAAAACCAGTAATCAGTCTATTGATGCATAGATGTGACCCCATAGAAATCAAAAACTATCTTACCTTCACTTCCTTGTAAAGCTTCTGTTCTGCAGCATATAGTTTGTCAAGTGTGATGCAATGAGCTCCAGGTCTGCATGGTTCACTCGAATTGCAAACCTCAGAAGCATCTTTTCCATAATGTAACGACTTAGAAGACCAACTCCATGACAGTGCACTGAAGACCTTTGCAGAATTGCTTCTCTTTCCTGGAAGAGTTAGGTTATATTAAAAGACTGCACAACTAAAGAAGATGGCAACAATAAATGCAATAATCTTTTATGTTATATTCATTCCGCATACCAAAGATAAATGCATTTAGAGCGTCACTAGAAATAGACTTGCAGTGTGGGCAACATTTAAGCTACAACACATACTAAATGTCTCGTCTCTATACTTGAACTATCATCTTTGAGAGGTTATTGGACAAACCATCCCCTTCGAAAAATTTGATCTTCAGTTGCTCAGCTATCGAATATCAACAGAAAATGTGTTTACCGGAGGGCTGGTTTCTTCTTTTTCATGCTATCTCAATGTGGTTGGTGGATGTTTATGTTTATCAACAACAGTAAGCAAGTAGGCTAATTTTTGAAAAACAAAACAGTAATTACTTTTATTTTCTTTGAAGTTATGTAGCAAAAAGGTATCTCCTTTGGGCACGTCCATAAGAACAACTATTTCATTTCGACCAGCAGATGCCTTGAGGAAGTAATCATCTATCTCCTTAACAATACCATCCATCGTCTTCCCCCTTCTCCGTTTTACCACGGCCTTATCTGCAGTTTCTTTAGTACAGCAGCTCATTGTGGAAGAATTGTCATCAATTAATTCTACAGGTTGTTGCTTCTGCCGCTCTCGAGTATTTGAAAATGCAACACCGTTCCCAACTCCATCTTCCTGATCATCTTCCTCAAAATGAGATTTAGTCTCAGCCCAATGTTCCTCTTCCACAACAGGATCCACAATTTCACTCCTCTCAAGAGATAATTGTGAGTAAGGCTCAAAAGGATTCCAAGTATTCCATGATGAACTTATAAAACTATAGTCAACCTCCTCAACCTTTGTGCTTTCTTCTTGCACTTCTTTGTAACTATCATTAGACCTTTTCAAATCAGGGCTGAAAGGAGGAGGAGGTGGTGGCGATGGAGGCAAAGGAAAAGGTGGCGAGGGAGGCCCT
>JANTPM010000003.1:33447497-33457848 GCA_025434745.1 Erythroxylum divaricatum
TTTTAGCATCCATATCCATTTTTTAGGGTCAGGTAGTACGGATATGGATCGGGTTGAAAACCCATTGCCATCCCTAGTCACACCAGAATGATGCTCCAAAAACTAAAAAAGAAATTAACTCACAAGTTACGCAAGACAACCCTTAATTATCAGTGAAAAATTGAAGAATACCCAATTATTAAAATCACGCAATCTACAATCACACAACCCTTTGTTGTTGTGCAAAGATGGAGAATCACAGCTACCAAAAATCACACCCCTCAATGATTATTTAAAAAGAAACAGAAGAATGTGCATTTGCAGATAAAAAAAATCCAAGATAAAAACCAGCAACAAGGTCGTAAAACATTGATAGAAAGTTGTAGCATCAACTCAGAATCGTATCCCACAAAATCAGCTACAAAATGATCCAAGATTACCGTCTAAAAAATTCACAGTTGCCAAGTCACATACAGCCCATCATTTTTTGTCACAAAAAAGACAACACCTCAACCCACAACACACAAAAATCTCAACATTACAGTTGTAGATAATCAAACCAAATCTCTAAAAATTTACTTTCTTAGATAATCATTGTCCCAAAATAGTTCATCTATTAAATTCCATCTTGATTATGATTTAAAACCTTATCAAACTTATATTAAAAGAGACTTATATAAATTCACTAGATCTAATTATCAAATAATGTCAAAAATTAAATAATAAGATATCAACATATATCTTAATAGGTTTAAATAATAGAAACAACTTCTTTAAAAAAATAAAAATGCAAATGTAAAGATGTGTATATTATGATCCACCCCCGCAAAAGAGGAAGTGTTGTGCAACGATTACGCTGATTTGTGAATTTTCCAAGTCAAGTTTACTCTTGGTAATGAAAGATATCGGTTATCATACAAAGCTAGACCTACCATCAAGGATATATTTTGCTTATAAACTACACCAATGTCTCCCCAAACTTGTTCTAGTAAAAATTCTTAAGCGATGGATTGGGAATCAATCAAGAGAAAACTGGATTAGTTTTGTATATAAAAAAATGCAATTAATGACTCATGCATGTAATTTATAAAAAGGAAAAGGTGACGGCCCTTCTTCCAAGGTCGTTTATTGGGAGTCGAAAATCGTTCCCTCAAAGGCAAGCAAAGGTTTGGCATCTCTCTCACGCTTCTGTTATTTCTTTTTCGTTCGTTCTTTCTGATCCTTGGGCCAAGCCACAGCACTTGCATGCTTTTATTGTTTCATTTCAAATATCATTTTGTCATCACTGACACTGTTTCATTGCGTTTTGTCTAGCAGGAGTTTGGCTCATCTTTCAAAAGTGCAAAGTGCAATGCTGGCGTGCTCAGAATTGACAGGCCAAGCTGTGTTGATTTAGAAATGCCCCGTAACTTGGAAATAACCTTTGATGATCATTCCCCAGTGACTCATCTCTAAAGATTAAACAACTTGGTGGTTCTTTATTAGGAGTAGAAGGTCACATGAGTCCCAACTACGTACCACAGCGTATTAAACTCCACAAGCGGCACAGTTTGAGACTTCTGGACTTGAAAAGATTCCTGTTGATATAGTCTTTCCTCATTGCCTGCGCAACAGAACAAGTTCATGTCTTATCAGGCATGCATCAGCCACAAATTGACAGCTATCCGTATGAAAAATGACGATAATTCACTTCTGGTTTTGGACTTGCCACGTTTTACGTCCACATCATTAGTCTGGAGGGTTTGGTAGATGTCAAAGTCAAAAACATTCCTCAGCTTCTTTCCTTGTAGATGGAAGGAACTATAATTAGCTGTTTGATGGTTTCTGCATTTATAATGAACCCAGGAGCAAAACAATATTTAAAAAATCCCTATTCACCAAGTTGTTAAGAATAATCATCTTATTATCAGCAAAACCCTTTTGGGGTTTCAAATTTTCAATGCTTTCCGTATTAATGGATTCCTACCACTCCACAACTTTGAAATCTGAGCACACTCGTTGAATATGTTGAGTTCACAGATGGATTTGCTATTTGAGATTTGCTTCTGAAAAACAACCTCGAATCCATGGTTGTTAGAATCGGACTAAATGTGTCTGTCCAACTCAATTTAACCAAAATTTGTAGCACGTTATGCTCCGTTGAATCCCCAGAATCAGCTGCTTCAAAACTGGTCGATTTAAAGTCAAACCTCAAATAATCCTTCTCTTCGACTCTTACCATTTTAATATTCCTTCTCGGTTCTTACAACATTTACCCTGATTAAAACCCATAATTTGTTCCTGATCTGTAGGCACTATTCAAGTTCTTAACTGTGTCCTTGACCTTTACTGCTTCTTGCCATACACTTCCAATAGAAAGCAATCAACAATTCATAGCAAAAAGGTTATTAACAGTTATAAATGCAGTTATTTTGTTCCAAAAACAAGGAAGAAAAACAGCATTGCCTATGCAAGTTGGAACCTTTATGAGACACCAGCATCCTGATTTACCCATCTAATAATTGCCTTTTCAAAAGGATTGCAAAGAATTCCACCCCAAAATAATAGTGGACCAGACCTGCTCCTCTTGGTAAATTAGATAATATTAGCGGGTCAATCCTTTGAACTATTACGTTATGTTTGTCAAGTACCTTATGATACTGAAAAGCAAAAGAAAAAGAAAGAGAGACGTTAGTGGACAAGCTCCTGGCTTCCAGCCTTGTCTCATTATCCTTTATTAATGTCCTTGCAAATCCCAGTTATCTTCGTTTTTCTGCTATTCAATAGACTTTTATGCTTTTAGTCTTCATTGTCAAATTGATGTATGCAAAAATAACGTTTCCAATCTAATAATTGTGTGACAGGGAGGGAAGTAACGCATGCACAAAGCACATGGCAAGCTGGACAAAGTAGAAAGCTGTAGCTCAAAAGATCAGTTCTCACTCATTTAAACTTCAACCAAATACCTAATAAATACAAAAACAAAAACTTTGTATACTCATCATCTTATTCGATAGCAGTTAGGTACTGTTTCTTAACATCCACATTCTGTTTAAATAACAGGGTTTATTGTTCTCAAGATTCCCTTAGACCAAGTTCTACCCTTGTAATGAGTGTGTTTCAAGCCAAATGGTCCCACATGTATGCATGTGTGCTTGTTAAAGGAGAGTTATGAGAAGATGGCAGTTTCTGTTTCTTGCGCTGTCATTAATACCCTTCCCTTGTTGAGATTTTCAAAGCTTTGTTGTCACTGTGTATCTTGGCTTCAGAGACGTGATTTCTTATGGTCATATAGATAATAGAAGTAGATGCAATGACTCAGTGATTGCTTTTCTTTAATGGGAATTAGTGGTTCTGGTTCTTACCTTCTGTTTCTCTCAAAGATTTCATTTTTTTGGGAATCTTACTGGAGGTTTAAGCCTGGAAAATACAGCAAGTTTCTTTTTTTTTTTTGCTATAGAAAATTGTAGGGGTTGACCTAAAATTGGCGTCTTTTTTAATTGGTATCTTGTTAAGGGAATTTTGTGGCTCGACGCAAGGACTTGGGTGTGTATTCTGGAGTGGGTTAGCCCTTATTGGAGTGGTTGTAGGGTGTTGTTTGATGGGTTTCCAATAATCAGCGAAAGATTCAGTGTCTTTGGAGTTTCCTGGTTAGTTCAAGCAGGAAAATTAGATAAGGAGGTGCATTTTGATTCTTCTTAAGCCTGGTGATTAAGATTTACTGTAATTCCGTTTTTGGCTGCTCTTAACTGATCGTAATTTCTTCTAGCCTTTAGTGTGATATAAGAAGGTTTAAGTTGGGACTTCGTCTCGCTTACTTTGGTTCTGGGAATGGCTTGTATGAAACTGGGATCCAAAACTGATGCATTTCAGAAGCAAGGGCAGGCCTGGTATGCAATGCTTATCTCTTTTAGCTGTTGTTCTCTAAATGTCTTCCTTTTTCCCCTTCATATTATTTTACCAAGTCGACTTTGCGTTTCTTATTCATTTCGTTGCTTTCTATTCGAAGTTGATGTCTACATTTCCCACAACTTGAGAGTTCCTTCAACTCCAAAACGTAGTCTCTAATTTGAAAAATGGAGGCAATATGAAGTCTTTTGATTTATGTTTTATGTTCCAAAATCTTTCGTACTACAATGGGAATCTGAACATAGGACCAACTTGTGTTTTGACAGCAAAGCCGTACTTACCCTCATTCTTGCTGTGTTGAGCAGGCATTCGTTGTTTTGTTTATTAACCGATCACTTGCCCAAATAAAATGTGTGGAGAGGACAACTGTCCAGATTTTGAATTAAAATGTACTTTTTAAGCTGCTTTGCAGATTCATCCTGTCAAAATATGCAAATTTATTGAAATAACAAGTTAATCACAAAGTAGTCAGGGATATATAGTTTAACAACCGGCAAAAAGATGCTTGTATTGACTTCGTTTCCACTAATGATCATAACTACTTAACACACAGAGTGAAGTGATGTGAATGGTCTTGAGTCTGCTGTTGGATGTTGAAATAGCATTACTTTCCACTTAATAATCAGTTCCGGAGTCTCTTTTATCAGTTCCAATTTTGAAAATTTTGTTAACCATAATAAACAGTTCACTTGATGTTTTGTATCAAGCCAACGTCATAGAAATGACAATATGGTCTTATATTACAGGTTCCCTTATGGGGATGTACATTATGCATGTAACGTTGATATACTTATTAAATGTCAGGCTGAAAGCAGGAACGAGAAGAGCATTTAGATGCTATAAGCCTAAATTCCAATTAACTTGATCACAGGGGGGACACATTCCAGTTTGTTGATTCTCAAACTGTGATCATTGTGTCTTTTAGTTATATTTTCTAGGATGCATTTGGGCTGACTGAAGACGATAGATTCTGTTCTGACATTTGAGCTTACGAGATGATGTCCTAAAATGGATCTACTTCTCTAACACCATTTAGGTTGTTGCTTTAAGTGACCATGATATCCTGTAAAAGAAGGGGTTGTGGAAAAGCCTTTTGTAGACTATTAGTGCTACTGTTTCACGTTGCATGTGGATAATTCTGTCTTATCCTATTCCAAGTTTCATTTATATGCAACTAATGTAGGTTCTGCACGAATGGGCTTCCTAGTGACATTGTTGTTGAAGTTGGGGAAATGTCCTTCCATCTTCACAAGGTAACTCTTCTCTTATCAATTTATTATTTGCATCTTTCTCCATTTGTCAACTCTTACAGTGTGAGTTAATATTTTGTAAATATGGCACTTCAGTTACAGAAAAGATGTATTTCTTCACTTATAACATGAATTATAGAGGTCTTGACGATGGCCATGAAGTATTACCCATTGGTTATAAGCCTAGATTCTGTGCACGATAGGTGTTAGTCTCAAAGTAGATGGGAGATTTATAAGCATTCACATTTGTTGCTTTCCCAACCTGTTGCTACATCTCACATCTTTATCCAACAAGAGCTGGACCCATGTAAAACAATCCATCCACGTAAATATGACTGTGTAGCATATGAAGTGTTGACTTCTGCTATTATTTCAAGTTTGGCATGAAATGAAAGTAATGTGTTTTTCTGGTAAAGAACTCTGCATTATCTTGGCTGTTTCAAAAGCACAATATAGAAGTAAAAATAAGAATATCATCAAAAAATTCTCACCACAAGTGTATAATCTATTGCAGTTCCCTTTACTCTCAAGAAGCGGGGTAATGGAAAGGCTGATTGCAGAAGCATCACAAGAAGGCAATGAAAAATGTGTCATAAGTATGCTCGACATTCCTGGTGGAGCTAAAACATTTGAACTTGTGGCCAAGTTTTGCTATGGTGTTAAACTAGAGCTCACTGCTGCAAATGCTGTGTATCTTCGTTGTGCTGCTGAGACTCTTGAAATGACTGAGGAATATGGAGAAGACAATCTAATTACACAGACAGAGAATTTTTTAAATCAAGTGATCCTTCGTAATTGGAAAGATTCTTTGAAGGCACTGCAAACATGTGATGATATTCTTCAGTATGCCGAAGAACTTCATATTACAAAGAAGTGCATTGAATCTCTTGCAACAAAAGCAAGTACTGATCCAAATCTATTTGGATGGCCTATAATGGAGCATGGTCCAATGCAGAGCCCAGGTGGTAGTGTCTTGTGGAATGGGATAAGCACAGGGGCTAGACCAAAAGCTTCAAGCTCAGATTGGTGGTATGAAGATGTAACAACTTTGAGCTTACCTCTCTATAAGAGATTGATTTCTGTCATGGAATCGCGTGGCATCAGACAAGAGATTATTGCTGGATCCCTATCCTTCTATGCTAAAAGGTACCTGCCAGGGCTGAATCGCCGTCAAGCAGTGAATGAGTCTAGCTCCCGTTTGATGCCAGTGGCTTTGGTGGCTCCTCCTTCAGAAGAAGACCAGAAAGTTTTACTGGAGGAGGTTGATCGGCTACTTCCAATGCAGAAGGGTCTAGTCTCTACAAAATTCCTGTTTGGTTTACTTAGGACAGCCATGATCTTAAAAGCAAACCCCTCCTGTATATGCAACCTAGAGAAAAGAATTGGGATGCAGCTTGATCAAGCAACATTAGAAGATCTTTTGATGCCCAGTTTCTCTTATTCTATGGAAACACTATATAATGTTGATTGTGTGCAGCGGATTCTTGAACATTTCCTTGCCATGGATCAGGTTACTGGTGGGGCGTCTCCATGCTCAGCTGATGATGGCCAGTTGATTGGATCACCTTCACTGACACCCATCACTATAGTTGCCAAGCTGATTGATGGCTACCTGGCAGAGGTTGCCCCTGATGTCAATTTGAAGCTCCCTAAATTCCAGGATCTTGCTGCTGCTGTTCCTGAATATGCTAGGCCCTTGGATGATGGTCTTTACCGTGCAATAGACATTTATTTGAAGGTATCAACTCTCTCTCTCTCTCTCTCTCTAGATATCTAACAACAGTGGTTAATTGTTTCATTTAAGTTGGGAACTAATAAGTCCTAGACAATATCTATATATGAATAATATTATCTAATCATAGGACAAACATCTAGAAGAATGAAACAAGAGGGAGACAAGAAATGAGGTCGTATTCATCACCAATTCAAGCATTGATTGTAAAATATCTCTTTTAATGCAGTCACACCCATGGCTGGCAGAGTCCGACAGAGAACACCTATGCAGGTTGATGGACTGCCAGAAGCTCTCCTTAGAAGCCTGCACCCATGCTGCACAAAATGAGCGGCTGCCCCTAAGAATAATAGTCCAGGTTCTCTTCTTTGAGCAGCTTCAGCTTCGGACTTCCATTGCAGGTTGCTTTCTGGTTTCTGACAATCTTGACGGGTCAAGACAATTGAGAAGTGGCTTTGCTGGGTCTACAGAAGGAGGATGGACGACAGCGGTTAGAGAGAATCAGGTTCTGAAGGTGGGAATGGATAACATGAGGATGCGGGTGTCTGAGCTTGAGAAGGAATGCTCCAGCATGAGGCAGGAGATTGAAAAGTTGGGTGGCCGTACCAAAAGTTATAGCACTTGGGGAAATGTTTCAAAGAAGTTGGGATTTAAAATAAAGTCCCAGATGTGTAGTGCTCAAGAGGGGTCTGTTAGCAATCAGAATAACAGCAGTGGCAAGCTTGAGAAGGTAAAGGACAAGCAAAAGCATGGAAAGCACAAGAAAATCTTATCTTCTGATGATTAAGACTTAAGAGCCCTTTTTCGTTAACTTGTTCATTTTCTTTGTTTTTCAATCTTATTATGTTCCAGTTTTTACTGGTTGTAATTTGTAGTTCAGAAACTAGAACTTCCATGTCCTTGCTACCTGTACCCTTGTTCTTTATTGGTCTTTAAGCCTTTGTAATTGAGAGAAGGAACAATGTAATCTTATAGTTCTTTCAACATTACAAACAACTCTCCCTTTCATAATGTAATCTTTGGTTAATTTCATTACAAGGATTTCTCTACAACTATTTTAGCAGTTCCAATATGGGAATTCCAGCTCAATCATTGTATTATCATCATGTCTTTGTTGCTCCACCTTATAATCATGACAGGTGCTCCCTTTCTTCAACTTTTCTTACCTTTTCGACCACGTCTCATTCTGCGTTCCTTGTCTTCATCAGCTCACTAAGCGAAGTCATTTCTCAGCACTAGTTTACACATTGTCTCCTCATCTTTCTTTCGTAAATAGTACTACCTCCCTCGTTGATAACCTTGTCCGCGAGATATTTGATAAGCTTCTAGTTAAATATGTTTATAGAAGGAGGAAGAAGAGCATCACTAGGAGATTCAATCAGGATAAAGAAGTGGACTTTGACTGATTTTAACAATTACTTAAGAAGTGGACTTCGACTGATTTTAACAATTCCTTCTATTTTGTATGGTCTTGTTTAAAGTGTGTTGTAGTTTGTACGAGGAATATATTGTTTGATTATATAAAGTTGCATAGCAACAAGAAAAGTATGAATTAGTGAGGTAAAATTACTGACGCTAAAAAAACCGTTGAAAATTACCGACATAAAAAAAATCGTTGCAAATTACCGACGGAAAAATTGTCTGGAAAATTTTTGTTTAGCGCGATAACAGTAACCGTTGCTAAATACAGATGGAAATGAATTTATGACAGAATTTAGCGACGGTATGAAATGACTGTCGATAAATAAAGCGAAAATTGTTGGCAGAATAATAATTTTTTAATTTGCTGACGGAAAATATTTGTCGGTAAATTCTCAAGCTATATGTCGTTGTTTGCTTCTTTTTGAACGTTTTTAAGTATAACAATCAAACGACGTCATTTTGTTATCCTTAAAAAGACTACCTTGAATCCCCTTCCCTCTGCCCGCCTTGTCCTCCTTCTTCCTCCTCCAAATCTGCTCCTGCGTCGTGTGGAGCTGCTGTGACTTCTCCGGCTAGTTTCGTCAAGGTATTTTCGTCTTCTCTGTGCTCTCCTCTGCTGCACTCCTCTGCGTGTTCGTGCTTGATTCATGGAGGTAGTTTCATTTACAAATTGATTTTTGTGTAAATGTTTGTGTACGACATTGAGTTTGTATAAGGGCATGAGTTTGCGTTATATGGGATTGATTTCCTTCGGCTTCATCAAGGTGGATTGTTGAATTAAAGTCACCTAGCAAAATTCGTAGAGTATTAATGCCTTGGTGAATATCAATGAGCTTATTCCAAAGGGAGGTTCTCTGATTATTCCAAAGAAAGGTTCTCAGGTAATATGTCTATAGGCATAGATGATAGAGATATTAAGATAAAGATTTCTACTGAAAATTAAAACTTTCAAGTGGATAATTTGATCACAAATAATGGAATTGATGAGTTGTATCTTATCCGAGTTAAAGAGTACCGATTTAAAGAGGACCAGGATTATCCCATTTGGATGTGTAAAAGATTTAGAAAGAGCCTTCTAACTGCTACGAACAATACAAGAAAAGCATGAATTCCATGAGTTTGTGTATGGGCATGACTTTGTTTGTGTATGGCTAGAGTTGCGGGTAATTATTTCAAGAAGACCATAAAAATTTTCTGGAATGGATTTTAGGGTTTGAAATCAATATGAATGCTTAGAATAAATCTTAAGATTAGAAGTTGAGATAAATTTTCTAGAATTGAGTCTTATGACTTCAAATTAACATAAAATCCGAAAGCTTGGCCTTAAGGCTCAAAAATAAGATGAAATGCTTAGAATTGGGTCTATGGATTTTGGTTAAAAAGAAATATCTATAATAGATCTTAGAATTTGAAATTAAGAAAGGAAGTTGGTACTTAGGACTTAAAATTAAGATAAAATTCCTAGACTCAAGTCTTAGGACCTGAGTTAAAAAGAAATACCTATAATAGATCTTAGGATTTGAAATTAAGTTAAAAATCTTAAACTTGGCCCCTAAGACTTGAAATTAGGATAAAATACCTAGAGTTAGGTCTTAGGCAGTGAAATTAAGATAAAATACTTAGTTTGGATCTTATAACTTGAGCATATTTAGATTTTGATTTGAAAATAGAGAATGTCTAAGGTTTAGAGAAAAGTGATCCATTCTAGGTTTTTAATTCAACTTCCTATAATTAACAAAAATAAGTCAATCAGTTTGAATTCATAAAGCCAATTCATTGTCATAATTTGAAATGTAACATTGTATTTATTAGGAACCACTTGTACTGGACTCACTCACTATCTAATGAGAGCCAAGCATATTCATAAAACAAAAATTACATTTTCGTAGCCTAGGTTTTAAAGAATGTAATTATATGACATTCTTCTTGAGTTCCCTATTAAGGGCCTGTTTGGTTGAGCTTTTATCAGTAGAGCTTTTGTCAGTAGAGCGTTTTTGAAAAGAGTTTTTTTTAAAAGCCAGTTGACTGTTTGGCTGTCAATTAAAAAAACAACTTTTTAAAAAGAGCTTCATTCAGTAGA
>JANTPM010000003.1:33474289-33488983 GCA_025434745.1 Erythroxylum divaricatum
GTCACGTAAGTATGGAAAATTATATATATATATATATAAAATAAAATTTTTATTATTTTATTATTAATTATATATAACTTATTGTTAATTATATAAAAATATTATTGTGTTGTGTGAGTTGTTATTAGGGTAGGCTAAGAAATAAAATAATTGATATTAAGATAAATTATTGAGAGTATATTAGGTAGTATATATTTATTAGTTTACATTATATCCTAAACATTTTGAATCGGAAGTTTCTCATTTTCATTATTTAGAATAAAATGGAACATAACTTGAAACTCTCTGCTTCCATCCCATTTTATTATAAAATCTCCTTCTAAATGATGAAACCATGTTACGCTCCTTCTCATTTTATTATAAAACTCTCAACTAGACATATCTTAAGATTATATTTGATTTGGTGATTATCAACAAAATGGAATGAAATGTAATATTATTCTATCGTTTAGGAGGAAAGTTTATAATGGAATGAAATATAATATGATGAAAGGAGATAATTTTACATTACATCTTATTCTATTCTAAATAATAAAAATAAGTAATCTCCAATTTAAAAGGTTTAAAATAGAAAATAAAATGATAAACGATATTTCACTATATTACATTACGTTATAAATCTTTCTTTTAAATAATATTTAATATATTATATTGTAAATTCTTCGATTATTCTCAAATAATAAATTTTAATATTATATTTATTTATATTTTATTCATTATAAATCATTATATTACGTTGAAAACCTTACGTGAAACTAAACATTTGAAAGAGTTTGACATGAAATTTTTTTCAACAATTATTATAAATAATTTATGGTAAGAAAACGTAAATGATATTCAACAAATCGTACACTAAAATGCTCAAAAGAAGTTACCGTATTCCGTATATCCAGAATCACAGGTGCACTGCGAAATTGAAGGCCTCTTGTGTCTTAAACCCCCAAAGTTCTCGAAGGCGTCAAGTTCCAGATCTACTCTCGTCCCTTTTTTTCATTTTCTCTTTCAATTTCAATCACGGTCGCCTGATTTTCCTCTTTTCTTCAAAACCAACGGCCGACCATCCACCATCGCCAACAAGCGTTATTACATGCAAGTGTATGCAAGCATAACCTGCCCCAGTTTCCTATCTCCGTTCTTCTTTAAACACACATTTCTCTCCCTGTTTCCGAGATCTCTTTGGTATTCGCGTTTGGATCTGTTTAGTGCTTGGTTTTGCTGAGGCAGTTTCCATAAGATCTTGGAAGAAAATGAACAATGGAGATGCTGACGACGGATTTCACCCGCCTACCACCGGTCGCAAGTACAGGCCGGTAGTGGACAGTGATCGGGCGGTGCTCGAGATGTCCTCCATCGATCCTGGATCGTCCTCCTCTGCTTCTCTCCCCTCTCAGCAATCTAACTTCATGTGATTGACTTCTCTTTTTCTCTATATGTGTTATGGAATAGTATGCGTATGTGTTTGTGTATGTATGTATAGTATCAGTTTGGAAGAGATTTTGTTTAGAATGTCATGAATGTAGTGTTATTTTATAATTGTAAGGATTACGTTTGGTTTTTTTGGAGTCTGTTTTCTGATACGAGATGGTTTGGATTGGGATGGTTAGTAAAAAAAATTTGTAAGCTGAGGTATTATTTGTGAATCTGAGTAACCGTTTCCCTATATGTTTAATAAGTTTTTAAGTTTAATTATGAAAGATCTGTCAGTTTCTTCTGTTATCCATTTAGTTGTAACGAAAAATTGGAGGGAATTTGACTAGTTCTTTGCTTTTTTTGAGTTCTGCATTGGCATTTGCTTATCTGCGATTGATTGAGTTGAAACTTTTTTTTTTTTTTGGGTAGTAACATCATTAGCATAAGTCGGTGTTTTGTGTTCAAATTTGATGTTTATATTCTGAATTTGGAGAATAGAAGAATGAATAGACACACAGCAGTTGTAATTAAAAAGGCAACCACATGCTTCTCCATATTTCTACATATATCTCATTTAATCTTTATTTTTCATTTCCAATTCATCAATGTACATGGGTAGGAAGACTAAAGTAGGCCCCCAAGTGAACATGACTCCTGGTGCTAGCCAAGTGGAAGCTCCTGCAAATGGAGAAGCAAATGTCCCGGTGAAAGAACACAAATTGGAATTGTTTGGTTTTGACTCTCTTGTTAGCATTCTGGGCCTTAGGAGGTATGCTGCTTATTTTACTTATTTATGTTCTTTATTTATTGCTCCATTGACTGGGGCTAAACTTTGATGATGGTGGTTTCATATCTTGTTAGTTATTTGAGAAAATTAGGGTGGTGTGCGCAAGAAATTTGTGCCCGATATAACTTGAGACTTTTGTTGAATTTCATCCATGGTTCTTCAAATCCTATCATTTTATACATAAAAAGTTTTTTGTTTCCTGAGTAGCATATAATAGGTGGTATATAAAAATACAATATAAATTTGTCTCATATAGGAACTACTGAATGATGATGAGTATTTTAATGATAGAAGGGAGATGCCATTTTGGCTTATATATTTGAATTCAAATTCAGTTAGTCTTATTCTTCTATACTATCTATACGATGCAAGTTGATTGGTCTTTGAAAGTGTCCTCTATTATTCAGTAATCTAGCACTTTGCATTGCTACTTGTCGATTTATCTCGCTTGGTGTATCTTCATTTCGTAACCTATATTATATCCATGTGGCATTACTGCTTGAGAGTTAAATTTGACTTTCCTGTAATTTGCACCTGCTTTAAATTTTCTGCTAAGATGTCTTGAATTACATCTGTTTTCTACTTCCTGTTTTAGTATGACGGAGGAGGAAGTTGCAGCACCTTCTAGTCCTAGGGATGGTGATGATGGTTCCTTAATGTACGAGCGTCCGAGGGTAAGCTAACTTTTTTCTCTTGCCACCACCTTTTTCCTGATGGATTCTCTGGATATAGAAAGTTCTGTTGCAAGTCTGCAGTACACTATTTATGCTGCTGTGGCTGCAATATGTCTGGTAGTGCTGATCACGTGAGGTTCATTTTAGCAGTATAAATTTCACGTTCCATTTCAAATGGATTGGCAGGATATGCTTGATTGCCAGATTCTTTGTGAATATCTAACTTCGCATGTGTAATTCACCCAACAAGTTGCTAGGTTAAGATGCTTGGTATCTGAGTTCTGTTAAATAAACTATTTTTTCTTATGTTTAACTTCATAGTGTTGGAATTCTTCTTCATGGAATGGTTATTCCAGGATGAAGCCTCATAGGATTATTGCATGACATTATTTTTCACATTCCACATTCAACGATTCATAATTGAAAAATGCAATATAGTGTATTACATTGGTTGTGTCAGTATTATCCTTTTCTCATGCATGACTTAAACAATGTTCACTTTATTCTGGAGTGTGATACTTAGTGTTCAACTTTTCTTAAAATCAAGGCTACCTTTTCTTGTAGCACATTTGTAATTTTTTATGGATTTATTTCTTGAATATAGGTATTAACCACCAGCTTCATGATGAATTATCTTGTTTTTATGTGCTACATGCAGGGTAATGATATTAAGTTGGGGACCAT
Organism: Erythroxylum divaricatum; assembly: GCA_025434745.1. NCBI lineage: Eukaryota > Viridiplantae > Streptophyta > Magnoliopsida > Malpighiales > Erythroxylaceae > Erythroxylum > Erythroxylum divaricatum. The sequence continues at coordinate 33,477,845 of JANTPM010000003.1, forward strand.
GATGGGTGTTTTCGTGCCATGCATCCAAAGCATACTGGGAATTATCTACTATATCCGATTCTCTTGGTAAATATCAAATAAATGATTTTGGTTTTCCTTTTTGCACATATTCCTTTTGTTTTAGGATGTGATTGTGCAACATGCATGAATTCTTACTATTTTGCTTCTTGTTTTCCATTTTTTAACGGTTTAGTTGTTTTGTAAAATATGGTTTCAGTCCAGCCAAAACCAGTTCAATAATCTGATCCTTTTCATTTTGATTTTTTGAATCAGCTATCTTAGTATGCTTGTTCTTTGTCATGTCAAGTTTCTTTGTGAGTTGGATTTTGGAAATCTCATTGAATTTGCAATTAGTGCCTATAAGTTTCAGCTATCTGTTGGAGATTGATGATCCTCGTTATGTATTTTGACTGTTTGCTACCTGGGTGTAGTATCTCATCCTTGATTTCATGTCTTTACCTGGGTTGATTGTTCTCATGTTTTTCTCAAACCTGCAGGATTGTTGGGATGGCAGGAATAGGTGAATCATTATTGCTGGTAGCATTTTGTGGTTTGTGTACTTTCCTAACTGGAATTTCGCTTAGTGCAATTGCAACTAATGGTGCAATGAAGGTAAATCATTGAAAAAAATTGTTTTTGCTACGAGAAAATTTCAAATGTTCACTGTCTTTTGTGACTGGTCAATGACTATGTTTGCGTATGCAGTCCTAAATGGGTCTGCTGCTTTATGTGGTCTTACAGCACATTGGAAATCTGCTTAACTATCTAATTGCTAGATTTGTCACTTCAACAATTTACTTGTGTTTATTTTTGTTTAGGGTGGGGGGCCATATTACCTCATTGGTCGTGCTCTTGGCCCAGAAGTTGGAGTTAGTATAGGATTATGTTTTTTCCTTGGGAATGCAGTTGCTGGAGCTCTGTAAGTAGTTGTAATCAAATCTTCTTAAGCTGCCTCTCTGACATGTCAAGGTTCATGATCATGATGAAAAAGCTGAAGCATTTTCACCTTTATGAGCCACTTCTGCACAAGTATGTATCTTAAAATTTGTTCCTTCGTTACTTTTTTTTTTTCCAGTTATGTGCTGGGTGCTGTTGAAACCTTCTTAAAAGCTGTGCCTGCTGCTGCAATATTTAAAGGTAATGATGGGAAATTTCTGGACTCATAAAGATTGTATGCAACTAACTTCATGAAGTTGGGACTGATTTGTTTGCAAGCAACTTCATGAAGTTGGGACTGATTTGTTTGCTCATTGCCATACTTTTCAATTCAGAGACTATCACAAGGGTCAATAATACAGCGACTCCAGAGCCCATACAAAGTCCTACTTCACATGATCTGCAAATTTATGGCATTGTTGTGACAATTATTTTATGCTTCATTGTATTTGGTGGCGTGAAAATGATCAACAGGGTTGCACCTGCTTTCCTCATACCAGTTCTATTCTCGCTCTGCTGCATATTTCTGGGGATTTTTGTAGCAGGAAAGGACAAACCTGCATGTAAGTATTTCACTTTGAACTGCTTGTATTTTCTGGAAAACATCTCCTGATGGATGATTTCTGTTGGACTAGAATTCATTTTCATACAAACTTTATTGCACGTACATTCTGAGGAGAGCATATCAATTATTACTGCTTTGTCCACTTACCTGTGCAATTTAAAAATAGACATATAATCATGGATACTGGTATTTGACATGACTTTCTGATTAGGATGGGTTTCTGTTGCATTGTTGTTTGGTTTATTCAGGAGTGGTTCATACATGCATTGTTGTTTGGTTCTTTTTTTTTTTTTGTGTAGTGTCACCTTGATGGCACATTAAAACCCGGAACTGGAGTCCAATCCTTGAAATAGTACTGTCTTACAGTCTTTGATTCTTTTTTCATGTTCTGATTATTTTTTGTTTCTCTTGCTGTTGCAGCTGGAATTACGGGCTTGACTTTGGGAAGCTTTAAAGACAATTGGAGTTCAGACTATCAGTTTACAAATGACGCTGGAATACCTGATTCTGAAGGAAAGAATTACTGGAATTTTAAGTAAGCATTGACAAGAATCCTATGTTGTCTGTATTTGTTACTTGTTGAAGTGCATATCATGAATTGGGTAGCTGTTCTATTCTCTTGCAATTAGCTGCCTTCTTAGAGGACTACTTTAGTGTTCTGTCAATGTTTTGTAGCTGTTTATTACGTACACTGTGAATCTCCTTCATATTCAATTGACCTGCTGACTGAGACTAGATGGAATTTACTGCATCATGCTTGTTTTGTATCAATTGTGGAAAATAATACCTTTTCTGTTTGGGTTGCTCGAGCAAATGAAACTTCCATTTGTTTTTAATGTCATTTTTCTATTCTGCTTTTAACTTTCTCTCTTTTGTTGATTTCAGTGCATTGGTCGGTCTCTTTTTCCCTGCGGTAACAGGAATAATGGCAGGCTCTAATAGATCAGCCTCTCTTAAAGATACTCAAAGATCAATTCCAATTGGAACATTAGCTGCAACAGTTGTAACAACTGCACTATACTTTTGTTCCGTGTTCTTTTTTGGAGCAGTTGCAACTAGACAGAGGCTTTTGACAGACAGGTATTTCCCTTTTATGTTTGTAGTAGAAATGTATGACATCTTTTACATTGGAAATTGTTTGAGATATTAATCATTGTCTTTTTTCTTTTCTTACTTCCTCTTCTTTCTCCCCTGTAAACCTCAGATATGTCCAACTATAATTATTTCCTTATTTTAGTGGATTAATATTTCTTGATATCTATGTTAAAGTTTTATATCTTATAAGGGCTTAAGGTCATTGTTGATTTCTTTGAGGCAAACATGTACCAACTTCAGTGGCTGAGGTTGTTAGTTCTGAACTTCAGTCTTACATGTGACTGAGCTGTATTTCTATGCAGATTGCTAACAGCTACAGTTGCTTGGCCTTTTCCTGCAATCATCTATGTTGGCATAATTCTTTCAACCCTAGGTGCAGCTCTTCAGAGTCTGACAGGTGCCCCACGCCTGCTTGCAGCGATAGCCAATGATGATATTCTGCCTATTCTCAACTATTTTAAGATTGCAGATGGCCAGGAGCCTCACTTCGCAACATTTTTTACTGCATTTATCTGTATTGGATGTGTCATTATTGGAAATCTGGATCTTATCTCTCCCACTACGACGATGTTTTACCTTCTGTGCTATGCGGGTGTAAACTTGTCTTGCTTCCTTTTAGATCTTCTGGATGCTCCCAGTTGGCGTCCACGGTGGAAGTTTCACCACTGGAGCCTATCTCTTCTTGGAGCATCACTTTGTATAGGTCAGCTTCCTTTTGCTTTTGCCTTAGAATATTCTTCGTTGATGTCTACTTTCAGTTGTTCTTAGAAGACACTATGAAGGCCTCAGCAAAGACAAGAAATTCTTGTTTGGCATTTCTTTCTTGTTCTGTATTTCAATTCGGGCTCAAATACCTTAAAACTCAAAGGTGATTATGATAAATGATGAATGTTCTGATATCCCTTTTTGCTTCTGTTTGTAAATTATCAAATTGTTGCGGATCATAAAGATGCATCATTAAGATGTGCTTAACCAAAGTCCATCACTATCATTTTGGAGCCCTGCCTACTGTACCAAAATCAGACAATTTAGAAGTACTGTCAATCCTGAGCTATCTTTAATCCTTTGTCCATAAGATATTTCTATATTGACATGAAATTTTTTTCTTTCTATTTCTGTGTTTCTTAGAAGTACTTTACTTGGATTAGCCCATGTTTGGAGTTCAGTATTTGTTTGCTGTGATGGTATTATGCAAGCAACATCAAGTTAAAGCTAAATATTGTTTACTATGATTGTGCTGCATGGAAACAACCTCTCCACTAATTAGGGGTAAGGCTGTGTACTTTTGGATCTCCCCAAATTCTACATCTCAATGAGATTTCTACTAGGATATTGTTGTTGTTGTTGTTGATATGATTGTACTGCATAACATATTTGGTCTGTGTTCTCAATAATGCGTTTACTTGCATACTTCCCATGCTGGATGTGTTTCCATAGCTGACAAGGTAGTTATTATTTATAACTTATGTTGTATCAGGTGCTTCTTTGAGGTCCTTACATTTTTGTATTGATCTTTTGCAGTTATCATGTTTTTGATATCGTGGTCCTTCACTGTTGTATCGCTGGCTCTTGCAAGCCTCATATATTATTACGTGAGCATTAAAGGAAAGGCTGGAGACTGGGGTGATGGCTTCAAGAGTGCATATTTTCAATTAGCGCTTCGTAGTCTTCGGTCTCTTGGAGGTATGATACCATTTCAAGTGGACTACACTTTTTCTGTGAGCTTATTTATCTATGATTCCAAGAGCTGTAGTCAGTTGCATCTCAAAAATAAATATTAAAAAATGCAGAATATTTGACGTATGATGACTAGCTATTGTGAATAGCCATGTTTTTCAGTATTTGGTCAGGGGCCTTAACGTAAAGCTTTTACGAGTAAATATGATCTAATGAATTGTAACGACTGTACGGTTGCTGATTGCTACGGATTTTTTCATTGTTTACATGCTTGCATATTCATCCACATCTTATCTCAGTAGATGATCAGTCAGAGATGTTCTTACTTCTCTCATACATGCCTTGTCCAAATTCTTTTTTTTTTCTTTCTGCTTTTATGTCCAAATATTGTTGGAAGTTTTTCTCTGTGTGGAGAAACATATTATGGAACATGTCCGTATTTACTATTCAGGAAGTTGAATTAAAAAAATTGGTTGCTTTGTTGGTTTACAACTTTGATTTTTTCATTCCTAACGTTAAGCCTGCCTGTTCCATTGTTGTGATTGGAATTTTTCTTATAGCTAGCCAAGTCCACCCCAAAAATTGGTATCCCATCCCCCTCATTTTCTGTCGGCCATGGGGAAAGCTTCCAGAAAATGTACCATGCCATCCAAAACTTGCTGACTTTGCAAATTGTATGAAGAAAAAAGGACGTGGGATGTCCATATTTGTCTCTATACTAGATGGAGATTACCATGAATGTGCTGAAGATGCAAAGACAGCCTGTAAACAACTTGCTACATACATAGATTACAAGCACTGCGAGGGTGTAGCAGAAATAGTTGTGGCCCCAAATATGTCTGAAGGTTTTAGAGGAATTGTCCAGACTATGGGCTTAGGCAACCTGAAGCCAAATATAGTGGTTATGCGATATCCAGAAATATGGAGACGTGAAAATCTAACTGAAATTCCAGCCACCTTTGTTGGAATTATCAATGATTGTATCGTGGCGAATAAAGCAGTGGTTATTGTGAAGGGTCTTGATGAATGGCCCAATGAGTATCAACGCCAATATGGTACCATCGATTTGTATTGGATTGTGCGAGATGGTGGTTTAATGCTTCTCCTTTCTCAGCTTCTTCTTACCAAAGAGAGTTTTGAAAGTAGTAAGATTCAGGTCTTCTGCATTGCAGAAGAGGATTCAGATGCAGAAGCACTCAAAGCTGATGTGAAGAAATTTCTGTATGATCTTAGGATGCAAGCTGAAGTGATAGTGATCTCAATGAAGTCTTGGGATGTGCAAGTAGAGGGTGCATCCCAACAAGAAGAGTCGCTAGAAGCATTCACTGCTGCTCAGCAGCGAATCTCTAACTACATAGCTCAGATGAAAGAGAGAGCTCAGGCGGATGAGACTGCTGTGCTAATGGCTGATGGAAAACCTGTGGATTTGAATGAGCAACAGGTGGAAAAGTTTCTCTACACAACCTTGAAGCTTAATTCATCTATATTAAGATACTCCAGAATGGCTGCAGTTGTACTTGTGAGTTTACCACCGCCACCAGTAAACCACCCAGCCTACTTCTACATGGAGTACATGGATTTGTTAGTAGAGAATGTGCCAAGAATGTTGATTGTAAGAGGATACCGTAGAGATGTTGTAACTTTATTCACTTAGTAGCCAGCAACCTGCTTTTTAGACGGTAATTCCTTTTTGTTCATATATTTCAAGGTTCACAATTTTTGTAGTGGTAAGTGTCGCTCATTCTTTTAAGTGCCAATTATGCAAAGATTGGCATTTTCTTGTTCAGATTTTGGTCAAGATAGAAATGTACAGCCCTTTTGGGATGTGCATTTGAGTTGTACACAACTAGCGTTAAATTTTCAGGTGTTGACATCAGATTGAAATCATTTTGTCATGTTCTTGAAGTCAGAGATACCGTTGAGTTCATTTAAGATTATTCTGGGCGAAATGAAGCACGAACTTGAGCAGTTATATACATCAAATCACAGGCTTCTGAGGCGTTATTTTCTGCCGGACGATTTTCTTAGATACAAAATTACTACTGGTGCAAGGCTAATCTGTCAGTCCTGTTGACTGTAATGCAGGTATCACATATAGGAAAGATAGGGGCTATTAGCTGTTGGGTGTTTTGGTTTAGCCCGGGAAGAAATGAGCCGATTGTGAAATAGTTCCTTTGAGAGTTTCAACATCAACATTTGCCTTCTTCCCAAAGTTGGCAGAGAGTCAATCCGCTGGGTAATGATCAACTACAGTTAAGACATGATTATACGGTGAAAGCAAACAAATAATTTGCTTCAACCTTTGAAATGTGCAAAACGCGTTTTCCGTAAATTTGGGCGGATTGTAGGACTATTTATTGTTCATGCATTACTTGTGAATGTGTGATTTAAAGAGGAAAAGAGGCGAGGAAACGTTAAATCTGAAACCTAGCTTGCATGCACGCGTTAAATCAAATTAGTAGCAGAGCTAGTTTTGGTTTAGACAAAAACGGTTTACTTCAGGATGAGAAGTGGGTATTACAATACTGAATAGCCCTCTCCTCCTTTCCTACAGCACGCAAAGATGAGGATATGCGACTGAAATTCTGTTCACATGGTTAGATAAAAATAGCTTCACGTGCTGGTATCGTCTTGCAAATTTGTCTATCTGGGATTTCACCAGGTAGTGCTTGAAATCGACTCCTTAGAAGTCATTAATCTTCTTTCTGCTCCACCCAGTGTACTAACAGATATTTCCTTTTTGGTGACAGGTATCCAGCAGCTGTTGCAGCGGGAGTGGTCGTGTCAATTCTAACATGTTTTCCAGAAAGGGAATCAATGTGTCGACAGTCTAGCTCGTCTAGCGGGCCGCTTACGCCCTGACTTGCTTCTCCTTTACGCGCCCCCTTTGGGCCTCCAGGAGCTCCTTCATTAGGATGCGCTTGGTGCAGTGTACCCTAAAGCTTTAATGTAATTTTCTGTTTTTTCTTTTTCCTCTTGTATCCAAAAAAAAAAAAAAAGGTTTCAGACTTATTACGATCGTATTATTAGACTTCATAGAGGATATGGAGGTATAGCATTTACTAGCAAAGTTTGTTTGAACTTTGACTTTAATGAAAGTGATAACAATAACAAAAGGTTCGTTTTAACAAATATAGAACGGATGCGGCCATTAGAATAATTAGTAAATGATATAAAAGATCAATCCTCAGTGCGAAAGCGCCCACTTTGTCATATTCCAATCAGCTAAATCTGTCTTTTTACTCCTTAATTTCTTGTTTTCATACCAAACAAATCATTTTCTTTTCTTAGTAACTTTGCCTAAGGTTGTGGTAAGCGAGATTTGGACCTCTGGAGTTAATAAATCAAGTGTCTTTGCAATTGATACTCATGTTTGCATTCCTAAACAAGCAAAAACAAATCGTTCCCTTTGATTGTCTCCAACTGTTGGAGAAGAGACCTTTCAAGTCTTTGCTCCTTTTCGCCCTTGTTTACGGGAGCATGACGATGGAATCGATGAAACTCGCTCCTTTGGCGTAGATGGTCTCTGAAGTCAAACCTTATCTTCATTTCTCCATTAATATTATTCGTTATCCTAAAAGCTCGGAAGCCCAACTGTACATTTAGAGCACAACTCTTTGCTTATGGTGGGGTCGTCCGCCGTTTAGGACCTCAGGCGTTTACCAAAAAAATTCCTTGGGAGTCTTTACCGGTCTCACACTCGCATGATCTTAGGGCTTTCGTCGTATCGAATTGGAGATTGATTTCAAGGCCGTGTACGATACCCTCTCTTCCTCTAACCGCCACTCTAGGTCCCCCCACTCCATTGTTCGGAGCATTCATCTGTTCGGAGCATTCATCTGCTGCTTTCTTGAAACTGGACTGTTATTCATCGATTTGTTTATCGAGAGAGCAACCGCTGTGTCAACTGACTTGCGCATTACGCTGAACATTTGGTAGACGGAGTGACTTTTCTAACTATTACACCCATTGAGTGCCACCGGATCCTACTTGAGGATCAAGCGGGAATTTGTCTTCTCGATTTATTCTGTAGTTTGTACTAGTTTCCCTCATCTAAGCTCTGAATGTGCTTGTATGAAGCCTAGGATAGGAAGTGAAAGTTTTGGTGCCAGAGGAAGCTATCTCTTGACAGTTGACACCGAAACTCTAACGAGCTTACTGGATAGGCTGTGACGGTGTCAAGCCTCGACTGATGGGACATTATAATTGGTTGCTTTGGCGTCTATTGAATAGTCAAGAGCATACTATTTATGAGCACCATCCTTTCGTCATTAAATTCCAAGCTTGAAGCATTGGAAGAAATGTCAAACAGCACTAACTAGACATAAGCCGTGAGAGACTTAAAACAGACCCTTTGCAGCTTTGTGGTTGACTTTAGCTGTCACATGCTCGTGACTCCGACTAGAGCTAAATGCTCGACTTGTTCACATGGAAATTGAGTGAACTCGCAGTACCTGGCTTGTATTTTATTAGAGTTGCATTGTTTACGTCAACTTCATTACTGTTCTTGAAAGTAAAATGCTAATCAGATTCACGTACTGATCTATTCACCCCACATGTCGCCTTTTAGACAGTAGATGACATTAAATAAAGGATTTCTCTTGTTGTTAGCCACATAATTTTTTTCCAAAAGTAATTATGAAGGGTTGTTCCCACCTCTTTATCATCCTTCGAGAGTAACTTTCATGTCACTAAAACTGAGAATCGGGCCACAAAAGTACCTTACTATATTATGCGCGGAAGGTGTTGCATTTCAGTAATAATAGATTCTATCATTCCAGAGAATTGCACTTCAGTGGTATCTTTTGCAGAGTTTCAAATAAGAACCGTTACTTGTCTCGCAACAGTTAAGACCTTCCAAGAAGCCTGTGATTTAGTTTTATTTAAGGATTCTTTTGTTATAATATTACTGATACTCGACCAAAGGACGTGTCCGAATATTCAAAGACAGTGGTGTTCGTAAGAACACAGACAAGAAATTACAAGAAGACAAATACAGAAAGGAAAAGAACACAACAGATAACAACCTCAGGCATGCGTACAACGTTTTGAAACCTACGACATATAAGCCTATCGCAGTGTTCCCCTATACTCGCGTACACAATAAATGCCCTACTCCTAGTACGAAACGCAGCGTCACACTCTACTTCTCCAAACTGTGTCGTTCCTCGCCTAATTGTCCTCATCGTCCAAATTGGTTGCAACAATTCCCTTCCCCTTAGCAACCTTGTCGATCAAATCAACCTCAAGGAAACGCCTCTGTAAATCAAACACGTATTCCCATGTAGTGCATCCATTCACCTCGTCCAACCATTGTATCAGCCATTGCGTTGCTGCCCTGTTGTTCCTCTTAACCATGCGCCGATCCAGAATCGCCACAGGCACCCGCTCCACTGGTGTTAAGAACTCCGGCAAGGTAGTGGTAGTGCGTGCCTGGTCTTCGTTCGCCTTCTTCAATTGAGACACGTGAAAAACTAGGTGTATCGAGGTTGAGGTCAGAAGCTCCAATTTATACGCCACCTGCCCAATCCTCTAAATTACCTTATAGGGACCGTAATAAAGAGGAGCTAGTTTGTGATTACTCCGGCGCTGAAGTGAGAATTGTTTATAGGGTTGCAATTTAAGCGAAACCCTATCTCCTTCTTGGAACTCTCTATCTGTGGGCTTCACATCCGCGTATTGCTTCATCCGGTTTTGAGCCCTTTGCAAGTGGAATTTGGTAATATTAAGCATGGTCTCCCGACTCTGCAACACGCGGTCGACCTCCAAAAGTTGGAAGTCCCCTGCAATACATGGCGTATACACTGGGGCTGGGTATCCATATAACACCTCGAACGATGTAGTGCCAATCGACGTTTGAAAAGTGGTATTGTACCACCACTCTGCCAAGGCTAACCATTCTCCCCATTTCTGAGGAGTCTCACCGCAAAAGCACCGTAAATAAGTTTCCAAAATCTTATTCACAGCTTCAGTCTGACCATCCGACTGAGGATGATATGCAGTCGAGAACTTCAGATAAACACCTTGGAGCCGTAACAATTCATGCCAAAACTTACTTAAAAACACAGAATCCCTGTCACTAATAATTGATTCGGGCATCCCATGCAACTTAAAGACATTATTAATAAACAATTCAGCAATATCATGAGTAGAATAAGGGTGTTGTATCTCCATAAAATGGCTATACTTCGTAAACCTGTCTACAACCACCAAAATTACCGACTTCCTCCGAGAAAGTGGCAAACCTTCGATGAAATCCATACTTACTGCCTTCCAACTTCCCTCCGGTATATGAATTGGCTGAAGCAACCCAGGATATGCCGAAGTGTCATATTTGTTACGTTGGCAAGTCATACAGTTCTACACATAAACACGTACTTCCTGAGCCATCCCCTTCTAATAGAACATGGCCTGTAATTTTTTTATGGTTGCCACCGCTTCGGCATGACCTCCCATGGCGTCATCGTGGCTGATACGAATAATTGATTGGCGCAAAGTGGGATCAGCGCCAATAACCAACCGCCCTTTCCATCGCAATAATCCGTTCTTCCATTCATAAACGTTAGACCGTGCGACGCCTGCCTTCAGTTGTTTAATCAGCTCCCGAAGAGTGTTATCTTCTTGCCAATAGTGTTTAATATCTTCTAACAATTCACTTCGAATCTGGGATACAGTCATCATCAACATTTCTATACTTGTAACTCTAGAAAGCGCATCTGCCGCCGCATTCTCTTTACCACTATGATAGTGTACCTCGAAATTATACCCCAGCAACTTTGGCAACCATGATTGTTGAAATGGCGTCGACAATCGTTGTTCCAATAGATTCTTCAAACTACGGTGATCTGTGCAAAAAACAAAAGGTT
>JANTPM010000003.1:33520980-33537495 GCA_025434745.1 Erythroxylum divaricatum
CTTATAATGAAATTGATGTTTATAAATTGCTCTATGTAAGTGTGAATGTTTATTAGTTAATAACATTATTTTTTAGTCAGGGGTAAATATATCATATGAAATAATTGAATTCAATTATAATATTATTAGATTTGTTCCAAACAGTGTAACTAATTCAATTTTAATATTACTAGATTTATTCCAAACAGTGTAAATTGAATTCAATTTAATCTCGTTAATTTAACTGAATTCAATTCGTTAATGAATTCAATTCGCATATTTCCAAACATGCTATTAATCTCAACAAGTTTTTATTTTTAATTTTTATATTACAAATATAAGTTGAACATATCTAAAGGCAAACTATAAAAGAAAAAAATAATTCCGTAGTCGATTTAATTATTGATTAAACTTAGATGAAATCCCTCGGTGAAAACTGACATGAAGTGCAAATGAGGAGGCCATAAAAGGAAAGAGCGAGAGCTAAGCTTCAGCAATGGAGGACTCAGAGGGAGTTCTCAGCTTCGATTTCGAGGGCGGCCTCGACGCCGCCCCCACCTTACCCACCGCCGCCTCCATGCCCTCTATTCCTTCCGATAACCCCTCTGCCGCTGTCCCCGTCAGCTCTTCCGGTCCAGTCACTGGGGCTCCCGACCCTGTGGGTTCTAATCATCCGTCGCGGCGGAGCTTCCGGCAGACGGTGTGTCGACACTGGCTGCGCAGCTTGTGCATGAAGGGAGACGCGTGTGGGTTTCTCCACCAATACGATAAGTCGCGTATGCCGGTTTGCCGCTTTTTTCGTCTCTACGGAGAGTGTCGGGAACAGGACTGTGTGTACAAGCACACTAACGAGGATATCAAAGAGTGTAATATGTATGTCTCCAATTTCATTTCTTTAAAAATCTGTACTTTATTGTTTTTGACTTGATTTTTAGTTATGGTTAATGTGGATATTGCATTCTGATTGGGTAGTGAATGACGTTTAGCATGACCTATTGAATTATATGTTTATTCTTTGTTTTGGGGTTGGGGACTCAATTTAGTACTAGTGATAAAGGTTGGTTGGCAGTTTAGTAGTAGTGGTAAAGGTTGGTTGTTTTCAGTTGTGTGATCTGTTTCTCATGGTGATAGTGTTAAATTTATCAAGAACTAATTTTGGTGAAATTCTTTGTTGGTGATTTACTGTTACGTTATTTTTGAACAATTTGTGGATAAGTGCCCCAAATAAGTTGGGGTGCTAAAGATTAACTTAGTTGCTTGCTTAGGTCTTTGATGAAAAATTTCTAATATTTTTCTCATATCTTTTGTCCCAAGAATTGCCGTTGTACAAACACTTGAGTGGTTAATGCAATTACGAATGTCTCGTACTACTTAGGTTAAAAGCCTAAACTTGATCTCTGTTGGATGTTGGCGTTTTATATTGAGTATTTCTGCGTAAGCAGCACTAGAACGGAGACAAGAGTGACTGACTCATAGTCAATGTAATATTGCCATTGCAGGTACAAATTGGGGTTTTGTCCAAATGGTCCTGACTGTCGTTACAGGCATGTAAAGCTACCTGGTCCTCCACCTCCTGTTGAAGAAGTACTTCAAAAAATTCAGCAATTGAGCTCTTACAACTCAAACAAATATTTCCAGCAAAAGAATACTGGTTTCACTCAACAAACAGAAAAATCTCAGTTTACACAAGGTCCCACAGGTGTTGGTCAAGGTGCAGTTGGAAAACCTTCCATCACAGAGTCTGCCAATGTTCCACAACAGCAACCTGCAGTGCCGTTGCAACAACAGCAGCAAGGACAGCAGTCTCAGCAACAGGTTGGTCAGACTCAGATGCAAAATTTTCCAAATGGGCTGCCTAATCAGGCAAACAGAACTGCAACACCTTTGCCCCAAGGAATTTCTAGGTGTGTTCAGAGTCCTAAGGTCTTTAATTGAGTTGTGTAAATCAGTTCATGTATTTTGTTTCAATATTGTTATCAAAAGCTATAGGGATGATAAGTAACGGTTCCGGAGAAGACTTTTTGTATTTACAATTTACTACTATTATATAATAAATTGATTAGTTCTTCCATTGTGAGAGGGAAAAGAAGTTTATTCTTTATTCGTTCTTTTTTCTTAGCTTTGAATTGTGTCATGTTTTCTTCAAGAGGGAAGTAGGAATGAAGCAGGCAGGAAGCTACCGCTTCTAGAATAGAGTGCAAGCTTAAATTTGCCCTAATGCTAGCACATTTGAGGTGGTAAATGTCCAAATAAAATGTCTTCAAATCAACCTCAAAGGTGTCAGTGATCTGTTGTTGGTTTCAAAACAGGGTGGCATGCACAGGGTGGTGGCATTCTTCCTGGTGTTACTTGTTCTCCAGGAGCAATGCATCATCAATCAAGGTTCTTGGTGATCAACTGATACCAGAATTTTTGTCTAGTTTTTTCCTGTTCGATTCTCTTGCTTATACTGCCTGTAGTTAAGGTCTTCAAAACTTTTTTCAAAAATCATGTCAACATCAAGATTTCGTCTTTTTTCTTTGTTGTCTAAATAATTTCTTATAAGCTGATTTGTTGAAAGTGTTGCTCATTATGCATTTGGGTCATTTCCTTATGCTTTCTTCACTTATGGGAAACTTGAGTTGGTTTCAATATGAGTTCAAAAGTCATTCTCATTTAATGAAGACAATTTTGTTTTAAATCAGAGAACAATATTAGGTGAATTAACCACATATTAACAAGTCTGTTGACTCAAAAGTTGAGACTGTATTGCAAATGTTTGGACGGGCTCAAGCATTTAAGACTAGGCTTTATTGATGCCATTATTTTGACTTTATTTCTTTCTTGATTGATTCACATATGCACGTGGAGACGTATGTGTTACGTATAGGTTGATAGTAGTCTTTCTTGATGGTTTTCATGGTATCTGGTTGAATTTTATGTAAATAGTCAACATATTACTTGTCAATTAAAACCCCTCTATTGACTTAAACTTGGAATTTGTAATGCTTTATTTTGCTACTAACCTATTTGTGCAAGTGAATATGTCAACCGAAATTTGGAGATAAGTCTGGACTAATTGTTGTGTGCACATTGTTTAGAAGATGACACTTTGATGATGCCATGATTATAGAGTTTAAATAAGAACAATGTCACAATTTTACTATATTACGTGTACCTCTCTACTCTTCAGAAATGTAAGATTTGTGAAGCTCTATTAGTGCAGTTTACTTGACTTCATTGTAAATTGATCTGGGATCATTAGGTCCTGAGGCCATGTAAGCTCAGATGCTTTGGTTGCCATGTGACGCTCCTACGGATCCTAGCTTCTTTTTCTTTGATGACTATTAATACTGGGATCAGTATATTTTGACTTCTAATTCTACTTTAATGTGCTTAGTATATTCTTGCCTCTGTTAATCCTCTACTCTACTTTTCTACTTTCACCCCAAATTAAGCATCTTGATTGTTTTTAATTTGTTCTCTCGATGATGATCAGACTCACTAAATTTATTTCACTCTTGTATATGTTATCATTAGGTACTTTATTGTTAAAAGTTCCAACCGTGAAAATCTGGAATTATCTGTACAACAAGGAGTATGGGCAACCCAGAGAAGCAATGAAGCTAAACTCAATGAAGCCTTTGACTCTGCTGAAAATGTGATCTTAATATTCTCAGTCAACCGAACTCGACATTTCCAGGTTAGTTTGGGATACTACAGCTTTAAGTTGATGAGCAAAATCATTGTTCATCTTTAGTTTTTCACAATGAAAATTAGTTTGGGTGTCTAATGGCTTTCTTGTGCATACTTTTTCTCTAAAGTTAATATAATTTCATGTTACATCCATTCTCCTTTTTGAGATGCTAAACTTTAAATCACCAATTCTTGATAGGGATGTGCAAAAATGACATCCAAAATTGGGGCGCCTGTTGGTGGGGGAAACTGGAAATATGCTCACGGAACTGCACACTATGGACGAAATTTCTCAGTCAAATGGTTGAAGGTACATTCACACATTATTTTGGCAACTTTACTTTTCTTTAGTTTTTATGTGCATGTTGGAAACCAAAGTATGTGGATAAATGACTGATTATCCTCTCTCTCTCTCTCTCTCATTCTCTCTTTCTCTCTCTCTTATGATCGTCTTTTATTTTGAAGTTTCCAACTTTTACTTAGAAACTTTAATATGTTTCTGCCATATCTATGGTTTTCTTTTGAAGGACTCAAATGTATATTATTAAAATGATGTCCTTAGATCCATAGGCTAGAGGACAACCTTGACTTTAACAATGTATATGAGTTGAAAGATGAGTGTGGTTTTGGAAAGAAAAATGATTGAATAGTTTCCTTTATTTGTGTTGTAAAAACAATGTATCTGGAAGTTTAGGTACATCTATTATGTTTCATCTCATTGTACATCTGTTATAGCTTGATTTGGTAATGTTGATGTATACCATGTGATATCACATTTTCAACTTTATCTTGTAATGTATGCCGATTTTTCACTGCATATCCAAAGTGATGGATTTGCACTTGATGCTACTTGTATGCCAGTGGGGGCATTTTAGTTCTTGTGAAATAAAATGCGGATAGTTCTAAGCTTGATTTACAATTGTCTAAGGGTTTTTATACATGCTAGGGGTAGCTAATTGCAGTTTTTTTGACAGTTATGTGAACTATCCTTTCACAAAACGCGCCACTTGAGGAACCCATATAATGAGAACTTACCAGTGAAGGTACATTCCCCCGCTGCTCTCCTCCCCCTTCTTTTTTGTTTCTCTTTGCACTTTTCTTCATGTTGCGTCATACGTTTGTCACCTTCATGCCAAAGGATATGGAAGTTTCTGCTCATTATTAGTATTACCATAGACGGAGCTACGTGGGGGCCCATGGTGGGCCCCCCAACATTTAAAAAAATTAAATATTTTTACTTTAATATTAAGGACGGAATTATTTGGAGTCCATTAGTACATTGGGCCTCCAAGATTTTAAAAAATTAAATATTTGGGCCCTCCTATCTTAAACTTCTAACTCCGTCGGCATTAGGTAGAGCAAATACCATACTTTATAATTTCCAAGTATGCATTACACTAGTAGGCATCTGCCTTTCTGATTATTAATTTTATATAGAGGGTCTTTTGTGGGATTCCTTAAAAATTCACCATTTATATTTTGAAGAATCATCTAACTTTTGATGTCTTATTTTTCATACTCCTTTTTCATGATTAGTTCAAAAAAGAAAAGGGTTTTTTGGTTAATTGATGATCTGCCATTGTTGTACTAGTTCTAAGGTGGTATGAATGATAGATTTCTCTTGTCAAATCTCTTGTCAAACTCCTAAATTTGCTTCTTTGAGATGACGTAAATATGAAATGATAACTATTTGATTTACATAATTTACAGCTGCTTTTCCCAGTCCAATGGAATATGATAAGGTTTAAAATCTAATTTGCTTGATTATTAGTTTAGAAAAAGAAAACATCATATTTTCTTTTACGATGAAATTGATTTTTCTAACCCTGTTTCTTTTGTATGGGTCTGTGAGGTAGTACCTGTTTTTATATGCAAGAATTGTTTTCCTAGTTGCTGTATTCACTTATATGATTCTATGCGTGGCTACAAGCTTTGGTCAGTTGCACTTAATTATTGATGCTTTGTATAATTGCAGATCAGTAGAGACTGTCAAGAGCTGGAGCCTTCTATTGGGGAACAGTTGGCTTCTTTACTTTATCTCGAGCCAGATAGTGAGCTCATGGTACATGCATTGTTTTGGTGGTTTTATGGCCATTTTTTGGGTAACAGAAAATGAATTTGTGGCCAAGTAGAATAGACTTGTGAGTGAAATTTTGCTTTGAGAATGGCAAGTATAGAATGCAGATGAAAAAAGGGGTCAGTTTCTGTAGTAATAGGTTATCATGATACTGGCTGTGTCTCAAGTATTCAATAAATTCATTTGACTTGGCCTATATCTGGATATAAGTTAAACAATTGTTACATGTGTCAATTGGAATTAGAGTAGGATGCTTGAGTATGATTGCGTTGGGCATTTGTTGGATGAATTTAACGTGTTAAATATTCTTTTGGGGGCATTTATTGGACTAGTTCCCTGAATATGTTTTTATCTCTTGTTGAGATCTAGTGAAAAAGTGTTAAGCTTACATCATGCTCTGCATACTTTTGGTTCCCATTTTCCTCTTCACTTCCGACGTTAGACAGCTGTGTGTCATAAAACACCTCTCTTTGTTTCAATGATTGCCAGAACCAAAGCATTGTAACTGTTCTTTTTCTTACTGGATAGGCGATATCAGTAGCAGCAGAGGCAAAACGAGAGGAAGAAAAGGCAAAGGGGCTCAATCCTGACAATACTGGCGAGAACCCAGATATTGTCCTGTTTGAAGACAATGAAGAAGAGGAGGAGGAGGAAAGTGAAGATGAGGAAGAAAGCTTTGGTCAGGCTGGTGCGCCAACACAAGGGAGGGGAAGAGGAAGAGGAATTATGTGGCCCCCTCACATGCCTTTGGCCCGTGGAGCTAGACCTATTCCTGGAATGCGAGGTTTTCCTCCAATGATGATGGGTGCTGATGGATTTTCATATGGACCTGTAGGCCCTGATGGTTTTGGAATGCCAGATCTTTTCGGTGTGGGACCCCGAGGATTTGGCCCATATGGTCCAAGATTTTCAGGTGATTTTGCAGGTCCTATGTCTGGCATGATGTTTCCCGGGCGACCTGCACAACCTGGGCCTCAGTTCCCAGCTGGTGGGTTTGGGATGATGATGGGTCCTGGTCGTGGTCCATTTATGGGGGGGATGGGCCCAACGGCAAACCCACTTCGTGGAACACGGCCTGGTGGTATGCCATTGCCACCGCCTCCTGCATTATCTTCTCAAAATAGCAGCAGGACTGTTAAGAGAGATTCAAGACCAACAGCAAATGACCAAAATGATGGATATAGTGCTGGGTTAGGCCAGGGCAGGGGTCAAGTTGGGGCCATGGATGATGATGCACATTATCAGCAAGGAGTGAAGGCATCTAATGAGGATCAATTTGGCTCAGGAAGCAGCTTCAGGAATGATGAGAGTGAGAGTGAGGATGAGGCGCCAAGGCGTTCAAGGCACGGGGAGGGTAAGAAGAAATGATGAGATGCAGAAGGAGATGCTGCTTTAGACTCTGATCAGTAGCCAATGTCTGTGTATGAGCTTAGAGTGAAGAGAAACTACTAATCAGCCAAGACAAATTATTGATGCATTATTCCTCGAGTTTTTCTTGTCAGCTTATGCCACACGGGAAATCTATGTCGAGAATTGACAATTCCTTTCTGCTTTAGGGAAAAGAAAGCAAGTTGCTAAGGAAACACAGGATGTGTATCTTTTCAGCAAATGTGTCAAAAAATGCATGAAAAGTTGATCATACAATTCTAAATGGTGTTACAAACTGACTTTTGCTCATCATTTCAGGGCGTCTATTTTAACGCTTCTGCTGATCTAAACTCATGTATGAACTAGATTTTTCAGCTTATAAATTCTCTCTTTGAAATGCTTTCAATAAAGCGCAGCAACATTCATAATTCAGACATGAAAATCTTTTGTTTCCAGTAATTTCATCAATTATGAAGATTAAAGTTTTCAGGTTAATTTGTAGCAAACCCACCTTTCTCCTCACCCTCTACTTTCATTAGGGTGTTGCTGTTCCTATTCAGATCGGAGTCTTTCAGCAAGTCATGCCATCTCTTCACTTCTGTTGTGGTTTATTAAAATAATCATTTGAGATCATTTAACCAAAAACACAATGAAATATGAAGCAGTCATTTTTTATGTTTATTTCAATTAAGTTGCTCGTATATTAATATTCCAAAAAGTGTTTAGTTTGGAATAGGTAAATAATGGAATAGTTATTCTTAAGAATAGAATAGATAAGAAATAGAATGAAATAAATATTATTTAATTTGGTTTATTCTTGAAAAATTATAATGATGATATATGCTGATGTTTGATTTGAAATATAAATTTGAGATGATAAAGGAATAAATAACAATAAGATCAAAATTTTCATTATAACTCCACTATTATTATTAGTTTTTTTAATATTAATTTTCTTCTTATTATTATTAGTTTTTATTGTTATTAATTTTCTTGATTATTATTATTAATTTTCATGTTATTATTATTAATTTTTATTATTATAACAATAACAATAATAATAATAATAATAATAATGAAAATAAATAGAAAGATTGTCTTTACCTATTCTGCATTTTTACGAAATAGGTAAAGACAGGAGGAGGTATCTTCGGTTATTCTTAAAAGTGTAGGAATAACTAAACTTAGAATTAGTCATTCTATATGATATTTTTTTTAACTAAACAAAGAAAAAACTAATCATTAGGAATCCATTATTCCAATCAACCAAACATGCCACAAGTAGTTTACAAAGCGACAGCGTGTAGTTAGTGTACCCGCAACAACTGGGTCGGTTAACAGGTCCAATCCCATAACCCGTTTACCACCCATTGCTTCTTCTTTAACCGAAAAACCTCAACCCTTAAACCCTAGCAAGTAAGAGCCTCTATCAGACTTACTTTCCTCTTTCTCGTCATCGTCTCTCTCAGTTAGAGGTTGTAACCTTTAAGCTATTGCTGAAGTTCTACAATTTTTATCGGAGAATTCAATTTCTCCACCTGGAAAAGCCCATTGCATTGATATATAAGAACCGACATAAGTTTTTTCTCTTCTTAGCTCAATTTTCTTCCAAAAAATTGAATCTTTGAGCCAATGAAGGGTAGAATTCCAAAGAAAAATGGAGGGTCAGTTGTCAAAGGGAATAAGAAAAGGGGGACCAACAAATCCTCTATTGAGAATGACCCATTTTTCGGGTCTGATTCCAAGAAACGCAGAAAGTTGGGTTACAAAGACGAAGATATAGATTCTGGGGAATCTGAGGAAGAGAATGGGTTGGACTTGAGTGCGGTAGGGAACGGTGATGAGGAGGAAGACAAGGAAGAGTTATTGGATGAGACAGCAGGCGAGAAGAGGCAAAGAGTTGCCAAAACTTACTTAGAGAAGCTTCGAGCTATTACGAGGAAGCAGGAGGAGGAAGAAGATGAAGAGGGTGATGATAGAGGGTACGAGAGGGAAGGAGAGAGGGATTCGCTTGTTGCCCAGAAGTTGTTGAAGCAACAGCTTGAGGAGAGTGGCAGATTGAGGAGAGCCATTGCTTCCAGGTGATTCGAAAACCCGTGAGCTGCATTTTGGTAATGGGTTGAATTTTGTGGGTACACTCAATTTGGATCTGCTTTTGAATAACCTTACCTCAGCTCCTAACTTGTGCAATTTATTTTCGCTACAGTGTTCATGTCACTGAAAAGTCATTATTTTTGGGGCTTTAGGTATACTGGATTCTATGCTAGTTTATTTCACATATGAAAAGCCTGCACGGTATTTGTTGGCTTTGCTATACAAATTGATGAGTTTTATACAATTTTTTTTCTTTCAACTTTGTGACTTTTGATAGTGCTAATTGATGGTCGAGATTTTCCAAAGAAAACTTGCTAGGTGTTATTAGGATATATCTAAAGGTCTGACCAAATTCCTGGTATTAGTGTCCGAGATTCTTGCATAGTTGATTTTATCTCATATGAAATGGAGCTACTTTAAGGCAAGCCTGATTATATATGGTTAGCTGATTACAATTACATTTATGCACTATTCAGCGCCATAGAATGTCTATATTTTGGTTTAGAGTACTTAGTTTCACTTTTTGCGATAGGATTCAGAAGCCTGAAGATGTTGATAGATTTGAGATCCTACTGAAGCACCGGCAGTCTGTCACTGCCATTTGTCTGTCTGATGATGACTCAAGGGGTTTTTCTGCTTCAAAGGATGGAACCATTCTACACTGGGATGTCGAGAGTGGGAAACGTGAGAAATACCAATGGCCTACTGATGAATTGCTTAAAACCCATGGAGCTAAAAATCCAGAAGGCCGAGCTACAAAGCATAGCAGAAACGTTTTGACATTGGCTGTTAGTACTGATGGTCGATATTTGGCTAGTGGAGGATTGGATAGGCATGTTCATTTGTGGGACACTCGTACACGAGAACATATTCAGGTAGAATTGACTGGTTCCCTTTTATTCACAAAGTAGTTTAATAATGAGTGGGAACTATTTTGATTCTTCTTATATATTAAATTTTTGCAATATAAGCTGCCAGAGAAACTCTGTTTTATAATTTATAGTAGACATGAACTGGAACCAAATCTACTTGCTGCATGCTGCATGCTGCATGCGGATTGTCATTTACATTCGCTTTTAGCTCATAAAGGACGTATTTTGATGAAATATTGAAGAATTTTTAGTTCTTATGTGGTGTTCTTCCTACAGGCTTTTCCAGGTCATAGAGGACCTGTTTCATGTTTAAGCTTTAGGCAAGGGACTTCAGAACTTTTTTCTGGTTCATTTGACCGATCCATCAAGATATGGAATGTGGAAGATAGAGCTTACATAAACACACTGTTTGGTCACCAAAGTGAAGTATTAATGATTGACTGCTTACGGAAAGAACGGGTGTTGGCTGTTGGACGTGATCGGACTATGCAGTTATTTAAGGTGGTTACATCCTTTTATCTTGGGATCTATGCATCTTCCTAAGTGTGAAATGCAATGTCTCTTATTACAACAGCCTTTGATTATCAGTTATTCTAAAGCGCTTGGACCCTGTTTCATTTGCATCTAGTTTCATATATAGCTTTGTATCTCTCTTAGCATCCCATTTTACGTTCTTTTGGTAGGTCCCTGAGGAGTCCAGGCTGATATTCCGTTCTTCTACATCGTCTTTGGAATGTTGCCGCTTTATTGATAATGATGAATTCTTGTCTGGCTCTGATGATGGAAATATTGAGCTGTGGGGCATACAAAAGAAGAAGCCCATGTACATTGTTAAGAATGCTCATGCCTTGTTGGCTGACCTGAAGAATCCTGACCAAGAAGATAATGGAAGGATCTTGAATGGTCATTTAGGTAATTGAGCTTGGTGCCCTTTTTATATATTTTTTTAATGGAGCTAGACGGTTATTCATAGGGGCAGGTGCTATTAATATGTCATATTGACATTGCTTATACTGGTTATATTTCATAATTAAATTCCCTTTTTTTTTCCCTTAAGGTGGTAACTATTCATCAGTGTACTCCTGGGTGAGTTCAGTCACTGTATGCAGGGGCAGTGATCTTGCAGCATCTGGAGCTGGTAATGGCTTTGTGCGATTATGGACTGTTGAAAGTGCGAAAGGCATTCAACCATTATATGATCTTCCATTGGTGAGTATAATGCATGATAACATTTTTCTGTTAAGTTGTGATGATGTGCAGATGCTGTCTCCTAGCTATGTGTATTTGACTGATAATATTCTTAGACTTCATTCTATGGCTTTTAGTCTTCTGGGAAAACTTGGATGAGTTTGCAACAAAAAATGCTTATTTAACCTGTAGAGTAACTACAATCAGAGATATATATTATTGTGGTGGGAGGAACTCTATTATTGCTTTGAAGATTAAAGCAATTAACAGTTGGAAGTTTTGGATTATCATAGTCATTGCCAATACACTGTTCAAGTTCCACACTAACTTTCTCTCTTGTTATCAAGTTCCACAATAACTTTTCTCTCTTGTTAACTTAATTGAGTCATTTACCAACTGCTTCTGTACAATGCAGGTGGGGTTTGTAAATTCCTTGGAGTTCTCAAAATCTGGAAATTTTCTTGTTGCTGGAGTTGGGCAGGTTAAAATCGATTTCGTTTTTCGTTGTTTGGCTTCGCAATATTTTCTTTTTTCATATTTCTCCGTCCCTGTACCCATAGCATAAAATCCTATGGGTACTTCCACAGTAGGGGAGGTCTTTTATGTTTCTGCTCTATCTCAGTCTCACCATAACTTTTTCTTGAAAATCTTCTAATTCCATGCAACAGGAGCCTCGTCTTGGAAGATGGGGGCGGATTTCGTCTGCTCAAAATGGAGTTGCCCTTCAACGTTTGAAACACCAATAGGATGGAGAAAAAGTTTTTGACCCTCTTCAATTTTGACTGTTTCGAGAGAATTAAGTGGGAAGGATGTAGTGTAATTTGTTTAAGAAAACTATAATTAATTACCTGTAATTTTTTCCATAGTGAAAGATGAATTCTCCTGGTACCTACATATTCTTTTCCCCATAGGTTTTATCTTCAAATGGGATCATTGGCAAGCTCAATATTCTCATGACTATCAAGCTGAGAACGAGAAAACATTGATTGTAAAAGTTAAGGAAGTGATGAAAGGTTAAAGCTAAAGGATAAAACACTTCTTTATACCATCCTCGTAAGTACTATGCAAACGGTACAGAATAAATTGGAAGTACGCGGATAATCCTGTGCCAATTTCTTCTCCAAGTTTCTTCCAAGGCAACTCTGGAAACACTATAAGAGCGAACAATGAACCTAAATGCACCACCTGACTGGTTCCAAAAAGTGCTCATTTCTTACCTTTACACAAAAAGTGTTACTCCGATGCATTAACATTTGTTTTGAAGGATCTTCTATATGCATTAACATTTGTTTGATCAACGTTATGCTTTTTAGAACAATTTGTAGCAATATGACCTTTTTTACACACTCGAAACATTTTCTATACCTTATTTAGACTTGACAATCGGTCAGACTTAGCCCAAAGTCCTTAGAAAGGTCTGAGTTCAATTTGAAACTTGATCAGACTTAGCTCATACTACCTGATTAGATTTCAAATGGCCCAAAACCCTTTTGAAGCTTGAACTTATTATTTCTTACTCATCTTGGCCTAACTTAACCTATTGTTTTTTTCTCTATTTTTGACTATACTTTGACATCTTTCAAAAAATTGGGTAAAATTGTTTTGAATAACGTAACAATAATCAAGAAAAACAAGTTTTTATAAAATAAGATAAGATTTTAGTACAAAAATTAGGAATAGTGAAAGCTACTAAGAGAGCAGATATCAAGAAGGCAGCAAACATTAAGCAATTAAAAGACAAAACATTTAAACTAAGCATCAAGAATGATTCTTAACACTAAGAGATTGCTAAAGGCTAGCCCTATTCCTAACCATCTCATGGGACAATGTTAACTATTAATGAGCCAGATGAAGTACCCTACAAATTTATCATATTATTTGCATTATTAAGATACCATGAGCAATTTATACCTTTGTCATCTCTAAAATGGGCTAGCCCTTGCTGGGTGGTCTCCAATTAGTTACTAGGGCCTAGCTATAAACCACACATGTAATTAGTGCGCCATTATTTGTTCTTTGTATATAAATATATATTATTAATTTTGAATAGAAATTCTATTCCCTCCGTATGTATTTGGTAATTATTAAGCCAACGTTTGCATTCCATTTCAATTTGCATTCCTATCCTTGCCTCCTCCCGAAACTGTTCTTCTTCAACCTCCGAAAGTTCTTCCTCTTCTCCGAAAGTTCTTCATCTTCTCGACGTTCCAACACCAGATTCTAGGTAAGTTATTTGTATTGTTTCGATTGAGTGGGGTTTCGATTGAGTGGGTTTCATGTGGGTATTTCATCTGGGTATTTTGAGATACCCATTTCTCATCTGGTATTTCATCTGAGTTTGATCTGGGTATTTCCAATGGGTTTGGATTAAAGCATCGTGTGTTCATCGGAAACCTTCTATACCCATTTCTTTGTCCCATTTGCATTCACTCTTTACCCATTTCATCACCGTAAACGTCCCTAGCCGACTGATAACCAAGTCCCTCCTTTTCTTTAAGCAATACCTTATTATCTCACGAACAAGAGCCCCCACTCACGTCAACGCCCACCACCTCTCAAAATACCAGCAACTTTGTTTTTCTTCTTTATCCTCCCTCTGCTATTTCTGTAACCATAAACCACTAGTAAAGCTACACGTACACTTATGGCTTCTCGTTGTTCAGCTCTCCAACTCTAAATCACTGTTTGTTTAATTTGTTTGCAATTTATACTCTGTTTTTCTGGGTTTTTTGCGTCCAGCTCTCCAACTCTAAATCACTGTTTGTTTAATTTGTTTGCAATTTATACTCTGTTTTTCTGGGTTTTTTGCGTCTGGAATATTGATTTTTTGGGTTGTGATTGCAACAGGCTGAAGTATTAAATTCGGTTGCTCCCTTGGGTGGAAGCGTCCTAGGTGTTTCTTCTTTACGTTGTTTAGGTATGGATTGCCATTAGAATTGCTTCATTTTAAATTGTGACTCTTTATCCTTGTGATTGATGATTTTCATATACTTCGGATGCTTGAATTTGGTGATTATATGATTGTATGTATATATTTGTCTTCAATTTATCTGGGTTGCATCTGAGTCCTTTAGACATATCATATATTTGTTTTCACTTGTAACGGTACACTGGAGCAACAGAAGTGGTTTTATGGACATTTGAGGAGCTTTTTTTCTTTATTAAAAGGGTTTGACTTGTCATGTTTAACGCAGTTTCAAAGTGTATTGCTACTTTTGTTACATATCCAGCTATTAGGTATGAAGTGAATATAAGCATTATTTCCTAAGCAGCTCAATTATCACGTTAAAGTTGTTTAACTTTGCTTCTGCAACTCTTTGAATAGCGAAGTCATAGATTATGTTCCGATTAGATGACTGGCAAGATTTTCCATGTGTGAGTCACTGACACTATAAAGAAACCAAAATGTATTATATGCAGATGTAAAGTGATGCTTCTGGCTGCTGAATCAGATGATAATCAGGATGAGGAAGTTGAGCTGACAACCAAGAAGACAACATCAGGTGCAATGCATGCTATTTGGATAAGGGAAGGCTTGCTTGACTTCTTCAAAGGATTAAAGGCCCAGATCCTGAAGACTGTGCTAAGCTCTGCATTGCTTCTAATGATTAAGGAGAAGATCTCAAAGACAACAAGGGTTTTATTGATAGCTCTTAGAAGGTACCTCTTCATTACACGTGCCAAAATTAAGAGCCTTTAGTTACAGCTTAAATGCTTGATATCCTTGAAAATAGAGGGGGCTCAACTATTCTTTATCTAGTTGGAAACAAAATTCTTGCAGACGCAGTAATAATAATCTTACATAAGGAGGCTGTTCTGTATCTTGCATTGAGGATATTTTATAGCCAAAAGACATTTGGATTTATTTACCTTTTCTTTGGTCCAATTCAAGTTGTCTAAAAAAATGTCCGTACTATTTTTGAAATGAAATTTCAAGATAACCGTTCTTTTTCTCCACCTATGAGTTGAATTGTCTGAACTATGATAATGAATGCTCAAAGCAATTTTGGCTTTTCCAATTTTGTAGTAACCTTTAAAAAAATTATTAAGGAATTTAATAATAAAGATAAGAATAAAATTAATTGATAAAATTAATAATAATAAGAATAATAAAGTTAATAATAAAATAATAAAAATTATTTTTGTATAATAATAATAATAAGGAATTTAATAATAATAATAATAATAATAATAATAATAATAAGAAAATTAATTTTTTTATAATAATGATAATAAAAATAATAATAAGAAAATTTAGTTTTGTATAATAATAATAGTAATAATAATAATAATAAGAAAATTATTTTTGTATAATAATAATAATTAAAAAAATAGAAGAAGAAGAAAATTAATAATAATAAGGAATTTAATAATAAAAATAAGAATAAAATTAATTGATAAAATTAATAATAATAAGTAAAAAATTTATAATAATAAGAAGAATAATTATTAATAATAAAAATAATAAAAATAAAAATAAAAACGATAATATTAATAATAATATTTTAGTTTTTTTGTTACTTATTCCTTTGTCATTTCAAATTTATATTTTCAAACCAAACATTGACATAAAAATTGTTTATCTATTCTAATTTTTGAATCAAACAATGTAATACTCATTTTATCCTGTTCCTCATCTTTTATATTTCTAAGAATAACTATTCCATTCCTTGAACCAATCTCAATTGAAACAATCTAAGCTCAAACTGTCCAAACCTAAAGACTAAGCTAGCTTGTATCTTATTGTCGCCAAAGAGCGTCTAAAAACGAAAAAGAAATACACTAGTCTCTGCAGTGCAAAGAGCATATTTACTTTTTCCTTTAATATAATAATATATATTATTTATTTTTGTTTGTCAAAAAGAAGTGCTTAATATAGTTTTTTCACTTTGTTTATTTTGTATTCTCCTCTTTTATCCTCTTACAATCCTTAGGCTCTTATTGTTTCAAGGGTTATTAATGAAATGGAATGAAACGTAACACACTTCCATCATATGTTTGAAGGTTTTATAATGGAATGTAATGAAATGAGATGAAAGCGGAGAGTTTCATGTTACATTCCATTCTATCCTAAACAGTGAAAATAAGAAACCTCTGATTTGGGGGGTTTGGGATGGAACATAACCTAATAAATACATACTACCTAATATACCCTCAATAATTCTTCTTAATATCAACTCTGACAAAATCATAATATTAATATATCAAATAGAATATAGTAATATTTAATATAATAAATTTTATTAAATAATTAATAATAAT
>JANTPM010000003.1:33537595-33561328 GCA_025434745.1 Erythroxylum divaricatum
TGTCACCTTCATCAACACTCGATGTAGAGAAGTGAATGTAAGTGAAATTAACATATTTTAATAATTTCTTAACAATTATACCTTAATTACTAATGTAAAGATTGCTTCCTAATAGGACCAAATACAACAAAATATTCAGCGACAATCTCAGGAGGAACAACCTGTGGACGAGACTCAGACATATCTTGATGTCGTGGGTGGTAGGGACCGTCGTGGAAGAATATTTGGCCTGGGCTCATATGCAAACACCTATTATTCGCGCTCTTCCCTTTCCAGTACAGTAGCATCTACTCGGCCATCGCAAACTCATGATGTGTCCGAGCTCTTGGCCATAGTGGACACATTGAGGGAGCAGCTGGTTAATCAACGTGAGGAGCATATGGAGGAGATAGCTAAGATGAGAGACGAGATTAGTCGACAAATGAGAGAATAGCTGAGAGCAGAGATGACTCAGCAGTTGAGATAGGAGATGAGTCTGCAGATGAGAGAGGAGATGAATCTGCATATGAGAGAGGAGATCAGTCTGCAGATGAGAGAGGAGATGAGTCTGCAGATGAGTGAGAAGATGAGGATGGAGCTGGAGCATGTATCAAACATCAGAGAGTCGATGGAGCTGGCAGCTAAGAGGAGAGAGGAGATAGAGCGACTTGCTAAGATGAGAGCAGAGGTGGAGTAGATGACTAAGGAGAGACAGCACATGGAGCAGATGGCTCAGCTTAGGCAGGAGATGGAACTGTTAAAGAGGGCAGGAAATAATTCAGAGCATCCATGATCACCACGAAATTAGCTTATCATTATCATTTGTTAGCAATTAAGAAACATAAGATTCGTTCTTTCTTATTTTTAAAATATTAAATTAAATTCTTTATATTTTTTATTATTATTAATTTTCTCATTATTCAAACTATATATATACAAATTAATATATTATGAACAAATAATATAATGTAATACAAATAAATAGAGTATATATATAATATAACATTGTTATAACAACAAAACAACAACAAAAAATTTATTATCAGTTCTTACTGATGGAAACATTTCCGTCGGTAACGATAACGATATTTACCAACTGTTCAAAACACCGTCGACAAATTGGTTGAAGATACCTTTGCCTCACAGACGGAAAAAAAGATCGTCCAAAATTTCTGCGACAGAAACTCGCTTGCCCCTTCTGTCATTATATAAATACCGACAACAAATTTTTGTCGTTAATATCGTCGTTAAATATCGATGGAATATTTCGGTGGGTATTTTTTGCTACGGTAACTTCACCGACCGTTTTTATCGGACACCAAATTCCGTCGGTGATGAATTTCACCGACGGAAATTTGTCATTTACCGATAGTAATTTCCGTCAGTAATTTGGCAATTTTTTGTAGTGGTAGATTATCTCCTTGTGGATGACCCAATCCTTCTTTTTGTATCTCTCACTAACATCTAATGTGATTAATTCATTAGGATTTTGCAATGCCCATACTTGTCCAATAATTTGTATAACCAACACATTATTAGAGTTTTATTATTATACGTTTGTTAGAAATATATGATTTTCTTGACAGATGAATCCATTTTCTAATGGTTTTTATATGTTAATAATCTAAGTTATATCTCATATCCTTAAATGAATTTTGTATTAATTTGGATAATAATGAATCAATTATCTAAGTTAATACAAAGTAATACAACAATGACATAGGAATACATTCCTTGTCACGCCTTATTCATAAATGGAAGCAAAATACATGTTATATAAGTAATCCCATAAATAATGCCATATGTTACAAATATCTTCTTAAGCATTGAACTTATCCGCAAGTCGCGTCTACTCTTTTGCACAATAATCTTACTTAGGTTTGTTTAAGCAATATTCAACCCTCACATGTGATCGCCAACCAACATTTTTGTTTTTATACGCCTCAAGACCCTCCTACTATTTAACTATCACACTTGCAAGAAAACTACGGAAGGAGTAGAATATTTAAAGGTAACAATAAAGCAAGAAAGAGAAACAACAATAATACCAACCTTTATTACTTCCTTCAAAGTATATAAAGAAAGCTCTCTCAATCTCAGAGTGTCTCACTGTCTCTCTCTGTGTGAGGAGCAAGGCACAAAAGAGCTATATATAGGCATCAAGGCTTGAGGGCCAAGTTAGAATCTTAACAGAACTCTAATACCTAAGATTACATCTTAACCCATTAGATTACATCATTATCCTATAAGATAATATCCCCATCTAAATAGAACTATACCTAATAAGATTTATCTACATCCCAACTAACAAGATAAACCTAATAAGAAGTTATAAGGTTTGAAAAAATGCAGTTACTGTTGGAAAGTGTATTGTCCAGGAAGTATATTTGGAAGAGTTTTTCACTTCCTTAGCGCCTTCATTGATTCTTGCATCCTTCATGAAAGATGTAGATTGTCTTTTATTCTTTCCATTGATGTATAATATGCCATTTTTGGGATTAGGAGTAAAAAGTTATGAGGTTTAGAAAGATTCAGTTACTGTTTGAATGGTCATTTTATAGGTAGTAGCTTTGAAAGAGTTTTTACCTCCTTTAGAGATTAATTGATTTTTGCTTCTTTCATGAAAGTTGTAAATCGTCTTTTCATCTTTCCATTGATGCAAAATGTGACATTTATGGGCTTTTGTGTTAAAAGATATGATTTTTCGAATTTCTGTCATTGTGTGGAATAATTTTATTTTGGGCAGTAGCTTTGAAGTAGCTTTTGACTCCCTTAGAGGACAAATTAGTTTTTGAATCCTTCATAGAAGTTGTAGAGCTTCATTTTATCTTTTTATTGATACCAAATTTGTGAGTTTTGGAATTTGGTGTGGAGAGTTACGAATTTTCAAAAATTTCAGGTGTATTGTTTGGTTTTAAAAAAATATTTTGGAACTCGCAGGCGCCCTCGCGAGGGCGAGCGCATCGTCCTTGCGAGCGACTCGAGATCGTGAGCGCTCATGCGCGAGGCGATGCCGTTTCCAAGTTTCTGGTTTTATTTTTATTTTATGAGTTTTCTTTTTCCAAATTCAACCTCCTCCTATTATGTTGCTTGTAACTTTTTTGTTTGACCTCCGATTTAATTGATTCTCGAAGTATTGATTTTCTAAGAAAATTTTTTTCCCTCTCAAGCAAAATTTAGAATTTTCAGGATTGAGTTATTATTTTTAGATTAAATCGAAGGGAGACAATTGAATAGAGATATTGAATATGATTTCATTTTTGGGCGATTTCTCGATTTACAGAGATCCGATTGAGGTCATTTTTAGTTCTTATTATTGTAGAGACATGAAATTTTCATTTTATCTTAAGAATTAGATTTAATTTTGGGCCCTAAAAAGATCAATTTTTCAGGAGAAAAATTAAGATGACTCTTTCGAGATCTGTTCGGAAGTAATTGAAATGGGTTCGGGTTTAAAGTTTGACATGGTGGGGAATTCCTCCCTCGTGGGATGTGCGTCCAAATGTCACGTAGGATGTCGAACTCGTGACTCTCTAGGGTGGGGTTCCATCATTACTCCCCTGAATCTGACCGTTTATAACTACACTCAATGGCTCAACCATATTAACCTCATTCCCCTTCTCCTCCCTATTCATCCCCTAGTCTATAAGCCTTTCTTAATCCTTAGTACTTTTTGTTTCATTCACTAGGTCCGCATGCCAACCAAACTGGAATATACAACCAGTGGCTACCCACTTTTTATCTACCATACTTCTCTTCCAAGGATATGTTAAGGTAATGACATCTCTGACCATCTCCCCTGACTCTCCAAGTCGCATGATTTGCAAGGATTCAGGCAGAACTGCATCTTTTGGCACTTTAATACAAATCTTAGCGTAACCTATTTTATCTATTGCTGTCGTCTAAAAATCCATGCAGATGGGTTTGCCTAATACACTAGCCAAATAACTCAGCCCCTTCATCATCTAATACTCCATCAGAAGACCATGAAATTGGACCCATAATGGCATCACCTCTACTGAGTCCCTATCTAAACCCAACCCCAATTTCCATTGTCTTAAGAACAAGGGCTGGTCACCTATGTGCCACGGTCCTTGTTCTATTATCTCATAGATATTTGAATTATGAGAGAACTTAAACAGTATCTACCCATCCTCTATTAGCATAGCTTTTGCAACCGGAAAGAGTTGTTTAGATACTTCTCAAACAAGTTTTGTACCACATAAATTACCTATTTACTCGTTAAATTAAAAAATTATATTACTGTATTTAAGACATTTGGCTTAATTAAAGTATGTTTAATTCGCTGACAAGTAATGGCTCAAGAAGTGGATTACATGGTATTCTTTGCCATCTCACTCGATAAGTATCTCCCGAATTTCATGAAATACATCGGTCATTAAATGAGCAATCACGTAGTGTCGAAGTTGTTCAACAACAGACATGAAAAAACAAAGCGAAACGAAAATTTATTGTTAGTGTATATTGCTAGAGCTTTGTATAGGATAGCTTTCTTCTTGCCCTTTCAACACTCGTTGTAGAAATTCCTAGTTACTCCCTACGTTAGTGAAACTAACATTAAATTTACATTTCATTGAGGTGAAGCTTTACTAATAATTGGCCTGACAAATTCTGAGAGAAATCTTGCCATGCATGCTCTCTTGTCTAATGACTGATTGTTGATGTCTACTCGAAAAGCCTAACAGGTCCGTTTCTAGTTATGTTAAATGCTCTACATTAGGAGGTCAAGTTACTACAAGAAGTTGCATCAGAAGTAGTCATCAAATGCTCCTTTATCACTATCCCACTTCTCAGAACCTGCATAATGCAATCGACAAGACCGAAAATTAAAAAAGAAGCAATCAAAAAAAAGAAAGTCATCATCTATCGAAACAAATCCTCAAAAAAGTAGAAATATTACAATCTTGATTATTTGAGTGCGGGAACTACAATATCATGGACTCGTGAAAATTTCCTAGAAGTTTAAAATTTCAAGAACACATCTTCCTCAGTGAGACAGTTCCAATCAAGTAGCTAACAAGCTCACTTTAATGTGGTATGTTCCAGAGGAGTCATAATTGCAGATACAGTTCGAAGCCAGCTAACCTGAATTTTCTGTTGTTGAAATATCCTGAACCATATGTTGAAATGCATTAGAATTGCGAGAAGATGATTTGTTTGAGGCTGGAATTTTAGCTGGAGCTGGAAAAGTGAAATCAGAATCACTAGATGAGACATCCGAGTCATCAGAAGGAGGATCAATCCGCACCCTCGGAGCAATACATCTAGAAGAAGTTGAGCTTGATGACATATTCAGAATTGTCTTTAGCTCGGCAAATTGGTCTGACATGGAATACAACATCCTGAGACACACTAGACCAGGTATAGTATTAGTCATACATGAAGTACGCTTGACTATTGTGAACATGTTACTTCATGTATATATATATTCACAGAGGCAGTGTTGAAATCCATAATTTGCGTCCAGTTCTAAACTGGAGCATGATACAAGTGATTTCAAGTCTTTGGCACTGCTTCTACCTGTTCAAAGAGGCTTGAAGTTGATAAACTCTTCTTTCCGTTTCTTCTAATTTCTTTCGTCTTTTCTCGCTTAATTCCAGTGCTTCAGCATATCTTCTTTCAGCATTATCAGCTCTTTGCTTTTCTGTCCTTACTAGGGCCTGTGCAACTCATTTGTTAGCATTAGATAAATTAAAGAGGAGTTGAGAAAATTTATTAGCAAATTAATAGATGGACAAACATGAATGAATTATAAGCTATCAACAGAAAAGAATCGAGATTACTAGGCTCGTTTGAGGTATATACTCAATTAACACCAGATCAAATTACTATATAATTGCTAGCTTTCAACAGCTATCCCCTTGGCTCTTCTTTCATTTTAAACACCAATGTTTCTCAACTATATTTATCGTTTTGAATCATTCCGTTGGTTATTCTATCTTGACACCAAAAGACTAGCTTATTCTTGATAGGGAAGCAAGTCTCTTATAAAAGTTGTTTAGATCAACCACTTAACTGATGCCAATCGCAAATCTACGAGTGGTGGGATATCTGAATATAATAGTTAGTATCGCCATCACCTTTAATCTCTCGGCCTCTGCTCTGGGATTATGAAAACTTTCAGTGTCTTGGGGATAAGCAGGTGTTTCGGTGTTTAGAGAATGAGCTTCTAGTTCCGTGACGTGTGAAGCATTATGCGGTAAATCTTCCACTGAATGATGTGAAGCATTTATGTCCGTTTCCTTTGCTTCTTCCGGGACCATCTGATTTACATGGTTAGCAGAGCTCATTGTTAGATAGCATAAAGAATCAAAGTCAACTAAAGAAGGATTGCAGAATCCATTCAATACCAGATTCTTGATGATAAGAGAGAAATCAAAGGTGCACAGGTATGACACGACGAGGAAATTGCTAATTAGAACTTATTCCTTACCCTCGACTGATTTTCAGATTGAAACTGTCTTTTAAGTTCTTCATTTTTTTCTCGGAGCGAACTAGTGTTCTCTTCACCCTCCTGAGAAGGAAAATTGCGCGTTAGCGATGAAAAAGAGAATAGCATTCTCCAGGAGAATCTAGTGCATCTTCAGCAAGCACAGGAGACACATAAAAGATGTTACTTTCGGTGCTGCGCTTTATCTAGCAATAGCAATTCATTAGCAGCACCATGTGGTTAATTATTTCCATCTTCCCAAACTGGAAAAGGTATTAGATGGAAAAACAACACAATTAACTTAAATAAGTTTATCTAAGCAGCAAAACGAATGTGAGCTTGATGCAGATGACCAAAACCTATAAAAATTAGTACAGAAATCGTGATACAATCAAAGAAATTAAAGGACAAATCCTCAATCATGCTTATTTGTGCTTATATATGAAATAGGTGAGCGAGCCTATAAATAGAAGAAGCAAACTTATCCTCTCTAAACAAAAGTTTCCACGTTTAATTCTTCAACTGCTTCACATCTCTAACATGCTATTCTAAGGAGCATTCAAAGGGGAAAACCCACCTTACCTCGAAGGATATGCTTGAACTAGGGATTTGAATATCGTCATCAATGATTGAAACAAAATAAAGTTTGGCTGATGTCGTCATGAAATAATAATTAATAAGTTTTTCCTAGTCTAGCTATGAACGAAATAACAAGGTTTTCCTCTAAGCATAAAATATGGTTGAAAAAGTTGGCATATGCCGACACCTACAATCATAAGGCTTCTCTGCTCTTTCCCAGAAGATTTTCCTCTCCATCTTCTTTGTGACAAGGCTGATGCCTTTTTAAGCTGCTTGTAGTATGAAACAGCGCTATGACAGCGCCAGTAACTCTGCAAAGTTTATTGGGTAAGCAACCACAGGAATCATACAAAGGCAACAAGCAATTGGCTAGTTGACAACCTGAAGAACAATTGCAGCCTTGGTTTTCTCTCTCAATTTCAATTCTTTACGTGCAGCCATTGCTCGTAAGCCTGTCTGCAAAATGACCGAAGAGGACCTTATGCCGGTATACGTTCTTCTAGCAAATTGTCTACGCAAATTTTTCTGGATTTTAACAGCAGCAGCTTCCTGTTTCATGCGTTTGTATGATTTGCGAGCAAGTTTTCCTGCGAGAGGTAACGTACAGATAAATCTAGAACCAAAAACCATAACATGGGCAGCTGATTGAATCGTAGCAGTGCATGTAAGAGGTTCAAGACTTGAAAGAGTCCACAGAGAAAGATACAGTTAAATTCTTTAATTACCATGAGTCCAATGAAATCTTTCACATTTCATGAAAAAGATCTTCACATTTGCCTATGAACTCACCTCTCCAATGAGATTGTAATTTAATTGAAGATTTCCGCAACACGATATACTTTTTTCG
This sequence comes from Erythroxylum divaricatum, assembly GCA_025434745.1. Classification (NCBI taxonomy): domain Eukaryota; kingdom Viridiplantae; phylum Streptophyta; class Magnoliopsida; order Malpighiales; family Erythroxylaceae; genus Erythroxylum; species Erythroxylum divaricatum. The sequence goes on from JANTPM010000003.1 coordinate 33,545,452, forward strand.
AGTAGTATGAGTTCTAAGCCTCCTCTGGATGACTGCCGCTGAGTTGCGAAGCAGCCTTGCTTTCCGTGCGTCTAACTCAGCCAGCTGACCAGCTCTTAGGAAAACCTTTGTTTGACCCATCTGCCAAATTGTGTCCATTAAAACCTTAGTAAAAGCGCTTAAATAGTTTCGGAAAGTGTTTCTGTTAATACCTGATAGCCTGTAATCTCCAATTTCTCCAAAATCCATTTGCACGCAACTTTCTCTTCATAGCTGCATGCAAATTGCATGAATAAACTTACAAACTAGAACCAAACCTGATTCAATCCAAGCATAAAACTCCTTTCTCTTTATAGCACTTACTTCCCTTTCGATACCTCTGGTGCTAGAATAGTAAATCGGGTTAAAAATTCAGAAAAGCTTTTATGACCAGGGTATCCAGCGCATTTTATTCTGATTGCCTCCAAGACTCCCTAAAACAAATTTGGACGAAATCATTAGACATTTAACAAATAAACCAGACTGAAAAAGTGCCAAATTTACTCACACCAGATCTCAGTTGTTGAATGACATTGGTGTTCTCAAACAAAGAAGGTCTCAATGAACTATTTGGCTTCACACATCTAATGTAGTGGGGCACTGTAGAATGTAGAATCTCCATCAATTGTTGTAATTGAAGCTGCATAAATTTGACGAACACTTTTTGGTATGTCATCATTGCAGTACCAAGAATTATTGAAGAGACCTAAAGATAAAGAAAGGAAGTACTTTGAAACGCGATCCAATGGATGAGAACTTGGATGATTTGGACGTATCCTCAGAACATGGAGGGAAAAGGCCAGCTACAAAAGAACAATTCGAAGCACTCAACAAATCTTGATGTTCAGGAACAATATAGTCTTTGTTCTTGTCTAAGAATTGATCAGAGTGGTACAGAACCTGGAAAGAAGTTGATGGAATGGAATCATTAAAATTGCAATTTAAAAATAAATGTGTAGGAAAATAAAGAGAGCAGCAAAAGTAAATAGCATCTCACCTCTCCTGCATAATGGACAATGGTGAAATCTGAGCGAGTCAGTTTAGGCTTGATGAACCTCTTGTGATCTTTGAATGTCTGATAAAGCTTTTCACAAAATGTCTCATGGGTTGATTTCGGGAACATGCTGCGGCAATAATGAGTTTGCATTACATAAGCAACATCATCACTTAGGTTAACACTTCTAATTCAATTCAAAAGCCACAAATTGCTACCATACCACGTTTCATCAAGCAAAGTAATGATTCCACCAGGCTTCTGCGAAATAGTGTGTAGTCTTAATTATGAAGGAAGAAACACAACCGGAATTGAAATTCATCAAGTGTCAAAGAGAAAGAAGTAGGGGTTGCGGAATGCAATATAGAGACCTTCTCAATAAGATCCAGAACATCTTGATTATCAACATAATTTATGTAGCTCCAATCAATCCCCTCTTTGGTGTACTCCTCTTGCTCCATCTTGAATACGTGCTGAACGTTACGGCATTACAACAATAGGATTATATGATGAAGTTTGTTTCCATTTGCGAAAGTAGGCAATATATAACTAACCTCATACCTGGTTGAAATGTTGCTGCAGCTTTTCATTCGTATAGTTAATGCAGAATTGTTCAAAACTGCCCAAGGTATCAGAATTATGAGAGGCTTAAGTAAAGACAAGTAGATATCAAAGTCTGTGTTTGAATCAGAATTAAGTACAAGAGGCTCAAGTAAAAACCACATATCAATGTATGTGTTTTACCTATTATCTTTAAAGCTCTCAAAACCATAAATGTCAAGGACCCCAATCAGACACTTAGAGGTAGGATCTTGCCCAATGGATGCATTAATTTTATCCACCAACCTGATCATACGATAACAGTTATACTATCCAAAAGAACATTAAACAGGCGGCACTGTCATATTAAATATGTGATGAGCTAGGAACCGATATATTTTTACCAATTAAACAAGCGAGAATATATAGTCCTGGCTAAACCATCCCTGCTAACTGCTGCACCAAGAGGATCAAGACTTCTCTTTATGACTTCTTCTGGAGTTACCATCACACGTTTACACAGTGCATCTTCTAATGACTGAGGATCACACCTGAAACAAGTGTACAGTAGACATTCATATGCAAACAAATAGGAATATGAATAAAAACTCAGGGATGGCTTTAGTCACACATGAGAAGCTCTGCAGTCGTTTGAAGATGAAACTTGGATTGCTCATCTTTCACAACTGATGAATCAACATCTTCATCTTTAGCAAATTCAACATTGCCAAGATGAAGAATTGCAGCTATAACTCTGAAAATGGCATCCTACAAAAGTATGGGGCAGAGAGATATTACTCTTCATGAAAAATACCTACTTCTTCGGCTTTTAATTTGATTAACAAAGAGGATCATATATTAGGATGTGAAGCAACCTCCAGACCTGTTCGTTCTCACTTATTCCAACGATACTCATAGCTCTCCTAGTGGAAAGATACCGACTGGCATCACTCACACCGTCCAATTCATAACAATTGGATTGGTTAAGATAGTGAAAAGACTTGGGGTTTCCCAATTTATATTTCTCAATCTCCTAAATAAGCCACAAAATCAGTTAGTCATCAAAATGACTCAAATCAAGGAACACAGAGCAACTGGCGTAGTAGACAGTCCAAGGAAATGCCCACCTCATTTGGCGCGGCGCAGAGAAGATAAAAACAATGATAGTTACGCTCAGGATCTGAAATCTGACACACACGGGATCTCTCTAGAAGATAAGTTCTGATTGCTGCTCCTGAAATCCTCCCCCTCTCATCAAATTGAATTTCAACAAACTTTCCAAAACGACTGCACCATTGTTTCCAACAGAACATTAGTTTAAAGTTGCTGCCGAATATGCTCAGAATGGATCATCACATCTTAATAGCTACTTCGGAATATGGTTTATAGAGGATGATTTTAATAGCTAAATACTAATGCTAGATTGAACCGTTAATTAATTAGCCTAGAACATAAATTGCTAAGTTCAATTCCAATTTCAAAGAATTCAATTACATATAAGTCATGAGAAACATGGCTGAACCAATGCAGTGGAAAATGTAAAACAATTGAACAGTGGAAAGCCTGAAAGTTCTCACCTGGAATTGTTATTTCTAGCAGTTTTTGCATTGCCAAAAGCTTCAAGAACTGGATTCGACTGCAAATAACTAATTAGTATAAAAAGTTTTTGGTTTCCAGAAAGTATTCTTAAAACAAAGCAAACATAAACAGAGAGGCCACCTCGTATGGAAGCACTAGGGACTAGGAAATATGCACAGTATATCACTATTTCAACTCTTCCACAAAGTGGTTGATAAATAAAAACTTGGGGAACTGTTTTCTAGAATCCTTGATCATCATGCAGGTACAGCATTTGGATTTTACCATAGCAAGTGCTTTAACAAGATTCGTAGAATCTCCCTAAGCAATCCTATAATGAGAAACATGATACACTCACTAGTTATGTAAGCAATTTCAGCCTAAATACTAAAAATTGCTCATCCACAAAGCCAATCACTCAAATAAAAGAGCCTGTATCCCTCGATATTTTCACATGAAATGACTATATTAGACTGTATGAAAAAGACCGACCCAGTTGGCAGGCTAAGAGTTCTAGTATTCACTATTTGAGCTGATATTTAATCATCCAGCTTACTTCTAACACTTGCTGTTCAACCGTGCGACCTTCAGCAGCAGTATGACCGCCCACATATGCAAGGTATCGCATGAGCATTTTGGTTGTTTCAGTTTTTCCGGCCCCACTTTCACCACTGACTAGAATTGAATTGCTTTTACCTTCATTGATCATTTCCCTGTTCCAAATGTCAGCATCTTGAGTAAGTAGTAATCTGTGGAGGCACCAGTATAGAACTCAAATAGCGATGATTCACCTGTATGCAATATCAGCAATTGCAAAAATATGAGGGTTGAGATCTCCAAATGGTGCTCCCCTGTATCGATCCATCATGTGAGAATCATATAAATGTGGAAGTCCTTCAAATGGATTGACAGCAATAAGAATGTTTCCAGTGTAAGTCTGCGAGAATGCCAAAATTTATAACAAAGCTGCAGTAACAAAATGATTTGTCTTAGAATAAAGTTAATTCTTTCTTACATAAATTTCATTCACTGCATATCTTGTCGACAAATTATACAGAACTGCAGGCTCATGCAAATAATGCAGCCTAGTCATGTCATCAACTCCACCTTCGGGTGGCTCAGCATCTCTTGGATATATATGTGATAAACTAGCAACAACCTGCAATTTTAAGATTCATAAAGCACAAAGGTGAGCCGGAAGTCCAACTAATTGGGAAAAACAACAATATTACTTACAACTTTATTGTCGCAAATTTGAATCTCAGCTTCTTCTCCCCTAATGTTAAGTACGACTCCATCTACCCAAACTAATTCTGGATCTTCAACCCAAATCTGGGAACCGACATCAATTTCTCCTGGGATCCCCTGTACCAAGCGAGACTTATGTTATGACTAGGATGCAATACAAGAGACTGTGACGGAAAGAGAGCTCTGGAGTTACTAGTTCTTTTTCTTTTGCGTAATTTTCTCTGATTCATCATTTTATGTTCTCGATCATGCTTTTTAATTCTCAGCTGCGAAAACTAAAAAGTTGCTGTTTTCAAGCCCTACGAGTTCGCTTTACTTGGAAATATCATATTCATCAAAGAGTTTTCATCTTCATGTTATCGGCTTCAAACACGAAGCATGGTTAATCGTGTACTTTGGGGTTTACTGTAAGCACATTTAAGTTGCAATGATACACACCTTAATGGAAGAACATGCAACATCAATCAGAACTAGCACATTGCTTTTTTTTCTTGAACGCATAATCACCATGATTGTTGATAAATCGGTTAAGGCAAATATTATTTGTACCATTTAATTTGTCACTACGTTAAAAACATGTGAAAATAAGAACAATCAAAAAGCAACAACAACAGAAGAGAAAAGGAAAAGGAAAACCTACCATTCTACGACGATGAGCAGAGGTTTGCTCCTTTCAGATTATCACAAAATGATAACTAACATCCTCCTGAGTTTGCTGGAAAGAAAGACAAGCCCAAAATGGATGTAAGAATGTCGAAAGAAAATGAAAAAAGAAGACGTTAATTGTTGTTGGAGGTGAAGAAGTGAAGAGAGGGATGTTCGCGGAGTGAGATGTGTTGTGATAGTTTGTGGAGTTTGAAGCAAAACTCTCTTCCTTCCATTTCGCCAGCTTGTGGTCTGTCTCTAGACTCTATTTTGGCGGGGCACATCATGACCAATATGCTACGTCATCGTTTCTAACGGTCTTATTCTATTCAGCGCGGGAATAACTGTCATGACATTACTAGGAGCTGCTTTGCTTACGTTATGTTTGCTTATTTAAATGCACGCATAAATGAATCTCTACCAAACTAAGAGAACAGTCTAGTGCAATCAAATTCATTTGTCAATTTGAAACCAATTATATGACCATCATTTTAGTATTATTTATGATTATAATAACTAATATTATTTAAATTATTCATATACGAAAATAAATATCATTGAATTAATTTATCTGATTAATTAATATTAATTACTAATGAAATATAAGAAAATTCCAAGTTTAGAAAAAAAATCCTAAAGTTGTAAAATGGAGTTTAATTCCCTTAAATAAAAAAATTCATATTTAGCCATGCATGGTTATCTTTCCTCTGCAAAGATAGAAGAAGAGAGACCAAAAAAGTACAAAAGAAAAATAATTATGGCTATCTTTTCTCTCCAAAGATAGAAGAAGGATGAGAAAAAAAAATACAAAAGAAAAATAATTATGTATGTGTAACATGTTCTTTTCCTCTTTAGAATTATATTCTATCAATATTCTAGAGATACTTCTTTAACCAATTCAAAATCCATACATAATACGATTAAGAATAAGTATTTTAGTTAGACTGAACTTCCTACAATAAGTTAGATTCTAGGGGAGATCTCATCTTGTTAGTTTCAGCAATCTATCATATTTGACTCCATCTTTCCAAAATTCATGAATTTGACCAATGATGCTTCCATTAGATATTTCAAGTCAAATTTGGTCCAGTCTTCATTTATCAACTCCTGAAACAAAATATATATCAATTTTTGTAATTAAGCACCAAAATCAATCCCAAACAAAATAGATAAGTCCAATTAATATGATCTAATAACTTCTTTTCAAGTTTATCATTTTAACCTCTTTATTCTTCAATGCCTTTTAATTAAGCACAAAATTCTCTAAAACCTCTCTTTGTTTTTAAATTTCAAAACCACTAAATACATGACTAGAAATAGTACAAAATGGCTAAAGAAATTAAAATGTATGTTTTTGAAATTAAATACAAACTTGACTAATTTTTAGGAAAATTATAGCCAATTATTTGAATTTAAAAATAAAAATAATATAATAATATGAATTTTAAAATTGTGTTGTGTAACAGCCTAGACTACCTACCCATAGATATTGTCGGCTTTGAGTTGCCCATTGAGCCAAGGCCCTCACAGTTTTACTTGTCCTGCACTCGAAAAAACGCGTCTATAAGGAAGGGGTATCCATGCCTTTATAAGGCGTACTTCGTTCTCTTCTCCAACTGATGTGAGATTTCACAATCCACCTCTTTAAGGCCCATCATTCTCGCTAGCACAACAGTTCGGGAACCGGCTCTGATACCATTTGTAACAGCCTAGACCATCCGCTTATAGATATTGTCCACTTTGGGTTGCTCATCGGGCCAAGGCCCTTACAGTTTTGCCCTTCCCCCACCTAGAAAAATGCATTTATAGGGAAGAAATATCCATACCCTTATAAAGCGTACTTTGTTCTCTTCTCTAACCAATGTGAGATCTCACATGTTGAATATCATTAATGAAATTAAATGTGCATTATTAGAAAGAAATTTTACTTGAAATATTTAATATGTTGAACAAAAGCAAGCATCAACATCAGCACTTGCAATTAGCTCTAATAATGGAAAGTAAGAAAAAAAAGGTGTTTCTATCACCTTCTTTGATCCACTTATCTTTAGATTGTTACTTTTAAAGAACCTTATATAATAAGACCTTTAAAGATTTTGGTAGGTTAAGAGCTTTTGCAAAAGTTCATATGGAGTGAGATCTCTTGTTTTCACTAAGTAAGAGAATTGAGTTTGCTTTCAAGTTCTTAATTTTGCTTGAGTTATGATCAAAAGAGGATGTATTCCACCCTTTAGTTTTAATTTTTATGCTCTAAATGTATCAGCCCAGATCATTCGTTTATAGGCCCAAAGCGAACAATATCTGTAAGCAGGTGATATGGGTTGTTACACTAAACTTAGATCTAATCATGGACCCTACATTAACATCAACTGACTTAAGATTTCACGATTTTTTAGAATATTCATGAAATATAGTTTAAAATCCAACAAATGAGATATCTGAAAAGAATAAGCCTCCAATCAATATTTTCTAAACTTCAGAGGATCTAAGCATGACTAAAGAGATAATAAATATCACTAATTTGCTTAATACATTTTATTTTATTCATCTAAAATTTTGAAATTAGAAATATTTCAATTATGCTTGCTTTGTTGCCTATTGACCAAATAAATTGGCTTTCAAATTATATAATGGAGGCAATATACCATACTGCCTTTTAATAGATGATAGAAAGCTGTTGACTTTTCAATAAGCACTTAGTAATCTATATATCTCTTAGTGAATGACAACAATGCTAAAAGAAATTAAAGCTATTCATGAAAATAGAACTTAGGAACTCATATTATAACCATAAGCAAGGAAGTCAATTAGTAATAAATAGGTCTTCAAGATCAAGAGAAATAGTGACAATCAAATGAAGTGATATTAGGCAAGATTAGTGATGAAAGGATATGATCAAAAGAAAGGAACTAACTTCAATGAAATATTTTCTCCTATAGTTTCATTTATTACTGTTAAAGTGGCCCTATTAATTTGTCTCATCTTTGACTTATATCTAAAATGGATAAATGTGATAATTGTTTCTCTTTATAGACTTCTTGAAGAATAAATTTATATGCTTCAACCAGACGATTTAAAAAAAAAGAAAACTTGGATTATAGGTTGAACAAATCACTTTATGATTTTAAGCAAGCACCAAGGTGCTAGTGGCAGAGATCTAATTTTTTTCATCATGACCTGTGAATATAACATAATTAATGCAGATTCTTGTGCATATTTTAAATGGTTTAGAGATACTGGCTTTATTATCTTACTTTTGTATGTATATGATGTATTGGTTGTAGGCTCCAAAAAAAATCCTATTAACAATTTAAAGGCATAGTTGGCTAAAAATTAAAAAATGAAGGACTTGGGACAGGCTAATAAGATTATGGGGATACAAATTCATCAAGATAAAAATAATGGGAATATTTGGCTTTCTCATAAAAAAACCACCTAAATAAGGTTTTGCAACATTTCAATGTGTTAAAATGTAAGCCAGTATCTACCCCTCTTCCTATTAATTACAAGTTATCATCAAGTATGAGCCATAACAATGAACATGAGAGAAAAGATATGTCTCGAGTATTGTCTAAATCTATATTAGAGAGCTTAATGCTCACTATAATTTGTACAAACAATACACATGCAATGGGATTGGTTATTCACTACATCATGAATCCAAGTAGAGAGCATTAGTATATTGTAAATAGGATCCTAAGATATATTAAGGAAACCTTTAATTTTACAGTATAATATATAGGATTAGACTTTATTGTCAAAGGATTTTTTAATTTTAATTATACATATGATTTTAATAAAAGTAAATCTATTACTGGTTATGTTTTTACACTTATTATTAGAGATGTAAAGTAGGTTTAAAAGTTACAGTCAGTTGTGAAAAAGAGATCTCATTGTTTGAGCATAAATGAAAAAGAGATCTCATTGTTTTGCAATAGCCCGTGTGCATTGTATCTAGCAAAGAATCCATAATTTTATTAAAAATCAAACATGCGTTCCAGTTTTCCTTTTTCTGCGAGAAGGTAGAAGAAAAAACTATGGATATGCAAAACGTTTATACCAAAGATAATATAGTAGATTTTATCAAAGGTTTAAAACCCGGACCGGACCTGCCGGTCCGACCGAAATTTGTCTGAACCGGCCATGTGTCTGGTTCGGTTTTAGTTAATAACCCTTTTATATGAAAACCGGTCAGTTTATCATAGAACCGGACGGTTTTCTGACAAACTGGTTATTTGATAACCAGATTTACGCTTCTATTCTTATCGCTTCACCCTCTTTTCTACGCCTCCATCGCACATTTCTTTTCTTTCTTCTCTCTTCTACTCCATCGCACAAAAATCAGCTCACTTTTTGAGTTTTTTCCATCTTCTCCAGATCTGGCATCACTCTTTTTCTTTCTTTCTCCACAGTCTTTGCTTTTCTTCTGTTTTTTTTAAGGTTTCTGGTGTAATAAGATCTGGTTGATGGTGAAGCGGTATTTGGTAACTCCCGAGTGAGATCTAGTGTTTACTTGAGTTTTGAATTTTCAGATCAAAATTTTTATTACATGGGTAAACGAAGAGTGAAGAAGAAGATCGACAAACAAACAGCTGCTTCGTCACCGGTTCCCAATGTCGACGCAGCCTACGACCCTCAAGTCGTCGATGGAGAAGTCCCAATCATCGATCAGGAAGGTAATATGTATCTCCAGTTCAATTTTTTCTCTCTTTTATCTCTTACCTAGATAATTGCGTTTGCGATTTGGATCTTCCAGACCCCTGATTTGAGGAAAAGATTCATGCTATGTTTTTGCAAGATTAGTTTTTTTAAGTTTGTTTTCTGAAAAGTTTAAGTTTTTGGGCTGTTTGTCCTTTTAGTTGAGCGCCAATGTGCCGCAATTAGAGCCATACGTGATGTGGAGATTGAACATTTGCGAACTAGGATACGTTTACTTCGCTCCTATTTTAGTGAAGAACACCTGCAAACCCCTGCTCTTCAGTTTTTCAAAGAGAACCTTCCCAATGTTTCGGTGGTTAAAGTTGATGATAGTGGACTATTTGAGCTGCAGTGGAATGACAAAGACCATAGTTTGTCTATGAACAATGTTGCTGATGGAACAGATTTACATGCCTCTCTTTATCATCGGCTGTCTATGGCTTATCCTGGTTACTCCGCTATGCCACCATCTTTTGGTGGCTATTGTAACGGTAATTTCCAAATTTTGTAGTTCTATTGGCTTCTGAAATTGGCTGTGTCTAAATTGGGTTACTTGATTGGTGACAGGGCAATCAGGTCTCTTTGAAGCTGATAATTTGCCAATAAGGGACTCTGTAAGTATTATAGTTCTGCAGTTTCTGAAAATTTGGCGGAGAGGGAAAGGGTTTTCTTTGTTTTCACATCTTGAGAACTGTGTAGGGTTATGGATGAGAGTTGCATTAGTAAAGCAATGTTTGACATTTGTTTCTATCTTGTTTTCCAATTATTTTGAAACGCTACAGGTTTTAGAGGGGCTATCTGATGCTCAGATGCTGGGAATGCCAGACTGTCTCCAAACTCCTGGGGTTGGTAGCTCATAGATCACTTTGCCTTCTTTTTCTGGTGTTTTGAAAGCATACCACATTTTGAAGTAGGATAAGCACCCCTCATAAGCATTATATAAATCAGCAAGGTGTTTTAAGGACCTGATGGAATTGAAAGGTTAATTTTATGGGCTTGAGAAGAACTATGATATAAAGAATCTATTCCATCATTTTTAATGGCTTATAATCTTATCAGTGGGAAGAGCAGAAATGTTTGTTTCTGTTCATCCAGAAGAGAAAAGTTCTTTCTCTGGGTTTGACAATTTTGAGTTATTACAACAGGATCCTTTTTCTTCTTTGGGCGCAGGTGAGCAGTCAGAGGCTGTCAATTGGGATGACACCCAAAACTCTGAGGCTGCCTAAACCTGGGGAGATGCTTCTCTCAGTTCATGGCTCACCCCTTGGTGTCTACAAGGAAGATAACATGGAAGCCATACGTGGTATGACTTACTGACAATAGAGTAGAGTAGCTTTTTGTTCCATAGAAAATATTGAGGTTTAATCACATTCAAGATGCAATTGCTCGTTGATTAATGCTCTATATTTTCTTCAGGAAGTTCAATATGTTTACATTGTTTATTTTTCTTCCTTCTTCTGTCTCTTGTCAACTAGTTTGTGCTGATGTATATATTGTCGTTGCAGAGTCAGAAGAGGATTAGGTGGCTGCATGCCATTCAGCTGCTCAACATTTGAAGAAAGTAAAACATTTTCTAATTCACAATTGATTTTAGATGTACCTACATCATTGTACAAATTACGAATGTAGCACAACAACCTATTCTAGATATCTATGTGCTTTTAGTGTCAATCATATTTGTAATCTTTTGTAGCAGTCTTGCAGTTAAAGGCTGCTATGAACTTCGCCATCTCAAGTCAACTTGAAAACTCCCTCTAATCTCTATCATTTTCCGTGTTACTAAACTAAGAATCCTTAAAACGAGTTAAGAGATTTAATTAATGATGTTTTATTCCTGTGAAAAGGCTTTGTTTTTTTTTTTGTGGTTGTTGCCCACGAGATATTTTAGAATCGTCTTAACTATAAGAAGGTACTCTTAAGTTATCTATACTCAGATTAATTCTCGTTCGAGCCGGATAGGTATTTTGCGGGAAACAAAATTCAAACATCAAGTTTTAAACGATTGCATACATGAGAGAGATTCAAATAGTACAACTTGAAGAGTAATCAGTTACCTTCTTTCTTCGTTTAATTCAAATAACACCAGTCAGTAAAGACATACTATTTCATTATAGGAGTAATCTCATTGCACATCCTTGTGGTTATAATCCAAATATTTGAAGAGATGCTCAGAAGTTTCTGGTTCCTAGTTATAAAACACAAAAATGTCATCTATGTTTATGAATCTTTTCATCCTATCTAGAGTGCTTAATCTCCGTTTGATAGCTAACAACGACATGAAGGAAGCTTTAGAGCATGCTAAATGGAACCAAAACAATGTGTATCAAAGGATTTTAGGTGCATAAATTCTCAACAAATTCTTATAGGACTTATTGGTAAAAGTTCTAAATGATTATTATTCCATTCGATACAGTCCTCTTGACCTGGAGTGAGATGATAATTTAGGTCTAGAGGGAGTAAAGAGTTAGAAATCAACAACATATTTATAACTAGAGCCTCTTTAACTATGACATTATCAACTATCATAATCCGAAGAGAGGAAAGCTCCATAAATGCTCTTAAAAGGCTTGCTATTGACCAGTTATCATACCGAAAAGATGCAGAAGTTCCATCAACAAGCTTATGAATGATCTCCAACTTGATCCTCTTTTGGAGCTTGAGTATATGGAACATTATCTATGAAGTATTGTATGTCAGTCTTAAACACTAGAAGTTCTTGTCTCCTGTATAGTATGCTTGTATCCATTTCATGCAAAGAGAGCTGTTGTATCATATAGAATCCTCTTGTTACCTGATTGGAAGTTTTTATAGGCATAATCTCATGTCCTTAATCTTTAAGCAAACATAGATCACTCTACTTAATATTTGCCAAAAAGTTGCATTATCAGACCATATAAATCTCCTCAAGATCTGTTTAATTGTCTTATTAATGCTCTTAAGGAACTGAATATGAGAGGAATCAAGAAAAGAAAATTATGTTAAACAAAAATGCTACAAAAAAGAGAGCAAAAGCCCAAACTCGTCAAAATAAAGAGGAGTGAGATTGAAGCTCTTCTGCTCTAAAAAGAGAAACGATTGGTGAAAACAATTGCAGATACCCAACATGCCTGATAAAAGGTAAAATTTATAGTTAAAGCAACTGAATACAAGACCAAAGAGTGTGAGAGTCAGTCCACGGCCACTTTTGCATTCTCTCTAATCTATATTGTCTATTATTTCAATTTCCCAATTAAACTTGAAAGGTGTTAGTTTATGGTCGGGAATGAAATGAGAAATTTTAACTTATGTTTCAAGTGGTCCCTATGATTTTTTTTTTCCTTACAATAATTCATATTGGAAGTCCAAGTTGAACTGGCATTCTGAGCAATGGTAGCCAAAGCTAAAAGAAATATCTTACTCGTACCACAAATATAAAACAAGAGGAGAACACCAAATAAAAGAAGAAGAAGCTATGGTGATTGTTGATGAACAAAACAAAAAGCAAAGCCGTAGAGCTGAAAGTGAAGGTGGATTGGGGATTCAAGGTTTTCTTTGTAACATGTAATATGAGCCTTAATACATGTCCCATCGAACGTGAAAGGGCAATAAACAAAAAAATGCAAACAAATACTTGATTTCGGTTCTATAATTTTAAATAAACTTTCTAAGGCCGAAACGAGTGTGAATCCACTGTCAGCTTTACGAGATCTACTCACTAGATGTGGTCAATGTCTTTCTATAGTTTTCTCAAAACGTAAACCTCTGAATGAGTCAGAATAACTTACATTCATGAATGACATGATCAACTGCAAGATATCTTAACCTCTTTATATAACATCCATATCGGGCTTCCTATTATAAGCAGGGTCTGGTCCATACTAATCAAAGTCTATTTTCTTCCTGGACTTCGGCTCATTAATCTAGATCATTTGTTGAGCTACTTTATTATCTTTATTCAGATCAAATTTATGTAACTTATCCGATAAGTTATTAAAAAATAGTTAAAATGTAATTAATTGTTGTCCACTAAATGGAAATTTTCTAACATTCTCTCCCTTGAACAAGAATTAATTGTGGAATTGATTGAGTTTAAAATCGGTTCAAAATTTCGGTTAAGTCACACTGCTGTATGGTTAACCAAGTTTAATAACAATAACATTTGATCTAAAGATAACGAAAGTCCATCATTCCATCTTGCAAGGCTTTTGATACCGAAAGATATCAAACACATGTGTCATGCGTGACACAAGTCTAATACAATCACAAATATTTAATGCCTCACTAACATGAATGAGAAAATAGAATGTGGCAAACTAGGATGATACCTGTATGATCTAACATGTATCATCTTACTGTTTGTAGGTCTCGCTTTCTTCAAACTTTATGCTAAACTGTGCATGCAAATCTTTCTCTCTCTCACTGAAAGCTAAATTGCATTAGAGAAAAACTTTATGCTCTCTAACTAAGTGCTAAACTGCATTAAAGAATCTTTATGGGATTAAAACTTATATCCCCTATATCAAGTTAAAATCCATGGATATACTTATTAAATTTTGTCCTAATGATATAGGCTCAAAGTCAAGTTGTATATATACTCAATGACCTGTAAAATGTTTAAGATCAGTACAAATATTAAGACTTTCACATGTATTATAACAATGTATGATAACATGTATTATTGAAAATAAACGATGATCATCTTTATTAATAAAGCACCATATTGTCATAATATATCAAAATGTATAAACATATAAGGAACAAACATAATGATCCCTAACCAACAGTATCTAAGGACTTCAATACACTCATACTATATACTTGTCTTTCAAACACAAGTGGGCGAAATCCTTTAGTTAAAGGATCAGTTAACATTTTCTCAGTCCTCAAATGCTTCATCTTAATGTTACCTTTCTATATCAACTCCTTTATGGTCAAATATTTGACCTCCAAATACTTAAACCTTGTGATATTCTTATTGTTGTTACTAAACAACACAGTATCAAGATTATCCCAATACAACCAAATGGATCTAGCCACTAAATAAACCACAAACAACTCAGAAATAAAGTATTTGAGTCAAACCGTTTGTGAAGCAGCCCCATAATATGTTTCAAACTCTGCATGCATTGTCGAGGAAGTCACCTGTGTCTACTTGACACTCTTCCACGACATTGTACCATGTGCAAACTTAAAGCTTTATCCTGATATGGACTTCCTATCTTATTGACACATAGCTAAAATCTAAATATGGATTCCCTATGAGGTTTAGACTATTGAATTTTTTATATGTCAACATTTAATCCTTAATTTCCTTTAAGTCTACATTCTAGTGGTCTATCCTTGGATTAGCCAGATATCGACCCAGTAGTTCATCAACAAATGCAATTTCTGATCTAGTGCATACCTAAACATACATTAGGCTACCAATTGTATTAGAATACATAACATTCAACCATGTTGAATCCGATTTTTCTGCCAAGCAATTTGATGACCACTACTTGTTTCCAGGCTTGATCGAGTTTTTGTTTGAACGTGTGTGAAAGTTCAAGTCCCAGGCCATAGTCCCCTTGGATGATAGAAATGTCCCCATCCGTTAGTTCGATTTCGTCTTCCTCATGCCAGTCCAAGTCTCTGCCTCCCGATCCCAGTTCTGATTGACCAGATACCACCGCACTGTAGCTTGGTGGGTTAGGAGGGGCATTCGGTGTAGGAGGCGGAGGGTCCTCTTCCCGTTCTCGGATGCGAACTTTCTTCGCAACATGTCCATCGGATCTGAGCTATTGAGATTGTTCATCATCACGTTACTGCAATTATTCTTTAAAAAGTCCAAAGCCAACTCAAAATTTGGTCAGTTTGAATCAGTTTCATTAACTTCCAAGTTGAGTTGAACTCAACCGAACTGAACCTGAGGTATTTTGCCAAGCGTCATCCTTATCTCGTAACTAATAAAGCTGAATTAGTTTCTTCGCTTGTACTTTCTTCAGCTGTAGACACAACGACTAAAATGATCTTCATCATCTTATCTTTAAACAATATTGAATCACTAATCTTAGTTAATAACCATAAATAAATCTAATTGTATCCTATTCTAAATATATAATGTTAGATAATTTCATTATATGTGGCCCATGTATTTTGGTTTAATCATATAAGTATATTAAATCCCATTAGTTATTT
>JANTPM010000003.1:33580413-33601219 GCA_025434745.1 Erythroxylum divaricatum
ACACATATTTATCCTTTACTTCCTTATCTAAACCATATTTAATCATATCTTAAACTCAATTATTCAAAATTATGCTCAATTTAATCAAACTAAGTCATAGACACATAATTATCGAAATTCATGCTTAATGACATCACAAAAAAAAAAAAATTCGGGGTCTAACAATTCGACTTTGACTTCAGTTTCAAGTTCGACCTTTTCTTCTGATTCATTATTGACAAATTTTCTTTCAAATTTTTTAAAAGAGAAAAGAGCTAGGATTTTTTACAATATGATGGAGTTAGATAAATATTTTTCTGAAGATTGTGTTCTTGAAATTGAAGGTCAGCAGTTCGATATATTGTCAAGGTGGAAGATATCTGGACATAATTATCTGATCTTGTAAGACATTGCACAAGACTTGTTAGTTATTCCATCATCCATCGTTGCTTCAGAGTCTACATTTAGTACTAGTGGTCGGGTCATTACCCCTCATCATGGCCGACTTCATTATCGCATCGTGGAAGCCCTTATGTGTGCTTAAAGTTGTTTAAACAATGAATATATTGATGGTAAATTCTTTTCTTTTTAATAAATATCTATTTTATACCATCTTACCTAATATTGTATTTTTTATTTTCCTACAGCCACAGATATCAATGTGTAGGGGACTAGTGAAATCAATCGACCAATTGCAGGTTATTTTGATCAAATATACGAAGATGAAGGTATATTTAATTTTCTGTTAATTTAATATTACATTACTAAATATTCTTTTTATTTTAATATTATATTACTGAATATAATGTTTGTACATACAAATGATTTGATTCAAATTATTGACAATCCTACCAACAAGTTCAATTAGTTACTCTCTTAGTCTCCACTCTCTAGTATCCAATATCTAAACTTCGGCTATCCGACATGATATTATCTCAATTTTATAAATTGTATCATTTCTTGTAACTTGATTTAGATAATCATTTGTGTGTATCAAAATTTTCTATAGTTAATGAATTTATTTTTATGAATATTGTCTTATAATAATTAATAAATTATTTAAGTAAAATTAAAATTTGTAATTAATTGAATTGAAATTCTTTACTGTAATTATTAACTTAATGAATTTTCCTACAAATTTCTAATCAATTGAATTAAAATTCCTAATTATTTATTTATTTATATAATCACATGTTTTAATGGAAGGTTATTACTAAATTTAAATTAATTAATTCAAATTTTTATTTACTTTCCAACAATTCACTGACCAAACTCACAAGGACAGATACAAAAGTTTGATATTTGGCATGAAGTTGGGGTGGCTGCAAACCCAAATATTCAATTAATTAATCATATCAATATATACATCTCAAGATTTTAATTTTAAAATGTATTTTCTCATTAATGATGTGCAAATATACGTAACACCTTTAAATCTAAACCTAATTTTTAACACAACTTGTGATAATATTTAGCTCATTATACCTAAAATATGACTTAAAACGTTAAGAAGTTAGTGATATTATGCTTTTATTTAATGACTTATAGTTTTATTCAAATGAAATATTAAGTTGTTTAAATAATATAAAAATTTTGTAATTTAATAATTGATAAATTAATAAATTTATTAAATGATAATTACATTTTGTTATAAATTAAAGTTGTGACATAATATATATATTAAAAAGAAAAAAAGGTGAAAATTTTATAAAATTTATGAAATATGATTATTAATGAAATTATTAATTAATTATTTGTATGATTATAATTTTATTATCCTAATGAAAGAGATTCATGTTTGATTAATATAAGCATGAATTATTAAACATAATATTAGAGAGAATTTTTTACATTGGATTGGAGAGAAAGCAAACAAGAATTGGTATGCTTATAAATGCTCTAATGGCATGTTTGGTATACAAGAATAGGAATTCTATTCCTGGTCTATTCCTAAAACTTTCCTATTCCTTTGTTTGGTTAGACAAAAATGTCAGAATACCTAATCCTAAGATTAGGTATTCCTCAACTTTTAGGAATAGCTAAAGATTAGGTATCCCTCATCTTTTCTATTCCTAAGAATAACTATTCTATTCCATGTCTATTCCATTTCTTGAACCAAACAGGCCATAAAGATGAGAAGAATTTAAAATAAAACCTATATCAAGGTTTTGAGTAAAAAATTACTCTTAACAAACTTTTAATTAGAGTAATTTAGGAATGAATCTTATTAGAAAGAAAAAAATTATGAATATAAATTTATATTAATTATAATATAATGATTTTTTTAAAAAAGCAAAAGAGGTTATAAACTTATAATATAATTATTAATCAATTTTTGTTGGAGTCCTTATTCCTTAGTAAATTTTCTAAAGTTTAGAACGTGACATATAGTAGTTTTTATTAAAGTTTATTTAATTTATTAAATTGTCTGTATAAGAATATGTATGTGTAGTAGAGACATGTACGCTCTAATAAGAGATAAGTTGATGATCTCGTAACTTTTGCATAGTACTAACAAAACACGGACTACCATTGAGTGCTTTAACTCAGAACTTTTACAAGTTGAAGAATCAGCTCGTTTAACTTGGTAAAATAAAAAGTTTAAATGCGTTAAGAGTAATCATAATATTAATTTATTTTAATACGTGTAATAAAAATATAAAATTTTACAATAATTATTTAATAATAGATATAATATGCAAAGACAATAATAGTTATATAAGTGAAAAAATAACTAAAAGATACATGTATAACTGATATTTTAAGTATACAATTTACAACAACATCAATAAGAGTTTTTGTAAATAATTTATAAAAACATTAAAAGTTTGAAAATATTATATTATAAATTTAATATACGTATTTAAAAAATCATATTAAACGAATTATAATAATTTTTAAACACATAAAATAATATTTGAAATAAATTGTGCTTAGATAATAACTTTTTTTTTACATTTACATTATAATTATTTGTTATAATAAAATTAAAAAATTAAAATTAAACTCACTTGTTTGAAGGCAATAATTATAACAACATTATCATAGGTACTTATTTTTAATGTATATATTGGTCTGTATTTTATATCATTTATTTTATATAAATATTTTTGTATCATTTATAAGTAATTTCATCATGCGTTTTATTATAAATAGTTATGTTATAATTTATAATTTATGAATTCAAAAATATAGCTACAATTTTTCAAATTCTCTTAAAATAAATATATAAAAAATTTTAAAATGCATTAAAATTTTGGGTCGACTCACGCCCGACGTCCGGGCTTGTCCATGAGTCATACTTACCCCACCCGGGATGAGCCATAGACCTGATCATTCCTACCCTACTAGACCACAAACCATGCCCGCCCGAAATATATTTGGGTTGTCGACTCGTTGATATTCCTATTTATATAGTCTTATCAATGATAAGAAAATATTCAGCAACTGTTATATTTTCTAACATAAGGTCAATACAATATGCAACACAACGAATTCAATAAAAAAATAATACTTGCTTTGCAATTTTTTATGGTTGTTTTATAAGCATAATCACTATTAATAATGATTTTTTTGGCCCAATCTTATTCACAAATTCATTAAATATATGAAACAGAGTATCAACATTTCTAATAGCATTAGATACATTAATAGACTTTAAAAACATTGTCTCCTTAGCAAAATAAACTAAGAAATTGATAATTAGTTCATGTCTTTTATTTGTCCAACTATCACATATGATTGAACATTTATAAGTTGCTTAAGTCATTTATCTTTCATCTACAAAAATGTTATTTAATAAATAGAGCTACTCAGAAGTTTACCTATATAGTCATTAATTAAAGGAGCCTAGACCATAAGAGACAATAACATTCACTATATCTGGTAATAATAAAACTAGGTGACATTGAATGATATATCCGAATCATACGACTGTTTGATCATTGTCATATCTATATTATGAGCTACTTCTTTAGATTGTAAGGTACTATAAATTAAAGGTTAAGCTTCACAAATTATTCATGGTGGAAAAAAAAGTTAGACACTTGTTTTCTTTTTTTCTTCACATCAGGTGCAACATTCCTTTCTTGTTGGGTAGGAATATTGTCACCTTCACCAACCCCACTATCATCTTGACCACCGTAAAAAAAAAAAAAACTTTCACAACCAATTTCATAGTTTAGCCTTTATCTTCTGTATTTTTCGTATTGATACTTTTCAAGTAAAGTTTTTATTAATCATTTCACGTTATAACTCAATTTTTTACAAGACTCTACATCATCTTTAATCATAGCTAAATGTTTCTTTAATTTGGTAATTCCTTACCTTTCAAATGCTTATTGCAATATACACAAATTATATGGGTCTTTATTTCAGGAACTAATTTAGCATGAGGTCAAACTGAATCATGAAAGTCTTCCTAAAACGGTTGAATTATCATGAGTATTTAAACTCTCATCCACTTTATCAACAAAAATAAATGAATGCACCTGTAAAAATTAAAATAATAAATTCATATTCAAAAATGCATTTTTTATATATAACATCAATACATAATTATAAAAGGTCAATATTTAATTATAAGCATATCCAGATTTTAAATAAACTCTATCTTACATAATTCTTTATGATAACATATTTTCTTTATGATAATACACACTGCAAAAATGACTTTTTTTAATGCTAACACATATTACAAAAATGACTTAAAACACTTGCAATCTCACACTATATATGTTAAGTAATGAAAATTCTCTCATAAATGATTAAATTTTATATTATTTTCTTTTGTATTTAACCATCCATAATATAAGATGATGAATTAATATTTGCCATCTATAAGATATGATTAATATTTTTAATACTATTTCCTAATGACAACAATGAACAGTATAAAAATACATACATTTAATATTCTTAACTTAGCTATATACATTAAATCGTATATTTAAATGATTAGTCATATCTTAAATATCTTTTACATACAAACAATGATTAGTAGATTATATGTTTCATATAATTCAAAACAAATTAACAATTTAATAAATTAATTTTGATCTCATTTTTATTGTTATTAAAATAACAAATAATCTGAAAAATTATATAAAATTTCATTTTTCGTGAATTTACAATGTCTAGATGTTCTTAAATCATACACAAATTAGTGAATTCACCCAACCAATTCCAAGCTCCAATTTCCAATCCTAATGCATATTTTATAAACCATTTACAATACGCATGACACAACCAAACTACTGTGCAATTGCAATCTGGAGCAAAAACAGATAATGTAAAACTTACAAAAGCAGGAAAATTGCAACCAAGTTAACGAGTAATGCAGGTCGGGTTACGGGTCAACCAAATGCAGATCTAGCTTTTGGAATCTGGTATAGAGCTATTCCTACGCCAGAGAGGCAGGGCCGTGTATGGATGCACAGGCAGAGCGTGGAGAACAACAAGTAGTGGCGGTGCGTGGAGAGGGTCAGCGATGATGGTAACTGATGCATGGAGAGCTAAGAGCAGCAAGCGGTGGAGAGCAAACTACTCAGGAACTGCCGAGGAAGCAACAGAGGAAGAGGCAGCGAGTGGTGGAGGAAGCAGAGGCAACTGGCGAGGAAGTGGCGACAATTGGAGAGGAAGCTGCAGCAATTGGGGATGAGGGACGGCGACGGCAAGACTATAAGTAGCAGCAACAGAGAGACGTGCATGAGAGTGAAGGTTGTAAGGTAGAGAAAGTAAATGAATTTGGTTAGGTTTTAGTATCAGGGCTATTTTCAATTTAGTTTCTAACTTTAGGAATTTAAATTTGCTACCCAAAATTTTCTAATATTTTGGATATCGATCAGTATCTATAACCGATATAGTACCAAAGATTTGAATACCATTCTCTAAAACAGTACTCGTATCCTTACTTTAAATATAATTTTGTCGTAACTCTTTACATAAGATTAATTTGTATTTGACACCATTTTTATGTGACTCGTTAATTTTTTTCTAGTTAGTAAAAATAATTTAAATAATAATATACACGAATAATTTTCTTTTCAACTGGTTAAAAAATTCCAAATTTTTTTCTAACAGATAATTTTCTTGTGTAAATATGAAAATTTTTATTTAAATACTTAGCAGTTGCTTAAGAATTTTATTTAATACTCTCGATATAATTTTTAATTTAAGGAATTGTGAAATTTTCTATGTAACGTCTCATTTATGTGACTTGATTTATCCATTCTTTAACTTATCCAGAAAAATATAATTCAAGACGAATTATCAATCTATATTCGTAAATTATGATGCAACAAAAAATGTCTTAGTGTGGATACTCAGCAGCTCATCTTCCAATTTAGATTTTAAACCAAGTTTACCTCTACGACAGGCTATAAAGATGGTAACAAACATACGACCAATCATCCAAAATCCATTGAAAAGAATGCAAGTCCAGGAAGCATTAGAAACTTGATGATCCTTCCAGATGGGATATGTAAGTGACATAAAGAAACTTGTAATCAAAACTTGTAAGTAAAAATGGGGATTAGTACGCTGTTCCAACTTAAATATGTGGATGAGATAAATTAGAACAGTGCTAGAATAACAAAAATAAAACAGATGATCTATCCCGCAAATATCAGGTGAATGGCTCAATTTGTATAGGCATTTTTGTCTCTTCTTTTCTTTTTTGTTTTCACCATAACTAACATGGAATGAGCATAAATGTTGGGTCTTGCATAACTGAAATACACGCCTAAGGAGTTTCGGTAATGAACAACTTCATACTACTTGCTTGGACAGTACACAACATTAGCAACACAAGAACTATGGTGGATCTTATCCTTAGGACCCCTGTTGAATAATAACCTTAAGCACATCAAGGCTCTTGTCCGTGTATCCAAGCCATAACAAATGACATTGCAATCTCACCTGGCTTATTTCAACTAATCATATTTACCATTTATCCAGTACAAATCCATATTCAACTAGCAGTACAGACAATTCAGGACTCGCCTTAAAGTTGAACCCCGTCACCATTTGAAGATTTGAACTCGTTTTCCATCAGGTGAAGCGAACATACTAGTAAAAATGTCTGTTCCTACACTTCCTATGATCTTCCCTCTTCTGGTTTTCCGATGGATGTAGGGAAGCAGGTTAAGGGTGATTGGTGAAACATACGCTATCCTGAAGAAAATAAATATAATTGCGCTGCCATACAAATTCTAGCTTCTAAATCATCACAGAAAGGCTATAGAAGCTTAATATTAATGAACACATTTGGATTCAGCTGATACAATAGTTGGAAGACGAAATATTTGTCCCATCCCTAATCTTTGATTGTGATGAGATGTTGGAGTGGGTGAAGAGGGAGCCATGGTGGGGGGAGAGAGAGAGAGAGAGGGGCACGTAAAAAGAATCGTCCCCTACTAAAAGAAGGATGCCCCATTGATGATGTACAAAAGGCTCTAAAATACAATCACCTGGTCAACCAACAGTACCATTCTATTCTTCCTGCCTGATCAATGTCCCAAAATATATGTATGTTAGTCCCACTTTTAAAACTGACTGTCCAGATTGTACATCAGTTCTCCGCTTCACTGACATCCTTCTTCTGATCTTTGGCCTCTTCAGATGCACCTTCGGTTGCCTGATAAGTTTCCTCAGTCCCTACAACAACCGTTGCAACACCAGAAGCTGAAGGGTCTGGACATGGGTTTGCATTACCAGAATCTGCCATTGCCGTAGGCTTGTTACCAATGCTTTCACTTGCAGCAGTTAGTAATACGTTAACAGCAGTATCCTCATTAGGGCTTTCAGTTGCTGCAGTATGCAACTCCTTGGCAACAGTATCCTCATTAGGGCCTTCAGTTGCTGCAGTATGCAACTTCTTGGCAGCAGCAGCATCATTGGTTACTGACTCGTCAAAGGAACACGGAGGTTCAGTAGAATGTTGATCACCAGAACTACCCAGACCCTCCAAATTAACCACCGCACCATTTGATACAGCAGGGAGATCTGACTTAGACGGGTTATGGACATCTGATGTCTCCCTCCACTCTACCCAGACAGGTGACTTATCACTTGCATTAATTCCTGTTTCATTTGAATCTTTGGACACGTTCTCGGATGCATCGATAATACTTGATTCAGGCACCAGAGAAGTTCCACTATCTTCCAACTCATTATCTTTATTACCCATTGTCTGTTCATCTCCCTCGCCATTAATACCACCAGATCCTTCATCACTGGGTGAGGATGAAGAAAGTGCACCAGCAGAGCGCTCACTGGCAATTCTGTCATCCTCAAATGCAAACCAATTGGAATTTGTAAAAAGAGAGCCACTGCAAACTCCAAAGAAAACCAAAGAAATGAGAATGTTGCGACTATTATATAGACGATGAAAATAGTTCCGCCTTCCTCTGTGACGAGGTCAAATGACGGTCACATGATTACCAAATAAAATTTAACGTGCTCAAGATAATAAATAAAACAAAATAAGTAGCAGCAACAATGTGCAATGATTCACAATAAAAGATCAATAGTTCCGCCTCATGTTTTTATGCTTAGAACTTTTTACTGATAAATTTTTGGCATTCCACTCCAAGCAATCAGGCTTATCTGTCCCTAAACCAGTAAATATATTTTGCTGATGAGACTAAACTAGACATCCACAGAAAACTATCACGGCAGGTTATACCTATAGATGCATATTTCAGCATGTAATGACCTTAAGAAGCTTCCTGATAGATCCAAAAAAGAAAAACTCTTGAGTAGGATGTAGGCAGGATGGAAAAGAGATGGCAAACTAAAGGCCAAATGAAGGGTCAGCCACTTTAACAAGTCAAAATTGTAATTCAAGTCGGCTACATCTTCAGGCAGGCTCCCAGAACAAAATAAATTATACTTTTACTATATACAGTATTAGATACAAAGAAAGGACTAACCTTTCCTGATCATCTCCCAAACGCAGAGAAGATATAACAACTTCAGCAGATTCATCATCAAAGTAGACATCCTGCCAAGTATCTATGTCAAATATCTTTTTATCATAAATCTGACTTTCTACTTCAAGAGAAAGAGCAGCCATTGTTGATATATGATATACACCATCAAGCATTATTTTCAAGACCAGATAGGAAATTACTTGGGCCTGATTAAGAATCTTCTACAAACAATAAATCAAAAGTTTCTCTCATATTACTATTTGAGGAAAAAATCTCTTAAAATTATAATTGACTAAGTTTTAACTGATTTTTTAAACAATCCCATGATGACCAAACACATATATAACAATGTGTTATGCATTGAAACCTTCCCTACTCTAAACACTAAACACCATTTGATCCATGCTTTTTCAATATTTTAGAATCATTTTTTCTACAAGATAGATGAAATGCCCTCTCAAAGTAGTTCTCAGCTGTTCCATAATTCATGTCATATTATTGTATAGATTCATTTTTGTTTTTTTGAACTGAAAGATTATCATACCTCATCATCCCGCTCAAGTGACGCGTGAACCTGCAGTGTTTAAACCGAAATTAGATGAGAAGCTATCTTTATATATTATAAGGAGCTTAATAACTACAAACACACAGTTCCAATACTATCCTGCAACTTCATGAAATGCTATTTTTGTGAGACCAACTAATGAAGCAACACGATCATTTAGATATATTACTGTCAAGTCCTAAAATCAGCAGGACTCATACTAGGAGCTGTTGTTGTTACTGTTGTTACTGTCAAGTTCTAAAATATTAATAGGTATTCCATCTCTAACATGATACGTCTTTGTTATCAAGCAAGCCAAAATAATACCACAAGAGTCCAGAGATAAAGAACTCATTGATGACAGTAACTATTTACCAATGCATGTGCATCTTAGAATCAAACTGAAGGAGATTGTCAGTTTTCAATGTTTCTCTGTAATCAGTTGGTACATATCACAAGTTTCAGAACATATTAGATATTGCTATTCATTGGACCAAACAAAGAAAATAGGTAACATCTTAAATAGGATAACAGTTCATTCATATTTATCTGATACCCGCTCCTTGTTGTCAAGTTATCACATAAGCCACTCTTTTTCACTTATATTTTCTATTCGTCTAGCCAAAATAAGAAATACCCCAAAAATCCTTTCCCATTGGCTTTATTTGGAATCTTCTTAATCATCCAATTATATTATTTAAAGTACAGAAACTCAAAATCTGATGAGTTGAGAGAGAAACAATTATTATTATGTACAGCCGCACCTCATCTATATCATCATTGCTGTATATACCATATCTAAAAGCCTGGCTCAAATTATTTGCCAGAGCTGCAACATCATAGTCTCTATCCTGGTAATCATCATCATCACTATCTCTGCGGTCATGTAGAGCAGTAGGCCTCCTGCAAGATATTTGGAGAATGTAATACTAAGTACTGCCAACGGCAGGAAAAAATGTACAATAGGTACAACAAAGGATACCACCATGACTGCTGTTACTCAAGGCACAATAACTACAAATCCACTGCAGTTACAGTGTGTACCACATACATAAAAAGAAGTAAGCACAACCTCTCCAAAGCAAATACCAAAACATCCAACTTCTTATGAGTTTTTATAATAACTTCCCACTTGGATAACAGGAATATCACAGTGCTCTTTCATAAGCAAATAGATAGATCATAAAAATCATTGTCAAGTCCCCTTCGCTATAAGAAAAAGATCAAAGGAAGATTTGTTAAACATTTTCAGATAGTGAATTATCCCTTAAAGTTGCAGTCAAAATGTTTCATCTTCTTTACATTCTCTATTTTTTAGGGATGTGATGCAGTTGCTGCTAGGGTTTCAAAACTCATCAAGATGCTTTTCCTTCATTGCTAAATGGTGATAGGAGGCACAATTAGAATTCCAATATCATAAACCATGTTCTTCTGTCTGTTTTTGGTCCACTTAGAATAAACCTGGAATGAACAAATGGACCAAATGATACATGATTACCGATTATAGATGTAAACGCTTTCATGTAAAGATTAGTAAGCTGGTAATGCCATAAGATTATCTGAAAGATAACCAACCCGCAGGTCCATTGATAGACATTTTCCACAGCATTACGCCTTGTTAAGACATTCGCATGCCAATCACTCCATCCACTATTTTGCTGTCAACGAAAGAAATTGCAAGAAATAACTTCGTATAAGAAAGAATAAAAAATAACAATGCTATTTTTTCAAATCAACTATCATATCAAATAGTCATAAAGATCTGAAGAGAAAATTGAAGAAATGAAAACTCTCCATACAGAATTTGGCAGCTACGGATTGCCATGAAAACAAGCCCTTATGAGACAAGTCACAAACATAATATCAACCTGTAGAAACTAAACTTTGTCTCAACAACTAGACAAAGCTATGATGTTAGACTCCCCACTAATATGCTAATATTCATTTTGTAAATGAATAGAACAAACCTGCAAGTATGTCTGAATATCGCTGTTGCTATTTGCCAAGTGAATCAATTTGTTAGATATACGAGTTAAGTGCCCAATATTCCCTATCCTGGGTGGTGATCTACCATCAGCAGGGATTGTTGGCTGCAGGAGAACACAAAATCTATGATTAACAGATATGGCAACCAGAAAGCAAAACAGATACCATCAAAACTAACAAGATAGTTAAAATATGAAATACTCATATGGGAAGGAGTAATCCTAAAAGAGACAATGGTTAGTAAAATAACCTTGTTTGGTTCAGCCAGCAATTTAATGGTTTTCTCAGCCTCCAATATCTTTCCAACAAGATCACATTTATGAAAAATATGTTCAAGCAAAGAAGCATTCTTGCTCTCCAAACATGAGAAAATAATGCTCTCTACATGGTGATGCAAAAAGTTGTTGTAGGGGTACCTACAGACATAAAAGCAACAATTTAACCCTTCAATTCTATATCCTTCCCGGTATACAAGGAAACCTTGAACTTACTCAAAAAACAAAAGTAAAATTCGTTCTACTGCTCCAAGTTGAATCAATTCCTTCTCAGCAGCCTCACCACCAACAGTCAGTAAGACTGAAATGAACTCAACAATCTGAAAATAAATGAATTCAGATAGAGTCAGCATAAGATTCTCAGGAAAACAGACAAATGTCAGAAGAACTAATGCAATAGCTTAAAATGATGAACATGAGGTATTATAAAACCATAATTCAAAAATGAAAATCATAAATCCCACGTGCAAATTGAAGAAGCTGGTTTCAGAAGAAATATAGCTAAAAAGAAATTACCTTTAGTCGATGTTTTCCAAGAGGTGGCTGCAGCTTACCATATGTAGTTAACAAGGCATCCTCTGTTGATGATGAAGTATCTAAAAGTTTTAGAAGATCACCTGAATACAGAAACATCATACATTATATACTTACAGAAGAAACTAGAAAATACATTGTTTTTATCTTTCAGTTTCCTGTAGCCAACAAAAAAAAAGTATAAATATATGGTAAAGTCAAATGAAACTAAATATTCTCAGAGAATAATAAATCCAGTTACGTGGCATTGAACAATTTCAAAGGTTAAACATATCGTTTCTTTGGGACTCAACAAAATATATCTTTAACTCTCAACATAATCACCCCATGTATATGACCCGATAGAAAGATTTTTACCAGCTTAGAATATTCACACAATGCATACGATGGGATAATAATCCTAAACCCAAACTAAATCTAATTCATTTCTTAGGTTGAAACTGAAGGCATCTCTCCATACAATTATGTGAAAAATAGTCAATAAGCCAGCTGCTTTGGTCGGTCTATGTAATCTCATCTATTTCTTAGCTGCCACTGAAAGTATGTTCCCATACAGAAACACCAAGATAGGCTGCAATTCTTCCATCTTGTTAGAAATCCATCCATTGGCACTTAGTAACTGGAAAGAGAATCAAGTACAGAGAGAGAATAGAGAGTCTAAAGGAAGAACTAAGGAAAGGAAGAATAATCAGGTAATTGCTCAGGAAGAACTACAACTACAATCTTAGTAAAAGGTGCTTTAGATGCATCCTAACTTAATGCCAGCTAAAAAGGATTTTGGTTATAGTTTTCCTTACAATGGTCCGGGACAAGGAGATAATTCTGATATTCAAGCTTGGGACGAATTTTATTTGTCAGTTCTCTGGATTAAATACTGGACATGTTACTTTTTATTGGCATTGGAAACACATCAAATTATGACAAGGTAACATTTCACAGTTTATGAATCTTCTACTTATTTGATGGAATGGTTAAGGGATCATCTACTGTTAAAATTCTTCACAGCTTATTAAAAAAAGTTTATCGTACTTTTACCCAGATGTATGCTTGTGTGTGTTATGTACATATTTATGGTCTGACTTGAAAGGAAAAGATTTGGATCCACAAACAATTTTGAGACCCTACAGCACAATAAAATTCTCTACTTAGCTTTTCAGGCCATCAAACTAGCACCACAAAATGTACACCGGGCTATAGTAAATCAAACTTAGAAAAGTTGGATAAAAGTTCACTGATGCATAATATTTTGAGTTTCATTTTGAATCCATCATAAGAGGCAGAGAGGAAGGCCATCAGTTGAGTATTGTGGGAAACAGCAGCACCAAAATAGAGAATTACCTAAGCTCTCCAGCATGCCGTTAACAGTCTCAGGACTGGCAGTTACATTGGAGGCATGAGTTAGCTGGCGTATGTATGGATGATATGTCCCTAAAGTTGGCCTCTTAGGGTCCAATAAGGAGATATATATCGACAATGAGCTAACAAGTACAGATTTTGGTCTTGATTCTTCCAAAGCATGGCGAAACAACCTCCCAATAAAACTGCAAATAGGGCACACAGGAAATTACCAACAAAAAAAGAAAAAACACAAGCTAAAAAAGAAATGCAAGCAGACTCGAGGAAAGATAAAAATAGGAACCAAACACTACTTTGGGCTTGAAACTTTAGCAGCAAGACCAGGAGGAGCAGATCGTGTCACAGCACAGAGCATTTCAGCCGTATTGGCATGAACCTTTGGAGAATCCTGTAACATTCACATGACAAACTATTACTACAGCATCAATGAGAAGTCAATGTAAAAAATAGGTAACGTCCTCAATATACTTTTATAGGTAGATCTAATACACTAAGCGTGTCAACTTTATCCACCAGCATTAGCTCAAAGAGCTAAAATATCCATGTCCAATACATAGAGTACCAATCATTTCATGCAAACAACACAATTAATCTAACTCACAGAAGAGCTGAACTTGTCTGCTATCATCTCCAGCACATCCGTATTCTCTATCCACTGCATTGAATCCATATAATTTGTATACGTATGTTCATCAGCACCAATAAGACGAATTAACACCTGTACAGGAAGAAAAATAAAACTTTGTTTTCTTTAAATCTGGATGAAATGTATTAGTACACATGAAATTTACAAGGGAGAAGAGTATTAATCAGAGGTAATATGTAGATAAATCCATACCGATAAACACATTTTCAGAACCATTGCAGTAAAGGATATGAATATGAATCCGAACATGATATATATAGAGAGAAATCAGAGAAAATGAGCCCGTGCCACTAGCTGGTGACCACATATCAATCTGACTTTGGGCCGATCTAAAGATCTACTCGCACTTAATATTGCATCCATTGTTGATGGTTATTGTTTGCAAAGACATAGAATGAGGTTTTTTGAGGGCTAGAAAACATACTTAGGAAATAGGATTAAAATACTACTTCATCAGATTAACTGCTACTTGAGTAACCTGATAATCAATAAGCAGAAGAATCGATATGAACAATTAGGAGCTTAATGTTGACGATTTTGCTGCTGCTTAGCAAACAGAAAATGAACTTGATGGTTTAGGCACAAAAAATGATGCAGGAACGGAAACAATATAAAAATTGAATAAGAGATGCAGGATGTGACAAATTCAACATCAGCACATCACCAGAAAAGGTCATATTTCATAAATTGAAATCCTTCATATATCTGCAAAGGTATGTATGAAACCCTAACACCATTAGCCTTTCAAAGTTAATCCTTGTAGATAATAAAACACAGTAAAAATAGTGAATTTGTTTTCAATAGTAATTGACCTTAACACAATTATGTTATATTTAAATGCAATATAAATCACCAAGACCGCAAATTGCACAAAAGAACTTTTTAAGTTGCATCACTTAATGCTTTAGCCGTCAAATACAGAAGCACAAACAATATAAATAGCACCCAACCTCCATAATTGATGTAATGCCAATTAGGTCAACCAACTGCCCAAGAATTTCCTGATGAGCCTGGAAAACAAATTAAGAACAGCAGAATAGATAAAAACGCATTACCAACAAGGAAAACCAAGCACAAAACAGTGTGATCAACAACCTGAAGAGCAATAACATCAAGAACTAGAAGAAGAAGAAAAACAGAAGACCAGATACTAATAAACCCAACACTAAATTATACACTTCTTTATAATGACACTATGATTAGTTATTCCTCAGTTGAAAGGAACTCTAGATTTTCTCAAAACTCCTGACATTTTTACGCAGAGACACATTCACACAATTTAAAAACAATGTTTTTTATGCCTAAATATGTATTTCTATGGAGAAAAAAAGCGGAAACAGAAATAAAAGAAACTTAAAGAAACAGATGCAGGTCTAAAACCGTAAATGAAATTAAGATTGATACATGGAACCATAACACAGTTCACAGTTATACAATTGGGAAAGAAAACCATGACTTCAAATCTATATAGCATGCCTATGGCTCAAGAAAAGAAACAGAAATTAAAAAATTGTGCCTAAATAGTTACAATCATGCATGAAAAGAAATATTTATTCCTGCAAACTGAGCCTTCCATCACTACCACTACAAAACAGAAGAAAAGGCATATGAGGGCATTTCCTTGATAAAATAGGGACAAACTTACTTTGATATAGTTCATGAGAGGAGCTGTCTTTCGCAACAACAGGCATACAACAACCTGAGAAAGATAATAATGTAGAAAAAATTGAGACACATAAATAATCACTTGTCTTTACCAAGCAACAGAAAAAACTGCCAAGTACAATGCTAATAGTATCTTCTTCTAAACCGTTAAGCCCAACATCTCCCCCCACCAAGGATCAAATTCGGGTGATGGAGCCCTTTGTGTCCAAACAACAAGAAGACCTTAATCCAAAACATATCAATCTGAATATTCGACCATGTAATACCTTGCTGAAGTACCCAGCCAGCAGTGTGCTATGGGAGTGATTTGGTTTCAGGAAGGAAAACAACAAATTCATTAACTGCACACAAGTAAAGGGTAACAAGTTTTGTGATGAATATGCTAATCATGAATGTTTTAAGGTTATGCTTTGGTGGGAAAGAAGAATTCATACATCCTCGTCTTCCACCAAGGCTTTGAGTATGATGTCAACCTCACAAGTAAAGATCTCACAAGCAATAAAGGGCAACCTATACACAAAATGCAACAGCAGCATTAAACAGAAGTCTATCTTTAGAGGACATCCTCTAAAGTTAAGATAGCAAAAAAGAAAAAAAGCACATTGAGCTGTTCAGCAACATCTGACAGCTCTGGACATGACCATCAAAGAAGCCTACTTGAAGGTTCGCTTTTTTTCAGCATCCTCAGGAGCTTCTTCTACGATATAGCGGATAAGTTGTTCAACTTGACTCCTTTCCCGCAAACTGCAATGTGGGACAACGTAAGAAAGACAAGATACAACGGTAAGAACCTTGTAAATGTACCAATTTACACAAAACAAGTGTCAATCCAAACAAAAGGAAAATACAAAAAGGATCAAAAATCATTATCCACACAAATAATATCCATTTTAACAAACAATAGTTGGAGTATATTATATAAATTAGATAAAAATGTTTCCAGAGAAAATAATTTTTGGTTCATGGCTCACCAACTTAAACTAGAAGCAAAAAGACTTGCCAAACTATGTGGTGGTCAACATATAACATTTTCTGTTCACAAACACAACCTTCACATCCACAGATATATCATAACCTTCAGCAATTGAACTAAAATCATGCTTCACCATCTTAAACTGAAAATTAAGCAGACATGAAACTCCATATACCAATCATGACAATTGTTCATGCATCCATCTGCTGTGTACTTGAAAGAAGATCACAAAACATCCAAAACTTTCTAAATTCCCTTTTCATGGCCATCCCCTCACATTCCTAGCCTATCCTGAGCCTTGTAAGTTAGTTGCATTAGTCCCCCTCCCCCAACTAGTAGGACATTGGATTACATCCCCTAAAAGAAACAAAAGAAAAGAACTCTTTCAACATCATCCACTTACACAAATCACTTAAATGTCTGTTATTTACTCTATTGGTCATCTGATTTATACATAAAGAGTCCTCAAGCATAAGAATTTCAATCCTCCCTTCTTTCACTCCTATAAAAAATTTGAGATCACAGTCCACAGAGAGAGTTTGAAAAAAGTTCCTTGGAAAACATTTCAAAAACCAGCATAGGCAGCAAATACTGACAACATAGCTGCTGCAAAATCTAATAGTTAAACGAAAAGGACTTAATGAAAAAGATAAAATCATTCAGAAAATGTAAGAAGAAATTTAGTGGCTAGGAATTACAAGTTGATAAGGCGCCCGTTAAGAGCTTTGCATTCTTGAATAATTTCATCTTCGTCAAGAAGCTCCTCCAGTGTAAAATTGTCCTTATCTAATATTGTCTCCACCTGCAATCTTGAAAAAGCTGCTTCAGGATATTGTTAGAAGAAACATAAAAAAATCATAGGATTTGCCACAATTTTCTCAATGAAAATATAAATAAACCCAAAGACAGCAATCCATTATCATATCTTTTTGGTTCCCATTGGGGGCATTAAAAAATATGAGAAATGCCCAGGCAATAACTTTCCTATCATCAAGATTTAACTAGGTAAATATTCTAATTACACATTACAATGACCTCAAAGAGAATTGGCATCCAAATATCAATGTTTAAAAATACATGTCAACCTTTTTTATGAATTTAAGTGAGATTCTGCTCCAGGATACCTGAATTTTATTTTACTCAACAAGAACGACATCAGAAGGTAAAGAGTACTCAATTTTTCTTTTTCTTTTCTTTCACCTCAATTTGCAATTAATTTTTTCTGTTCTTAAAATTAACCGCTACTATGTTGACCAAGGAGCAAGACTGTGTAATTGAGAACCTGTTTAAGTGACAGATAACATGAATATTGCATACAACATCCATTTAAAGCCAACAACTTCTTTAATTAACCAAAACATATCTTTTAGAAATTCATAGATATGGGTCTTCTTCATCTAATCTTAAGATGATTCAAACTGCACTGCTCGTTTCATATGAACTGTGGTATCTAAAAAAAAATATGTCCACAGAAGATTAATGAACCTAAAAGTCCTGCAACTGATGTTACCCACAATACAGAATGCGGCCATCCATGCTTTCCATAAAGAGTTAATTAGAAGACTCTACAGCCTCCACTTCCACCGTTTATCTGGGTGTTCGATGTGATTTTGAAAAAAATAAATTGAAAGCATAACAGGGATAAAACATGAGATTAACAGCTCGTTCTATAACTCTAAGCAAATTAAAATTCTTCAACGTTATAAACTAAAAGAGCAACCTGTAATTCTATGGCACACACAACTGGCACTTTAGCAGGGAAAAAAGTCTACAAAAAACTGCGGGCCCCAACCACTAAGAACCAACTGGTAATCAGATTCAATGTCCTTTCTTTGCTGACCTCACATTTTCGCAGGAACCAAACAGCAAATTAGAACATCATAGACACGTAAATACACACACATAAACAACCAAAAGATCAATAAGAACGTAGACAGTAGAGCGAGAAATCAGTTAGCTAACCGGAGAAGCGGTGGAGAGGCCCGCCATACGCCAAAACATCTCGTATCGAATGAGATCAACCCACCTCCAGAAACGAATGCGATCCCAGATCTGCAAACCCTAAGCCTAAATAATCCAGAACCCAGCAATTGAGCAATAGCAAAGCTATTAAAACGGAAACCCTAGAATCGTGAAATCCGTGGCAAATAAAACCCGATATCCGTATTGGATCGATGGAAACACAGAGCGATGGATATAAAGAGAAAGAAGAGGAGGAAGGAAACAGAAGAACCTGCAATAGCGGGAGAGGAGTGTGAAAAATAACTAATAAGTAGTTTCCTAAGTTGTATATATATAAGTAAATGGGCTTTGTTTGGTGTCATATTTATGGAAAATGTCCTCAGGCCCTTTTCTATTTATTAAGTAGATAAAATGGTGACTACAATTTCCCTTTCCTCTAAAGTTGGAGGAGGATTGTTGTCCACTTGCTTTTACAAAATAAAATTTGTTTGATTTAATAATTTTTGGTAATATAATTTAAAGATCAATATATATATAATTTAAATAAAATTTTTCTTTAAAAATTAGATAAAATATAATATATTAAATAAAAATTTTATTTCATTTAAAAAAAAATAAAAATTGCAACAAAAAAGTGAAACCAACACCGAAATTAATATTCCCAACTTTATTTCTTTTTAATTTTTATTTATTAATTTTTGTAATAAAAATATGTTTAATTATTAAATTTTAGTTTTTAAGTCCCTAAAATAAAGGATATATTTATAATCAATTTTAACTTAATTAATATTTGTTTTGATGATTTTAACTTTTGTTATAAGATATTTAAATTAAAAACATTAAATTTAATTTATACACTTTCTCCAAAAAGTATTTTTATTTTTTTATTGTGATGTATAGTTTTCAATTATTTTATATTTTTAATAAAAATAAAAACTTGTTTAATTGTTGACGACGTTTAGTTTAGTAATGATAATAATTATATATTAGATAAAATTTAAAGATAAAGTATTTCAATTGATTAAATTTATTTTAAATTTTCATATAATGTTTATTAGTAAATTATCAATAAAATTATTTTATTTTGTTAAAGTAAAAAATTTAAAATTAAACTAAAAATTAAAAAGAAATATTTATTTTAAATATATTTTAATTATTAAATCAAATTTTATTTACAATTTATATATTTTGAAGATATTTTAAATTTAATTATGATTATTAAATTAATTTTATTTAATTTTCTAAAATTAGAACCTCAAATGAAAATATTTTTTACTAAAATTGAAAATAAAAATTAAAAACATAAATAAAGCAAACATTCCTCTAATAGCATGTAGTATGTTTGGAAACGAGAATGGATTTAGTTATACTTATTTTCATGATTAGAAAATAAATCAAACTAATAATGGGCTTATTACAGCTAAAGCCCAAATCGCTATGGACCCAAAAAGACAGCCAAGCCTCAACCCAAGTATGACCCTGGTCTCCACAACTCAACGCACGTCTAGGGTTTCGCAGACGCACGCAACATTGTCACTTGCTTGCTGCTTTTCTATTGGACTGGAAAATGCCGACTGTGAGCGTCGGGAGAGATCGTCTGTTTGCGGCTTTAGGCAGGAAGTATAGTAAGTTATCGTCTCTGTATGTGATCGCAGAAATTGGAATTTTCTTTTCAATTTGTGTTTGATTTTCTTTTATTTCTAGCTCAAGAAGAGTTTGAGGACCTCTGCTTCAGCTTCGGCATTGAGCTTGATGATGTGGTAAATTATTCACTTTCAACTGTCTGCTTTTTTTCCATCTTAATTCGAAGTGAAGTTTGGTTTTGTTGGATTATGGCATAAAAGAATGTTCTTGATTGTGCCAGACCACTGAGAAGGCGATTATTAGGAAAGAGAAACATTTGGATGAAGAGGAAGCTGAGGGTGATGAGGAAATTATTTACAAAATTGAAGT